>VUYV01000074.1:727991-754924 GCA_008711295.1 Anarhynchus alexandrinus
CCCCCCCCCGGATTACTGTCCCCGCCAGGACTCCATGAACCTGTGTTGTCCCCCCCTCCCCCGCTTTACTGCTTGCCGCAGAGACCCCCATCAGCAGCTACCCTGCTTCCGTCAGGACCCAAATAAATGCCTCCCCTCCCCTGCACCCCGATCTGTCACCATTGATCCTCCCCGATGCCTTGGGGACCCCCGAGAATGGCCCCTGCCTTCCCTGCAGTCCCCACCCTGCCTGCTTGGGGGACCCCCATAGGCGAACAGCCCTCCTCGAGCTGCAGGGGCCCCCCTCCAAAACAAATACACCCCAGCCCCGAGGGGGAACGAGCCGCTGCCTGCTCCACCCGCCCCCCCTTTGCGGTGGTGGTGGCTGGGTCTAGCAGACCCCCCCGGCAGTGATGGGGGGGGCCGGTTCCCCCTGGATGGTGATGGGGGGGGTCTGGCTGCTCCCCCGGTGATGCTGGTGATGGGGGGTGGTCTGGCCAATCCATCCCCAGGGTGGTGATGGGGGGGGTTGCTGAGCACCCCAGTAGTGATGTTGAGGGGGGGTGGTGGCGTGTGTCCACCACCCCCGAGGGTGATGGTGGCGGTGGTGTAATATGCCCAGCCGGTGATGTTGATGGGGGGGGGGCTCTGTGTAGCCCCCCTGATGGTGATGCTGATGGGGGTCTGTCCAGCCCCCAGTGGTGATGCTGATGGCGGGGGGGGTGGGGTGTCTGCCCAGCGGGTGATGCTGATGGGGGGCTGTCTGGAGGGTGATGCTGACGGGGGGCTGCCCAGCCCCCCATGGTGATGCTGATGGTGGGGGTCTGTGCAGACCGCTGTGCTGACAGGGGACTGTCCGGCTCCCCCGACGGTGATGCCGATGGCGGGGGGGGGGTGGGGGAAGGGGGGGGGTGTCCTGCGCAGCAGTTGATGCTGACGGGGGTCTGGCTGCCACCCCCGCCGAGCTGGCGGTGCCCCCCCCGCTGGGTCATTACCCATTCCAGTCCTGTTGCTCTCATCAGCGCCTGCCGCAGAGAGGAGGGGNCCACCCCCCGGCCCCGGGGGGGGGACGCCGCTCCGTGGCCGCCACCACCACCCTCCCCCTCCCCGAGCCATGCACTTTACCCCTTCGCCTCCCACGGGGGGTTGGGGGGACAACCTGCCGAGCCCCTACCCCCCCCAAACCTGGGCACAGCCCCCCCCCCACTCCCCCCTCCCCGGGGTGGGGGTGGTCCGGCCCCCCGCTCCGCGGCGCGTCCTCCCCCCCCTCCCCAAATCCTCCTTGGCGGGGAGGGGGGTCCCCGAATCCCGGGGGTGGATCCAGCCCCACGAGCAGGGGGGGGGAGCGCTGCTGTCCAGAGACATTTTTTGCTCCATCGTTTTTTGCATGAGCTTGGTGGCCCGGGCGCCCGGTCCTGGGGCCGAGGGTCAGCCCCACCACTCCGGCACGCTTCTTTTTAAACAGAAACTCCTCATATTTGTATTTTTATATCCGAATCTTTGTTAAAAACGATCTGCTGACGTTGAAATGTCGAAGTAACCGCATCGGGGAAAACAAACAAACAAACAGAAAAAAAAAAAGGTAAAAATTTTTTGCCAAAGGAAAAAAAAAAACAAAAAAAGAAGAAAAAGTAACCTAGAAGCTTCATTTTTAAACTCAACAATTGCAGCCTTGTCCTGGTCACATTCATTGCCCGCTGCTGCAGAGATCTCTTGCTTTGCTGCAGCTTTACTGGTTTGGCTCTGTTCAGACCCAGAGCGCTCAGGCAGCTCAGTGCGGGAGGATACCTGCATCCATACCGCGGTCCAGGGCGGCAAACTTCCTGCCAAACTTGACGCAAGTCACGCNAAAAAAAGGTTCATATTTTTTTCCATAAGAAAAAAAAAGACAAAAAAAGAAGAAAAAACAGAGGGGGGAAAAATAAAGGGGGGGGGTGTTAGAAAGATGGAGGGAGCACGAGGAAAGCTGAAGATGCGGGGAGGGGAGCGGGGACCCCCGGCCCGACCTCCCCCCGCTGGCAGCAGGACCGGCCAGAGGGTTTGGCAGCGCCATCGGCCGCCGCAGTGCCGGGGCCAGAGCCCACCGGGGCCGGCTGCGGGTGTCAGGGGGTCCCGGCGCTGCCCCTCGCTCGGGGAGGGTGGGAGCGGGGAGGGCAGGGACCGGCCTGAGTCGTTGTTTTTAATTTTATACTTTAATTTAATTTTATTTTTTAAGAAGCTTCTCAGGGGGTTCTGATGTGCATGAGAAACTCGTCATCTTTTTCAATAACCTACGAGTGGCATTTATGGAGACGACGACGCAAAAAAAAAACACAACAAAAAACACCAAACAAAAAACAAAACCGAGAAAAANAAAAAAAAAGGGAAAAAAAAAAGATACTTGTGTCATGATGTTCTACGAATGATCCATTGTAAATTTAAATGCCATTTTTCACTGTACTGGTGAACAAAATGCGATGAATAAAATACATTCATGTACCGAGGCAAGGCCTGCAGCCGCCTGCTCCTTTCTGTGCCCCCCCCTCCCCCAGGCACCAGCTGGTTTTCGGGGTGCCCACAGGATGGGGTGGTGTGGTGGAGGGGGGGACACACACCTGACCCTGGAGTCCTTCGCTGGCTCCCAGTGCGGGGGGAGCCACCATCTGACCCACTTATGCCTTTTGCCAGAAATAGCAGCCCGGCAGCTTGCGCCTCTTCAATATGTTACCGCCATCCCTCCGAGGAGGGGTACCCTCCGTGCCCCCCGGTGTCACCCACCCCAGGGGGGACTTTGGTGCTCAAACAGCCCCTGGGGACACCCCCCCCGGTAGCATCCGCTGCAGCCGCCACGCTGGCACCCACGCAGCGGCACCCACACGCAGCTGGCACGCGGTGGCACGCCTGTCACCAGCCCCGGCACACGCGTGGCCAGGGCTGGGGGGCGACAAGGACACAGTGCCCTTGCACACCCCCACAGCTGAGGAGGCTGGTCAAGGGGTCCTGGGTGCAGGATGGGGGGGAGCAACGGGTACCCCCCCCCTATTCTGCCCCCCCGCACCCAGTGCCACCACCCCCATCCTGCCCCCAGCCCAGCTGCCTGTGCCGGGGAGGGGGGGGGGGCGGGGGGGNCGCAAGATGGATGGGTGGAATTAAACCCGATTTGGTTTCATTATCGGCCGCAAAGCCCGGAGCCCTGGCTGCTCTCCAGCCAGGCGAGGGAAGGGCCGGGGGTGGGGGGGCACAGCATCACCCGCTCTCCAGAGCATCCCGCTGCCCCCCCCCCAGCAGAAATGTCCATCCCCCCCCTTTTCTCCCATTACTCCCATCACCAGGCAGCTTGGGGTCGGGGGGCAGACACTGGTTCCCTGTCCCCCACCTGCAACGGTGGAGCAGCTTAAGGCTTTATTGGGTGGGGGGGAGGCCAGGGAAACCCCCTCCCTGGTCACAGCTGGGTGGCAAGGAGATAGTCCTCATCGTCGTCTGGGGGGGCAGGTAGTGGCGGTGGGGCGGGTGGCGGTGGGGGCTGGTGCAGCCGGCGCCCCAGGGCCAGGTCAGAGGGGTCCAGGGGCTGCCCCTTGCGCATGACGTAGAGGAAGTAGTGGAAGGCGCCGGCGTCCCCGTCCCCACAGGCAACGTGGCGCAGGGACCAGCCGAAGGCCTCCTGGGCGTAGTGGGGCTTGCGAAAGTGGGGCTGGGCGAAGGTGATGGAGATGAAGCAGCCCCCTGGGCGCAGCACCCGGCTCACCTGCGGTGGGAGAACCCCCAAGATGGGGCAGGGGTGACACAGTGAGGTTCATCCCCTCGGGCAGGGATGGCTCTGTCTCCAGGGACCCCCACCACCACCTGCCAAAGATCCCCCCCCAGCCTCTCCCATTGCACCCCCAAATCTCCTATCCTAACCTTGTCCCTCCCAGAGACACCCACCTCGGTTCTGACATTGTCCCAAGACCACCCGCAGCCTGGTGGCAACAGGGAATGGGGGTCCCCATGCACCTCTCCCTGCACCCCAAAACCACAAAGAATCCCCCAAACTCTTCACCCTCACCCACAGCAGACAGCACAGAGACCCAACCCTGGTGTGGGGAAAAGCTTCACCCCCCCAGGCATAGAGCCCCCTGAGAGCAGCGCGGGACCCCCATCCCATCCACCCCTCCCCAGGGGCACCCAGCATCCCCCCCCTTGACAACACCCAGCATCCCAAGGTGTGGGGGGGGTGGGTTGGATGGGAAAGGACTCGACCCTTTTAATCACCATTTTCTCTCCGCTGGAACTAAGCCCCCACTAACAGGATGGAAAAGAACATCAATTTTCTTGCTTGGCTTTATCCAATGTCAAAAGGCTTTTACGGCCAGCGCTCGCGTGCTCGGCATGCAAAGGCAGCGCCCGGGGCGGGCGGGCGGCTGGCCAGCCCCCCCCTCAAGCCACCCTGCCCCAGGCGGGGACACCCCTCAGACCACCCGCCCCCCGGCAAGGGCAGAGAGCCACTGCGGCAGGGGAGAGGGATGGGGGCCAAGGGGGGGGTTTCCCAAGCTCTGATTCAATCCTGCTGGGAAGCTCCACGGCTCAGCGCTGGCTGGGGCCAGGGCTGGAGAGGGGACAGGCAGACTGCGTGTGTGTCCCCCTCCCCGCTGCAGTGGGGGCTTTTGAACCAAACCTTATTGTTTTGGCCAGGAAAAGGAGAAGGCAGGTCCTTGCATCCCCCCCAGCCCCAGGCACCCAGCTCAGCATCCCTCCCACAAAGAGCTGGATGCATCCATCCTGGAAAGGCCTCATGGATTCCCAACTGACAGGCACAGGAGGGGGGTCCCCAGGGCTGGGGGCAGGCAGGGATCTCCGTCTGGAGCCGAGTAAGAGGCATCCCACATCCCCGCATCCCATCCCTCGTTAATAGAGCACTAACGGCCGTTGCTTAGAGACAGGCGCAGGAAACCTTCCCATCCGCTGGCCAGCACGGGGAGGGGGGGGCGAGGGGGCTGCTCCCCGCTCTGGCACTGACCCATCGCCCCCTCCTCATCGCCCCCGGATCACTGGGACAGGGCTGTCCCCGGGGCATCCCCGCAGGCAGGGAGGATTTGATTTTCCAGTCCTTATGTGCACCCCCAGGGAGAGCAGGACAGAGGCTGTGAAAACTCCAGCCCCCCCCCCCCGACACGAGAAAGGGGGTGAGAAGGGGGGTGAGAGCGATGGCCAAACCCACGCGGAGGGACCGGCAAAGCAGCGAGCAGGTGGGAACACCCTGCGAATCCCCCCGGGGATGAGGACAGTGGGGACCGGCCGCAGGCAGAGGCCAGTGCCCAGTGATGCTGGGGGAGGGCAGGGATTGAGCGGGGGATTAGAAAGGGAAAAAAAAAAAAGGGAAAAAAAGCACTAAATCCCTGCTGTTTGGCCAAATGACAAGGACAGGCAGCAGTGCTGGCAGGGCAGGGCCCGGATGGCGAGGACAGCCCCGCTGCTGCCCACAGCGCCTGAGGTCTCGCTCCCTCCCGGGCTCAGGGGGACAACAAAGGATGGCGGGGTGGGGAGCAGCAGCCACGAGCACCCTCCCAGCATCCCACGTCCCCACCCAAGGGTGCCGGCCAGATGCAGCAATTAATTATCCTCGCAGTTATTCCCCTGTGGCGGGGGAGGCTGCCAGGACCTGTACCGGGGCAGGTTCAATCCAGTCCCTGCCTCTGCCACCACCAATTAATGGGGGCCCGGAGGCATCTCCCGTCCCCGTGGCAACACTACGGCCCGGTCGATGCTGATGGGTGTTGCCATGGCAACCCCAGACCAGACGATGGGGACCCCGGCTAATGAGATCGAAGCCGGGGCGGGGGCAGGTGAGAGCCTGTCACAGCCCTGCGGTTGTCACCTTGCCCTGGGTGGGCAGGGACACCTCAGTGTGTCCCCCCAGGTCCCCTCCAGGCACCCTCGGGTGCCCTGACAGCCACCCACGCCACCAACGCCAGGACTGGCATTTTTTACAGCCAAATTTTCATATTTAGAGTGCAAACAAGGATGGGGGTCACCCAGCCCCCCAGCAGGACCCATGGTCCCCAGGGACACCCCCTGCTCCATCCACCTCCCTGGGGAGGAGGAGATGGGAGGGATGGGGCTGGGGGGGTCTCCCATGCCCAAGGGTGCCGGGAGCCCCCCTGGGTGCCCCTTTGCAGGGCAGCAGAGCGGGCAGCACCGGCTGGACAGTAGGGGCAGAGACATCGACTGGGGCATCCTCAGGGAAGCAGGGTGGCGAGGGGACATTCCGCACCTTCACCCGTTCCAAACGGGAATGGGTTCCACCCTCTGCCCCTCTCCCCGTACCTCCGCCAGCACCCGGTGCATCGCAGCTGCCGCCCGGGGCGAGACATCCCACGGGTCGGTCTCCTCCACCATCAGCACGTCGAGGGTGCCCTTCTCCAGCACCACGTCGAAGGTGGCGTCGGGGAAGGTGAGGGCGCGGATGTCCATGACGGCCCAGCGCAGGCCGGGGCAGCAGGCGTAGCGGGCGCGCATGGCGGCGATGCAGGCGGGGGAGAAGTCGATGCTGGTGACGTCGGTGTAGCCCAGCTCGTGCAGGTCATGGCTCAGGGCGCTGTTGCCGCAGCCTGCGCGGGACACGGTTCAGCCAGGGGGCTCGGGGTGCTGCCTGTACCCCAACCCTGTTCATGCCCTGCTCAGACCCAGGGAGGGGTGCGGATGGGCTGGGGCAGCTACAGAGGGAGCAGGTCATCGCCTCGGCTCTAATTAGCGAGTGCTGGGCTAGTTCTTAATTACCCCCTTCCTGCAAGGTGGGTGCTTTCGGCTCTGCAGGACCTTGGGGTGAGAGCAGCCCCCCCACCCCCGGGTGGGATGCAGGAGCGGCCGTGGGGATACTGGGGACAGGGAGGGGGTCCCCAGTCCTCCCCCCCCGGTGCCGTGGGGCAGGAGCCGGCCGTGTCGCGCCCCCCCCCAGCTCCCCGAGAGCCTGTGGTGAGGCAATTTAGGGCAGCATCTGAGGGGACTTAACCAGGATGGACGGACAGATGGAGGGACAGAGGGGCGAATGTCTCAGGGGGCCCCAGCAGGACGTGCCCCCCCCCTTCCCGGTGCGGCGGGCACGGGGAGTCCCTTCGCCGCTCCGCCGGGGCTCAGCCGCTCCCCGGGGGGGCCTGGGGGGATCCCCAAGGGGGAGGGGGGGGCGGATTTGGGGGCTATTAAGCGCAGCTGGCGGCGGCTGATCCGCTAACAGGATCGATGATTACACCCGCCTAATCCCGCCCGCCCGCCCGGCGCTGGGTGAACCTGCCGGGCCGGCGGCGGATCAGCGGCGGATCAGCCCGCAGGTGGGATTACCGGGAGGTTACACCGGCCCCCGCCCGCCCCGCCGAACCCCGGTACCGGCCCGGTGCCGCACCGCCACCTCGCGGCCGGTACCGGCGCATCCACCGGCGGGACCCCGAGCACCCCCCCGCTCCCCCCTCCAAGGCTACCGGGCACGTACCGAGGACGAGGATACGGTCACCGGGGCGCAGCTCGGCCTCCAGCTGCGGGAGGAACCGGGACAGACCCCCCAGCCACTCCCGGGGCTCGGCGCCCTCCTGCCGGTACAGCGCGTCCCAGAAGCGGCGCTGCCCGTAGCGGCGGTTGGCAGCGGGCGCGCGCCGCNCCGCCCTCAGCGCTCCGGGCGGAAACGCGGAGCGGAACGAAAGGAGGCGGCCATGGCGGCGGGGCTGCGGCGGGCCTGGCGGGAGCGGCGGGCCGCGCTGCTGGAGCCCAGCTACACCCCGCTGGTGGCCGCCTGCCTCTGCCTGGCCGAGGGCGGCGTCAACCTCTGGGTCATCCGCAGGGTCCCCTGTGAGTGCCGGGGCACGGCCGGGACGGGGAGGGGGGGAGGAGGAGGAGGCCTTGCCCGGGGGTGGCGGGGGTAGGCCCGGCCCTGGCCGGGGGGGGGCCGCTCGTCCCCGGGCTGGGCAGCGCTGAGGGGATCCCCCTGGAGCAGCGTGTGTGTGTCTGTGTGGGGTGACCTGCTGGCAGGGTGACAGGGCTGCCCCCGGCCCGTGTGGGTGACAGCATCCTCCGGCCGGGGTGGCGGGGGCGGGAGCCCTGGATGGGGCCGCGGGGGGCAGGGCTGTGGGGTCTGGAGGTGGGGGAACCCTCCCCGCACTGCCCCCCGCATCCCGCCTGACCCCTGGCTGTCCCCGCAGACACCGAGATTGACTGGAAGGCCTACATGCAGGAGGTGGAGGGGTTCGCCAACGGGACCCTCGACTACACCCAGCTGAAGGGCGACACCGGGCCGCTGGTGTGAGTGACGGGGACGGCCGAGCTCCCCGCGAGCAGGGGCTCCCCGGGGGGGTCCCAGAGGGGCAGCAGGACCCGGCCCCTCACTCCTGCCTCTCCACAGCTACCCCGCTGGCTTCGTCTACATCTTCCTGGGTCTGTACTATGCCACGGGCCGCGGTGCCGATATCCGCCTGGCGCAGTACCTCTTTGCCGGTCTCTACCTCCTCAACCTCCTCCTCGTCTTCCGCATCTACTGCCGAACCAACAAGGTAGCCTGGAGCCAGGGGGCCTCACCAGCTGCCTCGGGGCCTCTCCTGCTCTGCTCAGTCCTCACCCAGGCGAAATGGGCTGGGCAGGAGGTCAGGGTGGGGATCGGAAGTTTGGAGGGGCTCGGTGGCGGTGGGGGGTCCAGGACAGGCTGCTGATTGCACTTGTGTCTCTCTGTCCCCTGCAAGGTCCCCCCATATGTTTTCTTCTTCATGTGCTGTGCCTCCTACCGCATCCACTCCATCTTTGTCCTGCGGCTCTTTAATGACCCCGTTGCCATGGCCATCCTCTTTCTCGCCATCAACCTCTTCCTGGAGGACCGCTGGTCCTGGGGCTGCTTCCTCTTCAGGTGAGGGTCTGGGGGCAGGGTGGGGGCCACTCTCTGTGGCATGGTGCGTGTGTGGACAAGCTCAGCCCCGGGGACCAGGCTGCCTGGGCACCCGTACGGGAAGCCACAGCAGTAACGCAGCTTTCTGCTCAGCCTGGCCGTGTCCGTGAAGATGAACATCCTGCTCTTCGCACCTGGACTTCTTTTCCTCCTCCTCCAACGGTTTGGTCTCCTGGGCTGTATTCCCAAGCTCTGCATCTGTGCCCTGCTCCAGGTGGGTCCCCGTCCCTGCTCACATCAGCCCCATCAGCAGGGGGTTGAGGGCTGGCCTGCCTGCATCGCAGCATCCTGCCTGGCTGTCCTGGGGGCTAGGGATCTCTGCGTGAATATGCAGTGGCACCAGCATCTAACTTGGCCCCACAGAGCAAGCTGGAGATTGATAAATAGTCTAATTCACGGGGCTCCCATCTTTGGCTGACTGTCCCTGTCACCCCATGTGGTGCTGGAGTTCTTGGGAGGTGGCAAGGGTGATGGAGACCTGGCTTATGGCAGCTGCAAAGGTGCTGGTCTGTCTCTGGCAGGTGATTCTGGGGCTGCCCTTCCTGCTGGTGAACCCTGTGGGGTACCTGACCCGCTCCTTCGACCTGGGCCGCCAGTTCCAGTTCAAATGGACAGTGAACTGGCGCTTCCTCCCAGAAGAGGTTTTCCAGAATCGGGCTTTCCATGCCATGCTGCTCCTGGCTCATCTCGCTGGCCTGGGGCTCTTTGCACTGCACCGATGGCACAGGTGAGACACGGGGTTCCCCATGGGTGCTAGTCCCCATCAGCCCCCATGGCACAGGATACAGGTTCATGACTCCCCTGCCCCCACAGTGCTGCAATTCTGGGGTTGCAGGCAGGAGTGTGGGGGAGTTACTGTTCCATTTTGGGGGGCACGCTGCCCAGGCATCATGGTTCACAGGGGAAGGTCAGGGTCGGAAGGACTTTCAGCAGCTGAAATTGATGTTTGTGCTTCCCCCTCAGGTCCAAAGAGAGCATCCTGGCTCTGCTGAAGGATCCTGCCGAAAGGAAACACCCGCCCCCTCCCTTGACAGTCAACAATATCCTTTGGCAGGGTGGGCAGCAAGGAGGAGGGGAGAAGGCAGGGCAGGGGAGACCTCGGGATCAGCATTCGTAGGCTCCTGGTCCTGCCATGCTGTCAGGACCAGCCTGTCCTGGGGGAAGGAGTTGTGCTATATGGCCGGATGACACCTGCAGCGTGCTGTGTTTGTCCCCTTAACGCCAGCGCACAGATCATCTTCGTCCTCTTCTCCTCCAACTTCCTGGGTGTCTGCTGCAGCCGCTCCCTGCACTACCAGTTCTACGTCTGGTATTTCCACACGCTGCCCTACTTACTCTGGTGCACCCCTACTGCCAAGCTCGCCCACATGCCCAAGTATGTGCTGCCAGGAAGGGGGACCACCTGTCTGCTGGGGGGTCTGGGACTGAGGGGGGCTGCTGTGTGTCCCCCCCATGCTGACCCCCGGCTTTCCCCCCCGCAGGGTGCTGCTGCTGGGTGTAATCGAGCTCTGCTGGAACACCTACCCCTCCACGGTCTGCAGCTCCCTCTCCCTCCACATCTGCCACGGACTTGTCCTGCTCCAGCTCTGGTACGGCACGGCCCCTCCACCAGCACTGCACACCCCCTCACCGGGCAGGAGGCCTGCAGCCATCTCCAAGAAGGCCCAGTGAGAGCGGGGCTGGCCGGGCAATGGGAACTGGCCTCTGGGACTTCCCCTTCCCCCGCCCGGCTCCTGGGCTGCCCCGGCCATCCCGGGAGGGCTGTGAGCCCTGGAACTGTGCAAAGGGGGCAGCGTGGGGAGCCCCCAATGGGCAGGACTTCCCCAATAAAGGGGTCTTTGTGTGCCCTTCCCTGGCCACAGCGTCCTCATGCTGTGACAGTGTCAGGACGGTTGTGCCTCAGCCCACCCCACCTGTGAGGAGGCAGAGTGGCCATCGGGGCCATGTGCGCTCCCTTCCCAGCCCGGGGAGAGTGCTGCCTGGGGCAGGGGAGCAGCTTCTGGGGTGAGGTTAAGACAGAGGATCTGCAAAACCACTTTGCCTGAAGGTTTGAATTGCCTTGATGAACCCCAGGGATCCCTCCAGCGTGGCTTTTCCTAGTCCCTTGTCTGCTCCCTCCCATGGGGGATGGCTGTCAAAGGGGTGATCCCTCCCTTCAGGGTTCTGGTGAGCCCTAGTGTGTCCTGAATGGGGCCGACGACTCCTTGCCCGTAACAGAGACACCTGTGCAGGCAGTGTGGAGCCAGGCAGCTTTATTGGCCCCTCCAGCAGCCATCAGACATTGTTGGGGTTGTAGCACAGCATGTTCAGCTTGATGTTCTCGTCCCAGTGACGAAGCAGCAGGAACAAGTGCCTGGCTGCCCCTTTGAGGCAGCCCACGTCCACCCCCTCGGGCAGCCGCTGCGCCTGCAGCCACGCGTCCGCCTTGGCCGCCACCAGCTCCCACTCCTCGAAGAAGCCAGCACAGCGATGCTCCAGCCAGGCCAAGGCCACTGCCGTGGCCCAGCTGGCACTCTCCAGGTCCTCCGGCCCCATATCCTGCAAGCTCACGCCAGTCTCGGAGGGGGCGGCTGAGTGGGGGCCGGTGTCGGACTCGGAGCCATGCCCGCTGTCCGCCTGTGCCCACACAGCTGCGCTGGGCACCTCGGAGCAAGTGCTGCGGGACAGGGGTGAGCCGGGTTGTGGGGCTGCAGCAGGTTCCTCGCCCTCCTCGCTGCAGGGCCCTGCATCAGGGCTGCTCCTGGCTCCCGGGGACGTGGGGCTGAGGCTGGCTCTGTGGGAGGCGTAGGGGGAGGCTCGGCACAGGCGCTCCAGGGGGATCTGCACCACTTCCGAGAAGCTCTCGCTGAGCTGGAATGGCCCCTGGGCTTGCTGCAGCTGCACCTGCAATGGAGGGGCAGGTGACGGGGGGTCAGGCAGGCGTGCAGGCCCACCATGGCCACCAGCACTCAGTGGTGGGGCTGCAGGAGTGTCCCTGGGGCACAGGGACTGTCCAACGCACTCCTCCCAAAAGCCAGCAAAGGCCCCCAGGGCCATTCAAGGTTGCAGCGGGGCTGAGCGGGCACCCATGGGGTTTGCTGCCGCTGGTGCCATCAGGCATTGCCTGGGTGGCTCAGCTGTGAACCAGCAGGGAAGATGCCTGCTCGGTGTCCCCTCTGCCCCGGCTAGGACAGGGATGGGGTCCTTACCAGTGGGAGGTAGTCGTGGCTGGCGTGGTTGCTGGAGAGCTCGCTTCCCGGGCTGAGGCAGTGTGGGCGCAGTGCCAGGCTGGGACCCCGGCGCCTGCTCAGGCTAAACCTGCGGGGCAAACGGGCAAGTTAACAGGGAGGGCAATGCTGGAGGGGCAGCCGGACCCCAGCCTGCTGCAGGGAAGGGGCTGGAACACCAAAACACTCCCCCTCATGCTACAGGAGCTGTCAGGGGACATGCAACCCACACCACCCAAGGTGGCACTGCCCCCCCCGCCCCTGTGCCATGTGCCATTTTTGGGGCCCCTGCATCCCCCTGCCCTGCAGCCTCACCTGGAGCCAGTTACGCTCTCCGTGGATTTCTGGGAGGCCATAGAGGTGGTGGAGGGGCTGGTTGGAGGTCCTGCAAGGGTGGGGGTGGAAAGCTGAGCGTGGAGGGGGGACCTGTGATGCACCCAGAGGTGCATCCTGCTCCCCAGTGCCTGCAAGGGCACTTCAGCCCATGTGCCCTGGGCAGAGCCTCCAGCTCTCAGCTGCCGGTAATGTGGTGCCAGGGGCACCTCCTGTCCCCCACCATCCAGCCCTCAGCCCCTCCACCCAGGACGTACCGTTTGAACAGTTCTGCTTCTCCCAGCCATAGGTAGCAGAGGAGATGCTGGCTGGAGACCCGGGGGTCTCGTCTCGGTCTGCAAAAGAGCAAAGCCCTGAGGGTCCCTGGGCTCCCGGGACCCTCACAGCCCAGACCTGTTGCCAGGGGCTGCTACACTGCCCTCTGTGTCCCCCCCTCCACAGTGCAGGGCAGAGACCAATGGCTCTTCCCAGGCACCCACAGCACTCCATCCGGGGCTACCCAGGAGCTGAGGGACCCCAATACTCAGGCAGGTCCCTGGGGGGTGTAAGCCCAGTGTAAGGTCCTGGATCAGTACCTGCAGCAACAGGGGCCTCATCCTGCTCCTCCACATCCCGCTGCTGGCCCAAACCCGCCGAGGAACTCCTGTGGTGCCAGCTCCCTGCTGTGGCGGCTCGTGGCCGGCTGGCCGAGCCAGCTGCAAGGGACAGTGTCACCTCAGCCCTCCGTCCCCTCGCTGTCCCCTCCCCAGCACGCTGGGTGCCCCCCCCCCAACTGTACCTGTGCCCCACACCTCGGGGGCTGCGGGCAGAGCTGCCTGCATGGCACCGTCCACAGGTACCAGGCGGGTGTAGAGGCAAGGCACGTTGCAGGCTTTGCTGGTTTGCATGGCTTTCAGGCGAAACCGGCGGGCGAAACCTGCCGGGAGCGGGGCGGTTAGTGGTGAGGGGTGGGGGAGATGCTGGGGCTGCACTGGGACACACACAGTGGCACCCACCCTGCTCCAGCTCGGCTTCCCGCTGCGCCGCGTTCTCGTTGTCCCGGATGACAGATCGTGCTGCCAAGCGGTGCAGGGGCTTATCCCAGACCTTTCCCGTCCGTCGTGGGGGGTCGTCCCTGCCTGGCCCTTCCCGGGGCTGCAGCAGTGGCTCCAGCGAGGCTGTCACTTCCCAGGACACCGGCTTGCCAGCTCGTAGTGCGTGGATCACCACCTGGCAGCGCAGCGGCAGGCTGGCATCGCCCAGGCTGGGCTCCCCCGGCTCAGGCACTGGTGAGGCACTGAAGAGGTAGGAGGGCTCCACCAGCATGTCCCAGTCCAGGTGGGTGGGCGAGAGGAGGTTATCTGGGCAACGGCAAGACGTGGGCTCAGTGATGCGGGGGCACCCAGCTCCATCCCCACCGCCCTCATCCCCCAGAAGCCAGCACGCACTCGACTCCACCGCGCTGGGCTGCAGCTGTTGTGCCCGGGGTCCCAGCTTGTCCAGCTGCCCCTCCAGGGACTGGTTCCTCTTCTGTGACACCTTCTCCAGGGCCCGGCAGAGCCGGTGGGCATCCAGCTCCCCGTGTGGCGAGGAAAAGCTGCGGCCGGCCAGGGCGGCACGTGCCAGCACCTTCTTGCGCCGTGCCAGCTCCTCCGTGCTCAGGGCCACCGTCACCTGCAGGGGGATGGTTGGGGGGAGGCTGATGGCGAGCCCGGCAAAGGCAGCGGCACAGAGCCCAGACTGCGCCAAGCCATGATGGGGCACCTGCGGCCCCAGCCGGCTGTTGGCCGGAGCCGCTGGCTGATGCCCAGCGCCGTCGGTCTGCAGACTGGCACCCGGCAGCCTCCCGGGGCGACCGGCGATGCTCGCCAGGATCCTCGTACACGTGGGAAGGACCGACAGCACCGAGACAGGAGTTCGCAAACATCTCTGGGGGCTGACTCAGGCTGACGCTGAGGCAGGACGGGTTGGTGGGGATTTTTGTGAGTGCAGGAGGGGCTTAGCGCAGTCGCTCAGGCTGGATGATGCTACAGTGGGATGCAGTCCCCAGCACAGAGTGATGTCCCTGCGCTGAGATGCTTCACTTAAAAGCTACGGCAGGGCAGCGGCGCCCATGCCACCTCTCGCACCGGCAGCAGGGAGCCAGGGGAGGATCATTTACGCTGCAGGGAAATCACTTACGCTTGACATTTCGGCAGCAAAGGTCACCAGCTGTGCTGTTGTGCGGTGGGAGCGGGTTACCTAACCCGTGCCACCGGGAAGGAGCATGTCCTGGAGCTAGGTGACAGCTGGCCTCACCTGGCCTTGGGGCCATTGTCACCGGAGACCTGCCTCTCCCCATCGCAGGGACCTGGCTGGGTTTTAAACCCAGGTATGAAGCAGCAGGGACATGGTCCATCGTTAATAAAGCATTGGGCAGTGTTGGCTGAGGGCTGAAGGAGCCAGGCAGGAGCTCAGCCAGCCCACCCCCTCCTCTCCAGCTTGGCAGGTTCGTTATGTGATGGCAGCCCAGCTATTTTCACTTAATTTCTGCAGCATCAACAAGGATCTGAGCTGGCTCGGGGCTTTGTTAGCCACCCAGCTGACTACTGGCCTGGGGAGCTGGGGGGCCACCTGCTTGGTCCCCAGCTGTCCCATTCCAGTTGGACAAAACCAGCCAAGGAGCCTCCTCGTGGCATCCGTGGCTGATCCTTCCTTAAAATCCAGGCTACAACACTCCAGTTTCCACTCTGTCAGCCACGTGTCTGGGCATAATGGGGCAGCGAGACCCCAGCTAAGCCGGGAGCAACCCCCCACCACGCATCAGCCCTTGCACCCCGTTGGCATCCTTACCTTGGTGCCAGCCGGAGCAGAGGGCAGCGGGGCAGATTTCGTGGAGGACTCGCAGAGGGACAGGCTCTTCTGGCCCTGCTGGGAGGTGGCATCGGCACCGGGGGCTGGGGAGCCACCCTCAGGGGCCACGTCGCGGGAGCCGGTGGACTCGCTGCTGGTGGAGCTGCGGGAGAGCAGCCCCCGGCTGCGGTCGGTGCTGACGGAGCAGTGCGTCAGGACGTACTGCTCCTGGATGTAGGAGGGCTGGTAAATCCGCTTCCAGATGTCTCCCCCCGAAACGGGATCTGCACCTGCCCAGCGAGCACACACCCCATCAGCCCAGGGGTCCCATGCCTGTTCCCCCGCCCCGGCCCCAGCCCCACTCACTCCGCTCTGACACCTCCGTGCCCCCAGCAGAGAGCTCCAGGGAGGCGTCCCCGGATCCTGGGGTGCTCCGGGGCGGCTGGCGGCCCTCCCCAGGACTGGGCACCTCCTCCTGGGAGGGGAAGGCTGAGCCCCGGCGAGCTCCTTCTCGGCCCTGGGGGAGAGAGGGCAGTGCCATCAGCCGCGCAGTATGGGGAGAAGGCGGTGGCACCAGGAATGTGCCACCCTCCCCATGCCAGGGCAGTGCTGGTCGTACCGGTGGGCGCCTGTCGCGGAAGCGAGCGATGTTGTAGAGAATGCAGTAGCTGACGAGGCGGTCGCCAGGGTAGAGGGCTGGGAGCTCGGTGGGCGAGAGCAGAGCCTCCATGCTGTCAGGGACGTACCAGTCGATAGTGATGTCGCTGACGGCCGGCTCGATCGCCTTCTTCAGGGACTTTATCAGCTGGGGTGGGGAGAGGAGCCAGTGTCAGACACCGTGGTGGCCCCTGCGCCCCCCTGTCCCCCCCCCAGGCATTACCTTGGGCTGCAACCTCTCGGCCGGGCTCAGGAACTCGGCGCGGCCCCGGCTCACCTTGGCCATGCCCTTCAGCAGCCGCCGGCATGCCCGCGGGCCCATGCCGAAGCTGAAGCACCTGCAGGAGAGAGCCAGGTGATGAAAAGCCACGGCTGGGCCAGTGCCAGTGGCCAGGCAGCCCAGCGGCGAGCCCTGCGGTAGGGATGGGCAGGGGTGTTCGATAGCCAGAGATGCCGCCCTGGCTGTGTGCCGGGTCAGAGCACCGCAGGGGAAGCCAAAGCCGGTGGGGTTGGGGGATTTGATGGGTGAAGGACACCCTCGGGGCTGGTGGAGGTGAGATTGGGGGCTGCAGATGGAGAAATCAGTGGGAACAGCCCAGGGGACATGGAGAGGACTGTGACTCCGCTGCAGTGCTGGTGCCATACCTGACGGCGCTGGCCTGCCTGCGCACCAGCCGGAGGATCCTGCCCGTGTTGCCTGACGCCGCGTCGGTGAAGAGGAAGAGCTGGCGGGGGTAGCCGTGGTGGAGGGGCTGCGCCAGCGCCCAGCCCAGGGCTGCCAGCAGGTTGGTGCCGCCCAGGTCTGCTCGCAGCCCGCCAAGATGCTCACAGGCTCTCCGCAGCGTCTCCTGCCCGCATGGAGAGCCGGCCTCGCAGCGGTCCTCTGGCTCGCCAGCCCTGACCCCATGGCGGGGAGCCACAGGAGGTGTGGGGGACAGAGAGGGGCTGGTGGGGGGCTTTTCCCGGCAGCACTCACATTGCTGCAGAGGCGGCTGGATGGGAAGAGCGGCTTGACATCGGCGCCGAAGCCAGCGATGTTGAGCAGCGTCCTTGACGGGAGGCTCTTCAGGGCCACCAGCAAAGCCTCCTGGGGTGACAGCAGGGACCGGGGAGGGCTGCTAAGGACTGGCCACCCATGAAGCATCCCTGGCCCCATGGCCGTGCCTCACCTTGACCTTGTCGAGGTCAGGACCACTCATGGTGCCACTGCGGTCGACGAGGAAGAGGACCTCACGGGTGATGCTCTGCAGGTCCCCAGGGACACCCTCCGCCGCCGGGCAGAAGTTCAGCATCAACACGGGGTTGGGGAAGATGTCTTTGTGGAAACGCTTCTGCACGAAAGCCACCTGCAAGCCAGGCAGACCAGGGGCTTTCTCACACCCCCTGGCCCATGCTGAGGTCTTCTTCACCCCCATCCCACTGCCTTCCCCCTTCCCCCTCCTTCTCCCCCCTGCTGGGCCAGTGGTGGCCATGCCCTGTCACCTGTCTCTCGCCACTGTTGTCCTTCCTGGAGATCCGCGCGTAATCCCGGCGGCTCCGGATGTGGGCCTCATACTCGGGGTACGTCATGGTGCCATCCTCCATCACCAGGTGTGGGTGGTGGGGCTCTGGGGGGCACAGGGGCGTTTGGAGCCACCCCATACCACAGGGGGCTGGGAGATGCTCTGGATGCTTTTGGGGTGATGTCCCATCTCCCCCAAACCCGCCGAGGGCATTGTCCCCCCTCACCGCAGGGGTAGAGGATGATCTCCAGGTCCCTGTCGTAGCAGTGGGGCTCAGCCAGGGTGACACGGGTGGTGGCGGCAGAGCTGGCCCAGGGATCGGCGTCAGCTCGCAGGGCATGGGATGGACTCTCCAGCCCTGTGAGGAGGAGGAGAAGGTGGTGGTGGGGCAGCCCCTCGCACCCCCCACCTCAGCTCCCCCACCTGCCAGGCTCCATGCCTGTGCTGGACCCAGCGCCGCAGCGGTGGCTGCTCCCTGCCAGCTCTAATGGGATTAACTGTGTCGGCAGCCAGGAGCGTGTCCCCACAACCTTGCATCCCCTCCTCACCCATCCATCACGTCTTCCCAGGACTGGAGGCTGCTGACCCAGAGCTGCCCAAAGCCATGCATGGGGAGACTTTGGGGGGCGTCCCAGCCCCAAGCCCCGGGGGTGGGATGGAGAAAGGGCTTCTTTGCAGGGAGGGAGCACAAGAGGATGCCCAGGGAAGGAGGGCTGCACAGAGGGACCGAGGGGATGCCATCCCAGGGGACATCACCCATATTTCGGGAGGTTTTGCCCAACAAACCAACACCACGCAAGCCGCCCCCCTACCTGCCAGCAAGCAGGGGCTCTTCACCAGCAGCTCGAAGGCAAACTCGTAAGGAAAAGGGTTGTAGGGCCGTCCCCGAAAGACATCCACGCTCTCCACAGGCGCTGCGGGGGATGGCTGGCTCCGGGCTCCTGGCCCCCCGAAACAGCTGGTGGGGCTGCAAGGGGAGAGGTGGTGATGGCTCCCACCCCCTCCCCACTCACCCAGCATTGGCATCCCCCCCCCGGGATGGCGGAGACTGAGGAAGCCATGAAAATCACCATAGGGCCAACCTGTCGTCACACAAGCTTGCCGGCTCGCTCTCGGGGACGGTGGGGACGCGGGGCGTGAGGATGGGGGGGAGGAGAAGGCGCAGGGCCCCGTCCGGCAGCGTGGCCAGCTCCTGCGCTGTGCTCAGGGTGACGGCCAGGCTCTCCGCTGGGCACAGCGCGCCCGTGACGATGACGAAGGTGGAGCGCTCTGCATCTTCATCCAGGACAAGGTGGCCTGGGCAGGGGAAGGATGTGTAACGAGGGCCATGCAAAGGGATGGGTAAAGCCCCAGGAGAGGCAGNGAGGTGGCCTGGGCAGGGGAAGGATGGGGGTGCGGTGGGGGGTGTCACGCAGGGCAATGCTGGGTGTTGGCAGTGGCCCCACCACCCGCAGGGTGTGAGAGGTTGGGGAAGGGGGGTGGTGTTAATTGCACTAATTACTCTCAAAGGGGACAACAGAGCACAGGTGTAACGAGGGTACGAGGTGTACCAAGGGATGGGTAAAGCCCCAGGAGAGGCAGAGGGAGGGGAAAGGGAAGGCTGAGATCTCCACTGCCAGAGACACCCCCGCCCCAAGGCACCAGGGTGACCTTGCAGGGGCTCTCAGCCCCTTGTACCCCCCCATGCTTCATCCCTGCTCGTTCTGAGCATCCCAGCCAGGAGGACCCAACAGGATCACCCGTGCCACAGCACTTACCGCCAGCACAGCGGCGCGGCCGGCCCGGGCTGGGGCCGCACTGGAGGCAGCAGTCCTGTGCCCGGTGCCGGTTCTGGACCTGGAACGTCACCCGCCGGCTGCCCGCCACCGCCTCGAAGCCAGCCACCACCTCTGACTCCTCCAGCGGGTAGATGAAGATGCCTGCAGGTGGGAGAGAGCCCCAAGGCAGATCCCAGCACGGACACCACCGTGGCATGGTATAGCCCATGGCCACACCGCTAAGAGCTGGTCTGACAACCAGGGCAATTTAGATGCAGGAGAGCGGGGCAGCACGCAGAAAAGACCCAGAGCCTCACTAGCATGGAGGAGGGCAGGGAGGATGAAATCCCCCTCTTTCTCAGCAATGGAAGTGTTTTTACTTGTCCACAGGGCGAGGCTGGGTGTCAGCAGTGCCCTCACCACCGCTGGCCTCTGCCTTTGCTACCCAAACTGAGCAAGGTTTGGGGGCTGGGACACAGGTGGGCTGGAGATGGGATGTTCTCCAGCACAGGTGCTTTCAGGAGGCCATGCAGGCAGCCCCGGTCCCTGCCAGCCCCAGTAGCTCCCCCTTACCTTCCACGGGTTCCTCGTGGGGGTTGGTGTACACGAGGTGAGCGGTGATGCTCAGGGAGTACCCGTTGGCACAAGCCTTCACCCTGGAGCTCTTCAGGGGCAGAGCCTCCCAGGAGGAGAGGGCGTACAGACCCGGCATGGTCCCTCAGTGGGTGGCTGTGGGCAGAGGGGAGGCAGGCGCTGGGTGCTCGGGAATGGGGTCTGCCGGGAGGGGGCTTGGGCACACAAGCTGCTTCCATCTGCCCAACCTGCAGGGGAGGAGCAGGTCCCCAGCAGGTCCCCAGCCCTCCCCGTCCCGGGGACACTGCTCTGCAGCAGCCACAAAACACATGGACCCGGACCCGGGGCTCTGCTCAGACCCCAGCCCACCTGCACACCCGGTCTGGAGCCACAGGAGCCCGCAGAGAGCTCTTCCACCCCACAGGTTAATAAACCTGGCACTGCGGGGCAGCGAAACAACTTCTGCTGCGCGCAGCAGCAGTTACATGCAAGCCCCAAGCCCCGGCAGAGAGGCAGGGACTCCTAGACAGGCTGGATAATGGCCAGCCACACGCAGCACATCTCTCAGCCACCCCACAGCAGCCTGGTGGCTCCAGAGCCTCCCCAGACCATCTCCTGCACTGGCTGGGAGAGAGGCATCTGCTGCTCCCATCTCCATCCACCCACAGAGGTTACCAGGGTAATTCGTTTAAAAAAAAAAAAAAAAAAAAAGAGCGAGAAGCCCACAGCGTAACTAGGACAAAACAGCGAGCAGTGTTTGCTGGGGGTTTAATAATTAACAACAAGGTCAGCGCCGCACTGAAGAGCAGCACAGAGGGGAAGACACTGCAGGGGGGGAGCCTGGCTCGGGGGACGATGCTCTCTGCCTCCAGGTGAGTAACACTCTGCCCAGAGATGGATGTGTCCAGCATCCCACCCTTCAGCTGCGGGAAGAGCAGTGGCTGGGGATGCCTTCCAGCCAGGGCACCAACCCACTCCACACCTCTTCCCCTTGGGAAAACCAGCCGGGAGCAGCATCCCAAATGATTGCCCAGATCCAAAGCATCTGTCTAACATCACCCCACCCCATGCCGTTAAATATTCGTGTGAAATATTCGGGCCAGCCTTAGCCCTGCCTCTCCGTGGGTAGTGTGCCTGGGTCCCACTCCAGGTGTGGGTCTGCACCTCCACACTGTATCCCCTGCCCGTCCCCAAGTGCCTGCGACCCAACAGCAGCGAGGTCCCCACGTCACGCCATGTGCGGTGCTCCAGCGTGCTACGTGCCTAAGGCAAGGACAAGGCCAGGTACAAGTGAACCATCTGGTCCCCGCACTCTGGTGGCCTTCGTCCCAGGAACGGCTTGTATGAGCATCAGTGACGGGAGGCTCGGGGTGCCCTCGGCACACGGTCACAGGGTGCCTCTCCCAGAGCATCCTTGAACGCGGAGCAGGGCTACACCCTTGGAGGCAGCGCCAGGACAGAGCCGGTGGCTGGCGCAAGGCAGAGAGCCCCAGAGAAGCACAGAAGTGCATTAGCAACGTGGCTGAATCCCAGGAAAATAAGCCCATTATGCCAGAGAGGAGCTGTTTATCTGCTCGATTGGCATCACAGGGTTATTCTGGCAGGTCCTGGCCACACAGCCACCCCTACCATCTCCAGTTCTTCATCCCCATGTGCAGGATGCCGCACACCCTGCTGAGCCCCCCAAACTGCTCTCCCATCACATAAGGTGGCACAGGGTCCCAGCACAGCCTAGTCTTCCTCCGCATCGGCCATGCCACCACCAGGAACACCATCAGCCGGGTCCTGCCCTGACCACAGCACCCAGCCAGGCTCTGGGGACCGGGACTCCCCCAGCCCAGCCACATCGAGCCATTAAAGATGGATCTCACCCCAAAGCCCTTCCATTTGTTCCCAAGGAACCCGGCTTAATGCTCAGCAACGCGCCTGCTATTTGCCATGCTGCCCATTGGCCGGGGCACCGCCGGCTTGTTTACCAGGGACTTACCGGAGAAGCCGTCCCGGCTGCTTTTTATCACTTCTCTTT
Organism: Anarhynchus alexandrinus; assembly: GCA_008711295.1. NCBI lineage: Eukaryota > Metazoa > Chordata > Aves > Charadriiformes > Charadriidae > Anarhynchus > Anarhynchus alexandrinus. Next base: position 749,714 of record VUYV01000074.1, read on the forward strand.
ACATTTACCCTCGCAGAGTAAACAGGGCCCATCTGGCCCTGCCGCGCTTCGTGCTGTCTGCTCTAAGCCCCGTGGTAATGAATAAAACCAGACCCGATGGTCCTCAACCTGGCCTCTTTGTCCTCTTCCCCTGGGGCAGCAAATTGTCCCCAGGTGCCAGCGTGGCATCACCAACAGGTCCCCTCCTCATCCCCAGCATGGTCATCAGTGCCTTCGCAGCCCCCTCCTCTTCTTCCTCCCTCCCCACCGGCTGCCCACAGGAGCTGGTTTAACCAGCAGCATCCCCAATACAGAGGGGGCCCCAGCAAGAGCAGAGCTGGGGGTGGCTCACCGTGCCGGCAGCAAAAAGCCCTCAGTGAAGACAGACGGAGCTAACTCTTCTCTAGGTCAGAATAACTTAACGTTTCTCTTCTCACCCGTGGGCAGGTTGAGTTTTCTAGCGCGGCTGCTGCAGCAAGGCGGGCGCCTGAGCCCAGCGGACCCTCCTTAGCTGCCTGTGAAGTTGTCAGAGTTTCACCTGCTGCAGAAACAGCCGCCCGCGCCGGGCTGCAGCGTGGTCCTGCAAAAGGATGAGGCCAGCCCCAGCACAGGCAAACCCAGCGGAAATTTCCACTGGTGACAAATGCACAGGCAGGTGCAAGAGAAGGATGGAAGGAGAGGAGCCCAAGCCTCTGTGGCAGCGCCTGGAGCAAGGAGGCATCGCTGCCCCTCCTGCTCGCCTGCGTTACCCCCTGCTTCCCTCGCCTCCTCTCCCCACGAGACATCCCCGCATCGCTCCGCTGGGATGGGGCACAAGGGCGGGAGAGCAGGATCCGTCCCAACTCCTGGAGCAGGGAGGAGGCCACGGAGGCAGGAGATGACAGCGCTGCTGCCCAGCACCTGCGGGGCACGTTGCTTTGCACAGAGCCCAAAGAGGAGGAGCAGAGGGGAAAGGGATTTCCCCAGCAGCTGCAGGTGAAGGGGACTGGGAGAAGGGCTATCCCCAGCCCGACCCTCCGGAGAGCCTGCGGTGCTGTCCCCTGGCTGGCACTGCTGCTTTGTCTGCTGGGAAGTCAAACCGGAGAGCAGAGTCCGCTGTGCGCACACATGTACATGTGTGCATGCATGCACACACGCCCCGGCACACGCACCGCATCCAGGACCACCATGTCCAGGACCTGCGCTGCTGCACTCGCCTCCCAAGAGCCGCTAAAACCCCTGGAAAACCTCAGTCCCGTGCCAAGGAATGAGAGTTACTTGCCCTCGATGCACCCTAACACAGGTACACCCCAAAAAAAAAATGTCCCAGCCCCCCCCGTATCCCCCCTGACACAGGCACGACCTGGCAGGGCAGCCCTGCAAAAGGGTCCCGCTGCTCCTCCATCCACGGGACATTTGGGGTGTGGGCCAGGGACCGGCTGCTGACGCCCTGGGGCATGTTCCCAGCAGTTATTAAAGCCAACCCTGTCGGGTCCATGCCGGACAGTGATTTCAGCACTTTCGTGGCACTGCTGCCTCATCTCCCATCTCCTGCCCCTTCTGCCATCCGGGGCTGCCCCGACAGCGGGCGTGCCACCCTGGGGCACCCGGGAACCGCAGGATACCCGCAGGGTCCCGGGCCCCCGCGGCCCCAGACTCCCCCCCCCCACATCCTGGCCCTTACCTGGAGGAGGAGGAGGAGGAGGATGACACAGGGGCTGCAGGCTCGGCTCAGCCCCGTCTGGGTCCCTGCCCTCCGCAAAGCCCTCTGCCCCGGGGGAGGGTTACCCTGCCCCTCGGGCTGGGGGGCTGCGGTACCCAGGGGGGATGAGCGGTCCTTCCCCGCCTCTCCCTGCTGCAGGCTCCCTCTCTGGCACTGGCTCCTTCACCGCCCTCGCTCCATCCCTCGCTCCCTGTGCCAGCAGCAGAGCTGCTCCAAGCCCAGCCTCATTAAAGAGACACACGCCCTGGTACCGCCGCCCCGGGGAGGGCTGGGGGATGCTCTCACGGGTGGCGCTGGGGGTCTCCGGGGACAGCCAGCACCCTCAGAGGATGACAGGCAGCAGCCACGAGCAAAGCCCACCGCTGTGGGCTGCTCTGCACCCGCAGTGTGGCAATGTCTGGCCAAACTTGGGGGCTGGTGAGACCCCCAGAGTGATGCTGTGGCACTGACAAACATGGGGTTTGGCTGCCCAGGACACACAGCCACCCGCTGTCCCCCCCAAACAAAGCACAGGACAAAATGCAACCCCCTATCAGCTGGCTGAACTCTCCAGTACAAATACTGTGGGACACAAGTGTCACAAACAGCTTTGCTAGGAAAGGTCTTAGCTGCCCTGAGACCTCCGAAAGTGGACCAGGCACAGGCAGTTGCTGAGCATCTGCCCCAAACGCAGGTGTCCTGAGGTCCCACTAAGGCCATCCCCATCAGCCTCCATGTGCTGCAGTGAAATCCTCAGCCCTGAAGAGCAGAAAAGGGGGAATCTGGGGAGAGCCCAGCCTTTAGGTGACAAGTATGACAAGAAGTCCCCTTGGGGAGGATGCAGACGGTCAGGAAATCCCAGCAAAGCCAGGACACGTCTCCTGGCAGGGAGATCTCACAACCCAGGGTGTGCTGGGAATCCCTCAGCCGCCACTACCAGCCTGTCATTCCCCAGCAGGACTGGAGAAAACCACCAGATTTGGGGCTAATCCCTGCCTTGCCTCTCCCAGTCAGCTCCCTCGCTGTGCTATAGATAGGGCTGTGCTGCCGCCGATCTTTTTATAGAGCACGCAGAGGGGAGCTCCCACCTTCCCATGCACCGCAAAACCCACCGTCGCAGCTGCGCCAAACCCGAAACCAGCCCGGCCACACAGGCACCAACCGGGGCAGACAGAGCAGGCAGCACTGGAGGGTGAGTGGTCCCCGGTCCTCGGCAGGTGATTTTGGAGGAGGCCCAGCAGAGCAGCATCTCCCTGCCAGATCTCACCTCTAAGCTGACCCATGGGCCGCTACAGCTTCGGCTCCTCGGCATGGGTTTCAGAGGTGATGGCAGGAGCAAAAGAGAAAAATCTCAGCGCAGTAGCACAGGGCACACTCCCCCCTCCCGACCCCTTACCCTGTGCTTCAGCCAACACAATTATCTGGCAGAGAGGCACTCTGCATGTCCCCGGGGTGCTTGCAAGAGCACGTCGAGCCATTCCCTCTCCCCGTGCTGGATGCCCCACGGCATGCCACTTCCCCGCCTTGTGCTGCATGGGGAGGGAGGAGAGCTAAAGCGTGCAGCTGCTCTCCTTCCCTCTCATTTATGACCGCAGGAGAAGGATGTTAACCCATATATTACCCCCCCACACACACACGACAGACGCCAGCTCTGCGAGCTGCTGGAGGCACAGCGCGCACCGCAGCACATCCATGCAGCCTGCGGCATGCACGGGGCTCCTGCTCCCATCATCACAGCAAGCGCCGCGGCCGCTCCAGCCCCAGAAAAAAAACAACCCAAGACTGAAACCCACAAGCTTTGATTTTTCTCTGAGATATTGTTTCTAGGCCAAGCTGAGGCAAAGAAAAGCTTCCAAATGCGAGTGCTGGGTCAGTGCCACCAGCCAGGGTGACAGGGCTCAGCCAGTCCACGGCATCAGACACTGTCTGCAGCCCCGGTGTTACAGCAGGTGAATAACCACAGTGTGCGCAGCGCCGGGGACGCGGCTGAGCCTCCCCCAGCCTGCCAGCGATCCACAGCAGCCCTGGGGAGCCGCAGGGAGCTCCATCCCGCTCTGTACAGCGCTCACACCAGCATCAGACAACAGGCATGCGTGTCCCCACTCTGCACCGTCACAGTTTCCCACAGCTCATTGTAGCCACAAATAAACCCACAGAGAGCTCAGCATTGCTTTTTGGCAGAGCACTGAGCTAAGGCACATGTTAAACCCCACAAACACAGGCCCAGCTCAGCACAACAGCTCCATTAAGTACCCGTGCACCCCAAGAACCCGATGCAGCCCTCACCAGAGACTGCCATACCACCCGAGGGACTGGTCACAATCTGCGTATTTATCCCCAAATCACCCATACCTTGTCATGGGTTTATTGAGCTGAATAAGCACCCACAGATAGGGGCTGGCTGGAGGCAGCACGGACCACAAAGTTCTTCCAGATGCCCTTAGGTCCCGAGTCACTGATAAGCCCCACGAATTTAGTGCTGTGGGAAGAAATAACCTGAAGCCCGAGGAGATACCGGCCGGTGTCAGGCTGGGAGTGACCACGCTGGATGCAGCTGCGGCTCCTCAGACCCAGAGGGCTGCAAAGCCGTGGGGGGGGGGGGCTCTGCCTGCAGGGAGAGGGGCAGGGGCATCCTGTTCAGCTGTCTGCTGCTCGTTAATCAGCGTGAATTAAAGGAGATGCTGAGGACGGATAGCCATGGAGAAGGGGAATTCCAAGTCAAAATCAGGCACACCTGGGTTTAACCTGTGCAATACTGGCCTGCCCAGCTGCAGGGAGTTAGAGAGGGGCTGGAGGGGGCAAGCAGCAGGAAATGAAACATCAGCAGAGACGGAGAGAGATGGCTCGTGGAGACATCAGGGACCCCTGGGGAAAGGAGCTGGGAAAGCTGCCAGCGCTCGTCCTGCCCAGACTTAATGGAAACCCTCCCAAAGATGCTGGTGCAGGCAGCCCCAGGACACACGCTGGTGGCTGCTGGCTTTCCTCTCCGTCAGCCGAAAATAGCGGGGGCTCGCAGCCGTGGGGACCTCGCAGCAGCTCAGCCCCCGGGGGACAGCGGGGCTGTGGCGGTGGCTCGCTGGCTGCGGGGCCGGGCTCGCCGCTGGAAACGAAACTCCGTGGGTTTCGGGAAGCTGAAACTCCCACGCCCCTGCCGCCCGCTGTGCTGCGTGGGGTCTGTTGGCGCGACCGCGGCGGTTCGGATCAGGTCGGGCCGGGGTCGGTGCCGGTGCCAGCAGCCATCGGGGCTCAGCAGCGCGGTGGGGTCCCGTCAGGTCAGGCTGTCCCCTGTCACGGGAGCCCCAGGGAGAAGCCGGGGTGGCCAGGCAGGGACCCGCTGGCCTCCTTCCCTGCCCGAGGGGGTACGCGGGGATGGGCCCCCCCGCCCCGGAGGAGCCAGGCTGGGGAGATGGGGCCGGGAGAAGGGGAGAGGGGCCGGGAGAAGAGGAGATTGGAGAGAAACGATCCGAAAGGGCCCCGGGTGGGGGGGAGCTGCAGGGACATCTCCCCAGCCTTGAGCACAATGCTGTTCGCGGGGCTGGGGGCAGCCGGGG
>VUYV01000074.1:763273-839982 GCA_008711295.1 Anarhynchus alexandrinus
CCCCCCAGGAAAGGCAAGGCAGCGAGGCGAGGTGGTAGCGGCAGCAGCACAGGGATGGGAGCAGGGAGGGGGGTGCCCAGGCAGAGCCAGGCGCTGGCTCCCCCGGCACTACAGCCGCAAGGCCCTGGGGAGGAGAGACCAAGCGAGCCCCCGCTGCCGGGGGCTGGGGGGGAAGAGGCAGGGGTCACTTTTAGCAGCAAAGGCCTTGTTTCCCTCCAGGGTGCCAGAGGGGACAGTGGCATGTGATGGAGCCTGACTAGTGTTCGGCCAGTTAAACGCAAAAAGAAAAAAGAAAAAAGAAAAAAAAGAAAAAGGCAGAGGGGGAAGTGAAGAAACATGGAGAACAGCTCCTCTCCTGCCCTCCAGAGCGTGGAGTTAAACAGGGGGGGACAGGACGTGACACTGGCAGAGCAGCAGCTCCAGGCACAGCCCCGGCCAGCGGCAGAGCCCCCGACACGTCCCCGGCCACACGCAGCACCGGGCTCCTGCTCCCTCGCTGTCCTTCCACCCGGCCCCGGGAGGGGAGAGCGGTTCAGGTGGCAGGTTGATGGCATGGCTGATGGTCCATGCGGGCAGCAGCATCCTCGGCGCTCTGCCAGGCACAGTTGGGATGGATGCCGAGGCGGCTGAGCTTCTCGCTCCAGCCCCCGGCACAGTCCGGTTCCTGCCTCCCTTATAGGAAACCCTCCTTCCGGAACTGCTCCTTCAGGATATCTCTGTACTGGTCGAAGCCGCCCTCGATGCGGGTCACGGTGGCATTCTCGCACACCCACAGCTCCTGGCACACCAGGCGGATGAAGCGCTCGTCGTGGGACACCAGAATTAGACCACCCTGCCAACACACAAGGGGGGAAAAAGAGGGAACTTAATGGAACACAACCCAGGGCCCACACTGGTGGCACGTGAGGAATAATGTAATTAGCCGTCCCTCCCGGAGGGCAAGTGCAGGGTCTGTTACTGGCTCTCCAGGTCTCTGACAAGTGCAAGGAAGGAGATTCCAGGAGGAACCAATGACAGTCAAAAGGCGGCTGGACAAGGCCCCACGCAACATCAGTTAAGCTCTTCTCTCACAGGAAAACTGCCCCAACCCAGGCAACTACAGAACAGTGAGAACCAGGCTGATCACAGGCTGAGTCTCTGGAGATCAGCCGTAAATCGTGCCTAAGGAAGAGAAGAGAGGCCCCAAGGCAGGGCTGAGCACCGCACTGAGCACGAGGAGTCACAGCATGTAGGTGACTGGCCAAGATGGGGCACAAGCTGCTCTCCGGTCTGCTGTTGCCTCTCTCAGCCACCGTTAGCCAAAGCCAGCAAGTGAAACAAACCGCCAGGATGGACAGCTAAGGCAGAAATGTGACTGACTCTTCCCAACGTCTGTCCTGGACTTGAAGCCATCACTGGCATTCAACTGTCCACCTCTGGCTGAGATAGCAAGTAACCCGAGCTGGAGGCTGCAGGGAGCGTTAGAACAGGAGATCTCACCAAGGGAGCCTTACCCGGAACTTATTCAGTGCCTTTGCCAGCGCCTCGATAGTCTCCATGTCCAGGTGATTTGTCGGCTCATCCAGGATGTAGAAGTTTGGACTGGAAAAGAAGAGGGGTCTGAGCATGCACTGGAACAGGCCCTGGCTGGGTCCACACCCCTTCACACTGCAAGGACCTCCACCAGGCTGCTGCGTTAGCCATGAAAACCCACAGCCACCAGCATTTTCCCCAAGATCGGCGTTGCCCAGCTCCAGGGACACCTCTTATTCCTGTGAGCACAAAGCAGTAGGAAAAAGCCACCTCCCTCCTTCCACCCCACCAAGGTGAAAACCTCCCTCCCCACAAAAGTCCCAAGGACAACCTGCTTGCGGGGCATCGGAAAGTCCCTGGATGCCCACCTTCCTCCCCGTGAAGCAGTCCCCATCCTCCAGGGATGGAGCCGTGCAAAAATTAACAGCATCTGGGAGAAAATTACCAGGACATAGTCATCTGGGCAAAGGCCACGCGACTCTTCTGACCTCCAGACAGGCTGGCCACGGGACGCACAGCCAGCTCCCCCGAGACGCCGTAGCTCCCCAGCTGATGCCGGTACTCCTCTTCCGTCTTCCCTGCAGGAGCATGTCACAACACAGCTATGGCACACCCGGCGTGACACAGGACCCCCGGCGCCGTGAGCTCGGTGGGCGCCGCAGCCGGGCAGCCTGTGCCAGACCAGCACGGCACGGGGAGGAGGGGGAATTCAGCAGCCGTTTCCAGGCAATTCCCTCCCAAGCCGGGGGTTTGCGGGGAAAACCTGACTGACACAATCAGGACAGGGGCTGCAGGGTTGGTGACTGACTCCAAGCGACACTGCCCCAATTCCCTGTCACCGGTACCTTACGTAATGTTAAGTGGAGAAGGGAGCGGGAGGTTTTGGCAGCTGGGAAAGGGGGAGCCGGTGCTCATTCTGTGCCCAGCAGGAAAGCGGGTCATCTGCCCCCAAAACCCAGCCATGGTGGAGCACCAGCCTGAGGTCTACAGACTGCCTACTGCCCCTGCACAACCAGCTTGGGTTCTCAAGGCTGGTGTCCTGAACTTGTGCTGGATGTGGGGATTTAAGCCAGAGCAGGTGGTGTCCCTTAAGGACTGAGGTGACACAGCCTTCTGCCCAGGGCCACAGAACACATCAACGCTGCTCCGTGCGTACCAAAGGAGACCTCAATGGCCCACATCTCTTGGGATCTCCAAAACTCACCTGGGAACTTTCTTGCCAGCAACTCTACAGCACTGATGTTCAAGTCCAGTTGATCCACATGGTGCTGGCTGAAATAACCGATCTTGAGGTTTCTGCAGAACGAGACGAGAGACCAGCAGCTGGTACCAGGCCCTGTGACCACGGCACTCACAGCTGCAGCTACAGGAAGGGGGACATATGCATGGGTGTGCAGGACCCATCCCCATCACTCAGGTAGCCATCACTCCAAAGCACAGCCCAGAAGCCCTCCGGCTGCACCACTCCTCCCAGTCCCCCAGCCCTTCCTACCAGGTACCTGTGAGCATGTCTGATCCCTCTGACTGGTGCCAGCTCCCCCATTAAGATCTTTAGCATGGTCGACTTGCCAGCTCCGTTTTCCCCAACCTAGAGAAGCAGCAGCAGCATTGGAGAATGTGAAACCCATGAAGGTACTTTGGAGAGAGGGGGCAGTGATCAGGGAATTTCAGCTCACTTGGAGGATCACGCAGTGGAAGGGGTCAGAATGAGAGTCTAACCAGCGGCTCCAGCTGCCTGGAAGCTGCATTTCTGTCACCGAGGAGCACCACAGACAGCAGTGCTAGAGGATGTTCCCTCCCCAAACCTTGAGCCTAAGGATGACCTGGTCCCAGCCTCATTTGCAAGCAAATAGCATCTCTCTGCTGCCCCATCCAATGTGCCGGAGCTCCCACTATGTGCTGCTGTCGTCAGCTGACAGTCACAGAGAAGATAGACCCAGTCTCTTCCCAGAGTTGCCCAGTGAACAGATGAAGGGCAACAAGCACAAGTTGCAAATGCGAATCAGTATTAGGGAAAATGTTCCTCATAATGAGGATGATCAAATGCTGCAATGGGACCCAGAGGAATGGGAGAAATATTCCTCCCTGAAGACACCCAATATTCAACTGAAAAACCTGACCTAACATCAAAGCTGGCCCTGCTTTGAGCAAGGATCTCCCAAGGTCCCTTGTAGCCACCATTATTCTGCAATCCCACATACCACACAGATGCGGGACTCCAGGTCAGCAGAAACGGAGAGGGAATGAAAGATGTAGTGACTCGGGTCGTAATAGAAGTCTACTTCATCTAGCTGCAGGATAGGCGGGGAGAACTTCTCAAAGCCATCGGGGAACCTGGGAAGGCAGGAAGAGGTGAGAGATGGCCAGGAATTTCAGAGACCCTGCTCCCAGCCGCCCTGGGACAACTGCTGCAACCCCCTAGCTGGCAACTCCCTATCATGCAGGGCCTCTGGGAAGGATGGTCACAAGAAGGGAACATGGATCTGCAGCCTTGACCCTAGGAGGGAACCCAACACAAACATGGGTGCCTGTCTGGGCTCCCTGTCAGCTGGGACAGGACCCAGGAGGAGCTCATGTCAGAAACAGAGCCAGGCACCCTCCAAGCAAGGGCTCAAGGAACACTTACTTCATGATCACCTCAGACTCCTTGTCCACAGGTTTCAGCTCTGGCCTGCAAGAAGAGGAAACAGGTAACCCAGGTGCCTTGCACTGGGGCTCTGTTCCCACACCAGAAGCCCAGATGGTGTCTTCAGTTCTCCGATGCCTCATCCTAGCCAAAGCCTCTAGACCACAGACAGAGCACCCAAAGCCCAAACCACCCTGGTATCACCCAGGCATTTTGGGAACCCCTGTTTCTTCCCATGAGCACTTCCCCCTCCCCACCCCCCAGGCACTCACAGCTTCTCCAATAGCTTGAGCTTGCTCTGCACTTGGGATGCCCGGTTGGCATTGTAGCGAAAGCGGTCGATGAAAACCTACAAAAGAGAAAAGCATCAGAGCGCTGCAGGTTCTCTTCAGCCTGTCACCCCGCTCTGCTGCCAAACCTCTTGCAACAACAGAGCCACATCCATGGGTCATTGCAAGACCAAACAGCAGCAAAAACTCCAAGAGCGGAAATTACTGGAAGCAGGAAAGCTTGGGAGGTTCACTAGAAGCATGGAGAGAGGGACAAGGCTGGGAGAAGAGTGGCCCAGCACTACTGGCTTCTCCCAGTACCTGGATGTGCTCACGGTACTGCTGTTGGGCTTCGTACTCTCGCTGCTGGTTCTTCAGCCGTTCCTCCTTGATCTTCATGAAGTTCTCAAAGTCCCCGCGGTATGTGTCCAGCCGCTGCGAGTGCAGGTGGATGATGTCCGTGGCCACAGCGTTCAGGAAGTTCCTGTCATGGGACACCACGAGGATGGTCGACTGCCAGGTCTGGAGGAGACAGCAAGAGGGAGACCTGAGCATCTTCAAGCCAGAGCGCAGTGCTTGGTCCCACCACTCAGCAAGGCGAGACACCAGCCTGGAGGATGTCTCCGTCCCTCGCCCTCACTCTGTCCCGGGGCTTCCTGCCATCCCCCTACCTGCAGGTAGGTCTCGAGCCACAAAATGGCCCTCACGTCCAGCATGTTCGTTGGCTCTGAGGGAAGGGAAAGAGGCAACGAGGTCAGGAGGGATGAGGATGGCTGTATTACTTTTTTTTACCCAGGAAAGACTAGCGATCAGCATCATGGAGGAAGAGACCCTGCATGGGGACCTGACTCCACAGCTCAGGGGACTAACACGTGTGGGGTGTGCTGAGGCAAGCAGGCACAGGGGCTGAGGCTCAGCCAGGGATGCTCCTCCCACTCCATACTGGTACCTGGGCCCTGATGCCCAGCAGCAGCGCCTCGCCCAAACCCCCCCCAGCCAAGGTGGGCACCTCCCCAGGGAGTCAGCCCAGCGCCGGGGTCACCCCCTGCAGTGAAGGGACACCCCCCAGAGCAGGCTGGCAGCCAGGGCCCATCACAGGGCCGGGAGAGGGAAAGGGACTGCTTGGGGCACGATGACACGCAGACCACCCAGCTGGGGCACGGGGCAGAGCTCTGCTGAGCGCAGCGACAACGGCCGCCCAAGCAGACTGCCCCGCACCACCGCCAGCTCTGCCCGCCGTGCCAGGGGAGCACCCACAACCCTGCCAGCCCGGCCCCGTCACGCAGGGCTATTTTGAGCAGGCAGCTAAAGGCCACGGCGTGTTCCCAAGCCCAGCAAGGGCAGAGGCAGGCCCAGCAGTGGAGTCGGAGGGGCCTCACAGTATCGACTTACCATCCAGCAGCAGCAGATCTGGCCTAGGAAAAACAAGACATGGGTATCAGAAGCAAAATGAGCACAGGGTCAGTGCAGAGCGCGTTTCACCACACATACAGAGCTGTGATGCCTCCAACGCTCCGCACCCCGAGAGCCTGAGTCAAGAGGACCCCCAGGCAGTACCCCTGCGCCTCACAGCATGGACAGCAAGGAGGGTTAATCCCATGGCATGAAGGGCTGGACACCAACCTGGCAAACAGGGCTCTGGCTAAAGCCAGTCTCATTCTCCAGCCTCCGGAAAACTCTCTGAGGAGAGAAGAGGTTGCAGAGGGGTTACTGTTTAATGCAAAACAAGTCTGTGTTTGCCTGCTTGCCAGGCTGCTCCCTGCTCCCGTTTTGTTGTTTCTGTAACCCAGACAGTGTGTCCCTGTGGAGACCTCGGGCACAGCACAAGATCCATGGTCCAGCAGGCAGGTGGCTTGGCTCCCTCAGGGCAGGAGACCCCATGGGAAGGGCAGGAACAGACCCTCACCCTCCCACAGGGGTCCCCTCCCTTACAGCCACAGCAGGGCCTGGGGGCTCGCTAGCAGCAGCATCTCCCCAGACCCATTTCTGTCTCGATGCCCAGAACCTGGAGACTTACTTGGTTGTCTGTTGTTGCATCTTTGCATTAAAGCCCAGCCCAGCGAGAATGACGGATGCCCTGGGGAAAAGGAGAGAGAACCGGAACCCAGCTACAGCATCCAGCCGCAGAGCACAGTCTGAGGTCCTGGACCCACGGTCACCATGGGGACCTTCCTGCGTGGTTTAGGGCCATTCTGGCACAGGAAAACTTCCCTGCACGCCCAAGAGCAGCGCTTGGCTGGGAAATGCAGCCCAACAGGGCACAGCATCCACATGAAGTCCTAGGAGATTTGCAAGAAGCTTTCAGCTCTTTGGCCAAGAAGAGAGTCACTACCACCAACATCCCAGAAAAGTTCCCCAGACCACCAGGAACCCGAGGTCTGAGAGAAGCAACAGCAACAAGGCAAGCCATTTGGGACAAAAAAAATCCCTCCAGCTTCAGGGGGGAGCTCGACTGCTCCTAACGCAGCAGAGCTGTGACAGAAGAAGAGACAAGAAGAGCAGTAGGGACAGCCCCCTGTCCCCACAAGCTGGATCCCAGGGCCACAGCATCACCCTTCCATGCCCCATACCACTGCCCAGGATAACAAAGAGTGGTGCCCGCAGGGCTGTCTCACCTTGCTGGGGCCTTGTCTGCCTCAATCTCCTCCAGCTTCGCATAGATCTCTGACAACCTGGCACCTTCTGTCCCTTCTCCCCTAGGGCAGGACAAAGAGGAGTGTGTGGGACTGAGCAGGGTTAAGGTTTGGGCGCTGGTGGAGGCTGATCTCCCCAAGCAAGACATAGCCCAGCCCTGCTGGAGCCCTCCATTTGAAGGGAGAGACTTCAGAACAAGACCTCATGGTCAAGAAGCCACAGAAGGGCTGGAAACGCAGTGGCAACGTCTCACCTGCCGGCATTAATCTTAGCTGTCAGATCCCTCTCCTCCCGCAGCAGGCTCTCACGAGTAGTATCGCACTCCAGCACACTCTGCAGCGCCGGCGTCTCATCCCCTGCCACCTCCTGCTCCACATGGAGGATGCTGATGTGCGAGGGGATGCGCAGGCTCCGGCTGGCGATCATCTTCAGCAGCGTGGTCTTCCCCAGCCCGTTCCTGCCTACCAGCCCGTAGCGCCGTCCAAATGCCAGGTTCAGGTCTGCTCCCGCCAGTAGGACGCTAAAGCAAGAGAACAGGCAGGTCAGTACCTGGTCAGACTGCCCCATGGAGAGGGAGATAACCAGCAGCCACCTGTCCCAAGCATATTTCAGGCTGTGCTGGTGCTGAGCAACCATCACAGACTTTTCCTGCCCAAAGCCAAAAGGACCAGCTGCCCACCTTGCTTCCTCATCCTTCCCTCTGTCATTTCCCAACCACCCTCCAATCCAGTCTCAACGACCCATAGTCCAAAGCCCAGCCAAGACGTGTCCCACCTCCCCAGCTGCACTCACCGCTCACCGAAGGACACATCGAAGTTCTCGATGCGCACATCATACGACTTGTTCTTGCCTGATGACTCCATGCGAGTCTCCTTCTTGCTGGCAGCTTGGCTGGCAGATGCCTCCTCAAGGACCCTGTGGGCAGGCAGAAGACAGAGAAGGTGGCTCAACAGGAAAGCTCTGGTACAGCCAGATCCCAGCCATGCTCATCAGAGCGGGATGGGGATGTTTGAGGTGCCCTCCATACTCACAGAGGGCCAGATGACTTCAGGGAATCCCTCTCCATCCTCTTGTCCTGCTTGGCTTTCAGCCTGGCTTCTGCCTTCTCCAGTTTCTTGGCATCCACCATCTGGGGCACAAAGCAGAGTGTTTAAAGAAGAGAGCATCTTCAGCAAAAGCCCCAAAAGCCCAACTCCAGGAGAAGAGAGATCAATCAACCCCTCATGCCTGGAAGGAAGGGAGGGAGGGCAGGAGGGAGGTAGGACAGGGGAATTGGGACAGATTCAAGCACATTTCGAGGAAGCTGATCAGGCCAGAAAATCACTTCAGGAATGAAGTCCTAAATCAACTGCTCATACACAACAGTTCTGCCTCAGCAAGGCAAAGCGTTTGGCTGCCCCTAACGTACGGCCAATTTCTCTAGTTCCAGGGACCTGGGTCAGCCAAGTCACTTCAACAGCAGCAACCTGCTATCCCAATGCCTCCTCCGCTGTACCCTACACCCACCCTTGTCCTAGACCATGAGGCATGTTAAACTTTAGCCAGTTTGGAACAAACTCATCTTACGCAGTGGATCAATCAAGACAGAGACAAAAAGCATTTAATTAAATCTGAAGGCAAGAAGGAGCCAAGCGTTTTAATCTGTCCTCTGGTCTTGGCCAGGCTCTCAGCCCACTCCAGCCTATTCCTGCGTCAAGTCAAATATTTGTGGCTGACCAAGAACACTCCTAGATATTTCTAGGCAACTCTGCAGCCACTGGAGCACGTTACAGACCTGCATGCTAGACTGAAGAGCGTCTTGTTACAGGAGCTGTGACCCCGTACCTACAGACAGATTGAGTCACTCTGTAAACTATACTGAATCTCCCAGTAAGACATGTCCTCCAGAACTTGAGAGGCCTCCTGAGGCCTCCTCTGAATCGTCTCCAATTTTTCTGAAGATCCTTTTTGAGTTGCGGACACAGGAGCCAGAGAGCAAACCCAGCAGCAACAACTCCAGTGCCAAAACCAGCAACAGCTGCCAGTTTTCACTTCAGAATCCCATTCAGACACGTGGGGATCACGTTAGGTCTCAGCGTCCAAGTGAGGGGTTCTCGTCCTCAACACGTTACCCCAGGAAGGGAGAGCTCTACAAGAGACCAGCCTGGTAGAGAGACTGCCCATCCTGTACAGTGACCGCTGTCCTTGCTTTGCAGATGCACAACCTCCTCTCCCCATACTCAGACTTTGGCACACCCAACGCACAGGGCAAGCCATGTCTCTCCCGAGCAACTACGTGTGTCATTGGCAAAGATGTTCCGATTTCCTCCAGGTCACAGAGCGTAACTGCTCCCAAACTTCTCCGCTCCTGATCTTAATTCTCAAACTACAACAACCCACAGCCATTTCTAAAGCTGGGCTTACAACCTCCCCACAGCAGCTCTCTGGAAAACAGCTGCTCCATGCTACCTCCCCACCTGCAACATCTAACCATTAGCCAGGATTTTATTTCTCATTGCATATGGTGAGACGTCATCCTGGTACACCCTAATTCCTCAATCAAAGGCCTTGCTGTTGAGGCCAAAGGTCTTCATGAAAGTCAGAGAAGCTGTACTCTGAGCACCACCACTGCATCAACCACACTTTGAAGCTCATTAAGAAGTTACGGCAAAATAGAACTTGTCAAATTAATAAGCTGTTAACTCCTGTTGAGCCTCCTCACCAGACCAAGCCCAAGAGTTTCACAAATTACAGTGAACGTTATGAGGAGGAGCAGTACCCCCTGGAGCTGTGTCCCTAACCATGACAACTGTCTGTCCCGGCTGTCCTCTGAGGGCAAGGCGACCAGAGTAGGGTAGGACACCTGCGGCCGCACATGTTAGCTGCTCTCACCAAGTCCGCTGGCTTACAAACAAGGGCACGGCCCCCCACTTACCGAGGTCTGACCTCTCTTCAGCAACAGCCCCGGCAGCAGGTCCACGCTAGTATCTGCTGCAACAAGACAGTTAGGTTGGTGAGCTTGTGGTGGAGCCTCCCCGCAGCACATGCTGCCTTAACAGCTGCCCACAACCAGACAGGACTGTCCCTTCTCTGACAGGACGAGGGGACCAAAGGGTGTCTCCTCTCCTTCCACCCCAGCTTGGCCTGTGGGCAGCCAGGTGCTGCTGGCCACAGCTCAGCAGCAGGAAGAGAAAGAGGGGTGCACCTGCGAGGGGGAGCATGAAGCGCACAGGGAAGCGCTCCCCAAGGTCAGGCGAGCGCATGCACAACGCCCCGAGCCCCTCCTGCACCCAACAGCAGGATGGGAGCTGGGACAGGATGACGTGCGGCTGGAGGTCTCTGGTGGGTGCCACTCACCATATCTATCAGTGATCTGGGAGAGCTGGATGGGGGCGTCCAGCAGCACCTGGCTGCAGCTCTGGGCCCGGCCCTCATCCCTGTGAGAGAGGAGGAGGGTGAGGGGGTGAGGAGGGTGAGGGGAGCGCGGGGGGCTGAGAGGGGGTGGCCCTTACAGCTGCAGGGTGTTGAAGAGGCGCTGGCAGATCTCCCGGATGGCGCCCTCGTCCTTGGCGTCCTGCGACACCTCCCGCAGCAGCTCCCCCACCGCCTCCACCAGCTCGTCCACCGACTCGAAGTCGCCCCCGCTGCCGTGCAGGATCCCTGCGGGCACACGGCCAGGGCGATGCACACCCCCGCCGCTGTCGCGACGGACGGCCGCCTAGTCGCGACGCGGCCGACAGGGGGCACCCGACCCGCTCCCCCTCCCCGGCCGCCTGTCGCGACATGCGGCGGGGCGGGAAGGCCCGTCACGTCACCGCTCACCCGTCACGTAAGCGAAGACCTCGCCGTCCAGGTCGGGGAACTCGCTGCGGAGGATGTCGGCACAGGACGCCATGGCGGAGGCGGAGCGGGGCCCGGCCGCCGTGCGGCCCGGTGCCGCCGCACGCAGCCCGGCACCGCGGCAGAGGCGGAAGGGAGGGCGAGGCCGCGGGGGCTGCCGGGAAGGAGGCGGGCAGCCGCCATGGGCGCGGGGGACGCCGGGAAGTGTAGTCTGGGGGGGCGCGCCTGCGCAGTGCCGCCGGCTGCGCGGCACCGCCGCCTCCGGCAGGCGAGGCAAGGGTGGGAAACCCTTCGAGAAAAACACCAAGGGTCACTTGGCAGAAGATCCAGGCGCGCAGGGCATGCCTTACCGAGAGGGCAGCAAGGGTGAGGGCAGCCCAGCTGCAGGTGGGAAGCCTGGAGCACCCTCCATCCCGCCGGGAGCTGCAGCTGCAGCAGCTGGAACAGAGAACCAGCACTGCTGGAAGCAAAAGCATCACTTGTTCTTCTCAACCTGCTAACCCCCCCAGGGCTGGGGGACCAACAAAAGCCCCCTCCCCATGAGACGCTCTGGCACAAGCCCAGCAGCCTCTTGCTCCACAAGCCCCAAAGAGCAGCACAGGCAGCTTTCTCCGTTCTACATACTTTTATTAGATTCAGAGCTGGACAAATCACAAAGTGTACAAAATGGAGACCACACTACCAGAAGCAGGATTGTGGGTAGCAGCAGCATTCCTATGGCCCAGAAGCGTTTGGTAGCAGTGTGGAGAGGGCAGGCTGGGGCCGGGGGCTCTCGCTGCCAACTGCATTTTCGATTCCCGAGGACAGACCCTGTTCACATCCTGACAGAGCTCAGCTGACCCGCGCTCCCTGGGACAGAGGGGCCACGCTTCCAATTGGTTTGGAAAGGACAGACTGGCTCGAGCCAGCAGCAGGTGGGGGGTAAGTGCTCTAAGGACCTGAAATGCTGTGCCACCCACATACACACCAGCAAGAGTCTAAACCCTCATCCTTTTTGGTCACAAACCTTCCCGCGGCAGGACTCTATACTGACGACTTTGCAAGAAATATAAGGTGGTGGTGAGATGCGGTGAGCCCACCATCTCCCCTGGCAGAGGCCCGACAAACTCACCACCCCAGGCATCTGACTGGTCAGCAACATCTACCACAACAGCAATAGCTAGTACAGAAGCCAGGGTAACTTCAACTCAGATTTGTCCAGTCTATGTTTAGGTCTATTCTACGAGTACATATGCACAAGAACTTCAAAAATACTAGGATATGATGCAAGTAGTGAGACACCAACAGAAGAGGAGTTTAATGGTGGACGTTCCCTAGAAAGATCACGAGAGGATGGGAGTTAGACTAGCCCTTCCCCACCCTGGGACGGGGAGCAGGAAGGCTGACTGCACCCCTGCACACGACTGGGTTCTGAACTTCATCTGCGGCGTGGGTGGTAACTGAGCACAGGCAGGCGAGTCCGCTCCCAAGGTGAGCCACAGGGTCTTTCAATCTGCGTAGAGGGGCCAGGCAGATGTTTTCTCTGAATGTAGTTGAAGACTGAGGAGAGGCAGAGGATGGCTTGGAGAAGAGGGAGCCCGCCAGCCTGCTGGGGCTAGCATCTGGTCTCATAGATCCCGCTCCTGCCGATGTACCTCACCCATTTTATCACATCATGGTCACTGTAGTTCAGCTTTGGCTCAAAGACTTTCAGGTAGCGCACCTTCAGCCCAGAGGGTGCAAATGGGACCTATTGAGAAAGGAAAAGGCAACAGACAGCATTGGAATGGAGGTGTAAGATGCTCTCCATACACGAAAGCCAGAGCACCCCTTGGCTACACATCTAGAAATGGACACCATGAGCTACTGTTCCTTTCCCGAGTCCCTGCATGCATGGTGACAGACTCTAGTGGCTTTAACAACAGTTTTCTTCCATTAGGTTTGCCACCTGGCTGGCCTCATGTTAGGAAGAGTCACAAGGCAGCTTGGGACAGGGAGCACTCGAACACATGCCTTCCCCAGAAGGCAGAAAGGACCGGACTGACAAAGCTTTGCCAAGGTTAGCTGCACTCTGGAAGGCAGACCAGGACTCACCTCAAAGTTCATGGAGATCGGGGGCCGAGCCCACTTCTTCTTGTCGTTAGTGGGCAGCAGCTCGATCTCCGCACTGATCTGGGATTCCTTCATTCCAGCCATACGTTTTATCCTATCAGAGAAAGCGCAGAAGTGAGGAAGTGCCCAAGACAGGAGCCCTGAACAGACCCTGCTTCCCCAAGGCCTGCCCCTCCAGCACCCCAGACCCGACACGCTCACTTACTTCCAGACAATGGCATTCTCACTGGCCTTGTACTTTGCTTTCCCTTTCATACAGATGACTTGCACTCCACTGGTATTGAGGGGCGTTGGGATCCGGACCTGGAAGGCAGAGTCTGGTGAGCAGGGGCAAGGAGATCGCAGCCTAGGCACTCTGTGCAGTCTCAGGGAAGACCACCTACTCCCAGGAGAGCACAACTGCTATCCCAAACCTCTTGACCTTCCCACTCCCATCTCAGGGACCAGAGAACAATAGCTACCACAAGGCATCCTAGGCTAGCTCTCTGATTTCTTGCTTTGAAGTAAAGGTTCAAACACGTTTTCAGAATCCACAACAGTCAGCAAGCAACAGGGCAGAGCTCTCCAGTTCAGGCTGCAGGAAACATGGCTAGTGTTGGACAGATGAGGTCTGACAGGACACCAGGCTGGCCAGGGAGGTGTGGTTGCACCAGGCTCCAGAGAGCCTAGCTCTGCAGCAGTAAGCCTTTCCCAGAAGGGGACTAAGCTGCAAAGCCACCCTTAGCCTGCCTTACACAGCTCAGAGCCTGCTGCCTGTCTGACATACCATGAGATCATGCAGACAGAAGAACATGAACTTTTCACAGTGGCAAAGACATTAAGTGAACAGTTGCTGCATGAAGTGAGGCCTCTGCCAAGGTGGCTGTGGAACTGAAAACAACTTCCACCTCCCTACTCTATGGCAGTTCCCTTCCACAGCGCAGCAACACCACACACCTGAAGGCAGGGCATTCAGTTCACTCTTAGTCCTATACAAGCTTGAGAACTCATCTGTGAGGACTCCACAGACAGGCAACAAAATAAAGGCACAATTCCCGGGCACAAGAGGCCATAGGGTTTTATTATCTTACCTCTATCTTCTGGGCTAGCAAGGAAGGTTTGAAATTTGATTTGATCACCACCTTCACTTCCAGCTTGGTCCGACCCACCTCCCGCACCAGTGGGATCACACGGAAGGGAAGGATAATGTCCTTAGTGGTTCGGTATCTGCAGGGATGCAAGCAACAGTGAACTCTGAGAATGAGTTAACTCCCTTATGGTCTCAAATTGTATCACCTTCCTAAACAGACAGACTCTGCATACACAAAACAGCTTAAAAACATCAGCCATAAAGGGAGCCATCCCAGAAGGAAGCAGCAGTAAGATATGTGCTGCCCTAGGGTAGTGATGGTTTCTTGAGTCCCAAGTTTTATATCTGGTTCCTGCCAATGGCCCTGTTCAAGAACACCAGTTTTAAGCACTAGAAACCCGGATACAGCAAGCTAAAGGGTAAGGAAACCCACAGCCAACACTATGGTGTGGCAAAGAAAAAAAAAGAAAAAAAAGAAAAATCATACAGTTGGGCTTCTACCACATCTGTAACAGACAGATTTGTGAGATGCCCTACAGAGTCCACTCTGAAAAGAAAGGAGGCAAGTGCTTATTTGTTAGATGTTCAAGGGCTGCAAGTCTGCCTGTAGCAGCAAGCAGGGGCCAACACCAGCCTGTTCATCCCCCACCACCTTACCTCATGAGCTCAAACTCTCCATCTGGTGGAATGAAGCTGATGCTCCTCTCAGAATCAAACTTGCTGAGCCTCACGCACTGGTGGAAAGTGCAGTCGTCGATGGCGATTGACTGTTTGCCACTAAAAAAACCAAGACAGTTAAACAAGTGCAAGCTGCAGCCCTGGTATCTTGGTGCAGTTCAAGTCTGCCCAGGCAGAAACTACTCTACAGAGCGTGTGGCCATCGCAGGTGTCCAGGAAATGGGGAGGCAGGGAGAGATTTAAGGGACAGCAGGCTCTTGGCTCAGACTTTTCTTGTTTCACCACCACAAAGATCACACTTCAGGAAGCTTGTTTAAAAGAGTTCTCTCCCTCTTCTCCCCAGAGAGGAGAGAGATTAGAGTAGCACCCTTCTGTCACAGCCAACACCACAATGCTCAGGTCTGCCAGCCAGCAGCACCTCAGTACTGCAAGGGCAACTCTGCTAGGCTAAGTCTTCTTGCAGCACACTTCAAAGGAGAGAAAACACTTTCCTGTCCACAAAGCTATCCCACTGCCACACAGCCAGGAGATGCCAGATTCAGGTGTTTCCTGTTCAGAAATCTCTTCACAGCTGTTTATTTCCACACCACTAGCAGGTGGTTTGATTCTGAACCAATTCACCAAAGACCACAATATTATGCCATAAAAGTTTATACCTCTCACTTCTAAAAATCTATACAGCTACCATCTGTCCCCATCTAGGTGCACCAGCCTAACCTGCCAGCACTCTGCTTGTGCCAAGTTCTAGTCTCTGAGAATACCTTCCTTGCTACAGGTCCTGAAGTCAGCCAAGAACTCCTCTCAGCTACGGAGGGACTAGAAAATGAGAAGGCAGCAGCAACAGAAAAGACAGCAGTTTAGCAAAAGTGCAGCAATATAGCATTGTGATATCTAGGCTGCCTCAACTGCTGGGAGCAATAGGACAACCACGCAAATGTGCCGAGATAGTATAAGCACCACGGGCAGGTTCAGCTGTCCTAGGAACCACCACTACCTGCACGAACAGGAAGCAGACTGACCTTAGGCTGACTGGCTGTTTAGTTACACAACCCAGCAGTGTAGTTTGTGCTTCGTAAGTGGGAATTAGTCTTTCCTAATCTGTTGCCCAGATGACAGCCAACATTAGCTAACTAGTTCCTGTTTCTTTGGAACACTGCTGGGAAAGCCCTGCTGCCTAACACCACTCCAGGTCCCAGGCAGCATTACATGGGGTTTGGCATTACCATATGCTAGATGCCAAAAAGCAACAAGTAGCAGGAGCTGTCCCTTTTGGTCACCTTGTAACTAAATGCTTCTGGAGAGTGACATCTCCAAGCTCTTGCCCACCAGAGAACCACAGCTATGGAGAACTACCCAGCAAGACTCCCTGACCACCTTGCTTCGGCAACTCAAGGAAACAGTACATTTACAGGCAAAGGCACTAACAACACAGAAGCTTTGGGACAGCGTTACTGACTCTTCAGAGCCCTACACAGATGACATTTTCACTAGAATATATCCCCACTGGGCAGCCACCTGAGGCTCATCCATTTCACTAGCTAGATTCAGGTACAGGAAAGATGGCTTAAAGGTGACAGTGAAGTGATAGCTCTTGGCTTGGTTCTGAGAGAAAAGGCAAATAGCAGCTCAGCTCTGTTTACAGGAACCATTGTGGAAAGTGTCTGAGATCCAAGTTACATGCACAAGTCACACAAAGCAAGAGACAAGGGGGAAGAGCAGAGTGCACACACACAGCTGAAGCAGTTTATCTACCTTCCCAATTCACTGGGTGTCAGCAAAAAAAAAAAAAAAAAAAAAACAAAAAACAAACAACAAACAACCAAGAGAAACACAGTTGAGTTGCAATGGTTAGTGAGAGAAAAGTGGTAGTCTCTTTCCTTTTGTCTCTTCACCCCAAGCAGGAAGGCTGGAAAAGCCATAAGACCCATTTTCAGCTTCAGTGTGGGTACTGACTGAGGTGCAGCTGGGAAGGAAGGTAGCTGAGCTCCCAGAAGGGACAAGCCTCCAGTCCACACTGACCACCTGTATGTCAGCAGGAGGGGCTTACCCAGTGTCAGTCTGTCCGCTGTTCCAGTTTGCAGGAACAGTCCAGGTAGAGCAGACTATGGTCAGAGGGGTTCCTTCATTGTTCTTTGGGAGCGCTACTACTGCATCCTACAAATAAGAGTCTCTGCACTGACTAGAACTGCTACAGATGCAAGTTCTGGGGAAAAAACATCTTGGGGAAGTGTTTCCAGCTGCAAGACCTCCACACTTAACAATATGTTTGAATCTTAATACTTGAAAAGCTGTAGAGAAGCCCTCTGCATTGAGGCCCTCAGGCTGGTAGCCTGCATGACAGCTGACCTAACCAGAGAGAAGTTAGCAATAACATCTGAAGGGAAGAAAAGACTAACTTCATCTGTCAGATCAGAAAAGCTACTCAGTGCTGCCCTTTAATGAGTCCCTGGTGGCAAGTGGCTTTTACCCCAACGCCTCTTACCTTTTCCCCGTTTCATCCGCAGTCCCTTTGCCCTGTTTTTCAATGACAATCTTGTCATTCATGCCAAACTTGCACTCTGGCATTCCACTCAGATAACTCTTCATCACCACTCTGCCAGAGACATGGGCACTCAAAACCTGACCTGGTGTAGAGAAGAGCACAGTTCAGAACACTTACGCATGTCCCACTCACAAACCTCAAAGGCGAGAAGGATGCCAGCTCTACAACTCCTACTTACCCTGGGGAGACATCAAGAGATTCACACTCTCCAGCACATCAAGAAACAGTTCGTTGCGTCGATATTTGATCCCTTCACGTCTCCATCCAATCTGTCCAGTCACCTGGCTGGTGATCTGGGACTGCTCTTCCTTAGTCTGAAAGGAAGAAGTGACATCTTACACCTCTAGATAAACTCAAAGACTAAGAAAGCTTGCTCTAAATCTAAGAGCAAGTGCTTGCAATTTATTACACACAACTGCTTTTGACACTTAGATATGGGTACTGTCACACCCCCCATGATTTGGTCATTCTCTCCTCAGTACAGCAAATCCTATGCCTAACTAAAAATTGGTCATAACGACAGCAGGAAGGGTTCTTCTGTTTTGTTAGCTAGTCCATTAGGCTACATCTAAGTAGAGGGAGGCATGGGCTCTGCCAATGACATTCAAGTCATGTCTCAGACTGTCACATCAGTCCATGTTAAGCAGAGAAGCAGCCAACAGGCCAGTTCACACCCTTATCCAATGTGAAACCCTAGGGCCACAAGACAGCTGGTCCCCAAGGACTGCTTCTTAATAACTGCAGTCATTAGAGTTACACACCAACACTAACCTAACATGCATCTAACAGCATCCAGGCATCTAATAAGCCTCCTAAGAGCACTAAGGATTGTGTTGAGAGGCACTGGGAAGTTTCCTACCTGATGCTACAGGCGGGGTCCAGTCACACGCAGAAAGTCAAGAAGTAGATGTATAGCAGCAAGTGTGGTGCACACAGGGTTAACAGGCAAGCAGGTCAATAGCAAGAAAAGGGAGGGAGAAAGAGGCAGGTTAGGCTTAAGGCTACCTCAGGACAGGAACAAAGCAGGCAAGCTCATCATTAATTAGGCAGCTAATTAGCACAAACAAGATGAGGGGCTTTGACCTTTAACTCCCCTCAGGAAACCCAGCACTCCTAGCAGTGAAATGGCTTTTCAGATTTGGCCCGTAATTATCACCCAAATACAAGGGAGAGCAGAGGGAGTGACAGACAAGCTAAATACCACTGCCAGTAATGTTCCTACACAGAGCAGACTCCTCACATCGCTGTTCTTAAAGCAAGCCCATGACATTTACCACAGCACAGATGCCCAGACTATGAGAAGTACAGGGCACCCAGCAGTGCAGGCACCTTAAGTCCCATATGAAGTTATATCCTTGTTAATTCTGCCTCTTCCACCAGAATGACTACAGAACGCAGAAGCGGATCCTGCCCCAGCAGCCTTGCACTGGGCCCACAGGGTGGCTGGCAGTACATGGTCTCAGCTTTAAACTAGCAGTGGCTTGGCTTCACGCATGCTCTTACCACAGACACGGTTACTCCTTGAGCATGCAGAGCCATTATCATAACATCTAAGAGGCAGAGAGTTTTATACTCCCCTAAGAACTGCTTAGGTGAGTGCTCAATGCATTACAAAGTACCTCCCCTGTCTGTCCTCCCCCCCCCAAAAAAAAGCCTCCTTATCTGCCTTGTTCAATGCTTTGTTCAGGCTTAACAGGAATAAGAGAGGCACACATAGATATAATACCCAGTTCTCTGGCTTCCAAAGGAACACTGATCACGTGCTGACATTCCCACCTCCTGCAACAGCATCAGTGCCATGAATCTCTACTGGTTGCTACAGAAAGTGACTGGATGGATCTGGAAGCAGATGCCTGGGGAGTGCTGAAGCTGGGATCACCCAGCAGTATGAGTGTTCCCTAAGGGAGAGACTGAAGGCACTCAGGTCTGAAATGTCTCAGGACCAGGAGCTTCCCTGAGGATGAGTAAGTCAGCTAAAATGGGACAAGAACATCCAACTTGTTGTACCCAGTTGCCAGCATGTCGACTAGGTTAAAGGCAGACAGCCACCAGCAGCTTTCCTGGGCTCCGGCAGCTAGTGGCAGCCCTGTCCTCACTTTTTAGAAGTACTACCAGCATTTTAGCACTACAGTATGTCTAAGGTTTGGGGTAACACTGTAAGAGTTGACCAAATCACACTCCCAGAAAGCACTTGGAAGGGAAGAAAATTACTGCATTCAGCTAGTTAATGAAGTCTGGAGAGAGATGGACAGAATCTGAAGAGTCCAAACAGAGCACACAGAGCACACAGAGCACAGCTCCACCTTGGGCTCTAAAAGCAGGTTAGCCTCTGCTGGAGGAAGATATTTGAGCCAATACCGGCATCAATTCTGATACAGGACATCAGTATGGCCTGCAGTCCTGCTATTTGAGTAGTGGGCTACTTCATGGGTAAGGACTAGAAATGAAATCATGCTGCGCACCAGCAACTTTTAAGATCTGTGTGCTACACCACCCCATTCCCAGAGGCACAGGGGTACTTCCCTTGGCAAGCAATGCAGCAATATCAGCACTTTCAAAAGAAAAAAAAAAAAGCAGATCTTGTGTTACAAGATCACCAGCCCTGGAAAGACCACTGCAGCCATACAAGGCGGGCATTCAGAGGGCAGCAGCTCAATAAGCTTTAAATCTTTCATTGAGAACAAAGACAAAAAGTTGAGCTTGGAAAGTCTGCCATAACTGTGGATTTTGCTCCTTAAATTCAGCAGGACACAAGCCCAAGGAAAGCACCATCACAAACTAAGCAGGGATAAGGGACCACAGATGACAGACCACTCAGTCCCAAATTTTGGCCCAAGATACCTGCCAGAAACTGTCCATAAGTGAAGGAGGAGTTGGAGGCTCAATGTACCAGAGTAGAGAGCAGACAAGGAAATATGGCAAGTACTGTTTCAATTGCTGCCCCTGACATACTGTGCCTGGAAAGAATTATTTCTGCTTTTTGAACTGGGCTGCAGAAACTTCCAACAGAGCAGAATAACTGCTTACTTATGAAAAGCTGTAGTCCAAAACTCTTTATAAGGGAAGGAATAAACCTGTTGTTGAAAGCAGCAAGATGCTGTGACTGGTTTGCACAAAACAGCATAAAAGTTTGTTAAAACAAAACAAAAAAAAGAGCTAGGGAAGGAAGTGAGGGTGGTGGTTAGTTTTGAGTTTTCCTAGGAACAGGCAGGAGCTGACTCAGTTATCTTGAGTGCTGACTGCCCAAAACGCCAGACTGCAGAAGGCTGAAGTAATTTACACTAGGGCACGGGATGGGGGACTGAGACCGGATGCACTCACATCTGGCCACTGATACATGCATGCCCTCTTGCAAAAGCCTGTTTGCTGTTCTAGCAGGAAACATGTTGCTCAGAGGCAGCTTTTCTCTCACCTTCTTCTTGAGAGATACAGCTAGTCTTGCTACTAGTAGATTAAAAGTTTAAAAAGGAGTTATTAGAAAGTCAGTGCTGATGAGTTGAAACAGAGCCTCCAGAGACTTTGACCTCTGCTTATCCTTAACGAGAACAGTCACCAGGCAGGCTCTTGTTTAACACTTCACTCCTGTTTGTACCTTGGGGCTGAAGCTTCACTGAGATCTCTGCTGCAGACAGCTTCAGTACAAACCGACTCCCAGTTCTTTTCCTGACTCACCTGCTACAGGGGAGAAAGGACTGAGTTCTAGGCTAAGTGCTCATAATGAGTTGCATAGCTGTGTTAAACGGACAAGGTGAGCAATATTCCCCGGGGACATGAGAAACAGTGACTACAACAGTCCTTTGGTTTCAGAGGTTAAGCATAAGCTGTCCAAGATGGTACGCCTAGTTTTGAGGACAGTAGCCCAGAGTAGGATTAGAGCTAATTTAAAACACTTTCCCAAGAACAGTCCAATTTAAGTGTCTTTTTACTCAAGTGCCCTTTATCTTCTACCTCCATATAAACTTTGTTGCAAGGGTTAATACCATGCCAAATGCACAGCAGAGATTCTCATTTCTAACATGAGAAAGCTCAGACTGTACTGATGCTGATCTGCAACAATGTTACACACAGCGACAGAATATCATCAGCATCCTGACTGACAGCAAGATTCATAAGGATGAAGAATACTTCGTTACAAGGCAGGCATGAAACCCTGACAGCTCAAAGCACTGAAGGCTGCTGGAGAACAGACCTGCTCAGCAAAATTCACGCACAGAAGAACTATTTCTGGTTCCACAGGTAGATTTGTTTATCCTCTGTCAGAGGCTGACACAGAGCAAAGCCTGAAGCCAGCAATCATTTACATGCAAGAGACTGGCATTATCCTAGCTCAGGACCCTTCCTCCCGTATCTTACCATGCACTAGAGAACATGAGGTCACACAAGCGCAGACATGTAGAACAAGATGCCACTGAGCTACATCCCTGCCAGGGTGTTCTCAGTCTACTCAGGCACCTCCACTCAGCACAGGTCAAATGGTTAGCTGGTAATTAAGACTGTATTTTCTTGAACAGGCTTCCAGAAAATTAACTGTGGAAACAGTGCTGTACCCCAGATTCCTCTGGTTACCTGACTCTTGATGCCTTGCTGAGTGATGAAGGTCTTCAGGGCCCCTGTTTCAGAGTTCTGAGGATAGCCAAAGTCCAGGATTTCTACAGAAGGGTAAAAGAAGGTTAATTCAGAGCTACAAGGTATAAACATGCCAACCACGCTAACAAATCCTATAGGGAGAGCACCAATTAGTGCACAGACACTGCTTACACATTAAATTTCTGGATAAATTGCTGGAGCGTATCTTACCAAGGGAAAAGAAACAGCTTGATAAATTGACTTCCCTGTTCAATCAACTGGTGAATTTGCTGTTTAAATACAACTGCACTTCAGGACTAAATATCAACTAGTCTAGCCATATGCACAGGGTACATTGACGAGTTTTTCCAAAAACATCCAAAGGACAATAAAGAGAGAATCCAACAGCAGAACAAATCTATCTTCACAGCATTTTCTTTAGGTTTTGATTTTCATATGAAGATGTAATAAAAATCAAAACAAAAAAATAACAGCAGAGGAGTGGCACAGCAGGACGATCAGTGTGGGAGAGAAACAGATGTTAACTACAGACAGCTAGTGCGCTTAACACCCACTCCACTCAAAGAGGAAGGGAACAACCCAGAAGAGATCTAGAGGAGAAAGATGACCACTAACATGAATACTGAGTAATGGCACACTGGCAGGTTTTGGTATCACTGTGCCTACTAGGATACAGCAGTGACTGACCAAAGCAGAGAAACAGCAGTCTCTTGATCTGGCCAGAGGGAAACAGAGAAACCATCAGTCACTGTGACCCTTGGCTAAGAATCCCAGGACACACACATGTGGTGCCTTGTCTGGAAAACAAATTGAACTATAACTAATACAAAGCGCTCATGTTATGCGAAACAGGGACAGCTCAAGGGCAATCTCCACAGGCAGGCTGATATCACGAGCAGCCGAAGGGACACATTATTTTATGGTGAAATTTGGAGCTGTATCACTGGGGGAGGTAGGGCTGGGACAAAGCAGGTTGGGTTTTATCAATTTCCTTTTGTCTAAGAACTGCCCCCAAGAGGCAACCCAAAAGTGGCAACCAACTGTAGTGTGGGGTGACTGCTACCATACATACATAGAGCCACCTGGGCACTAGCTAGGATGGCTGGCCTTAGAGGTGCTAATGATAGCCCTCTTTATATACCTCAGCGTAATGATAGCCCTGCACCTACACAGGATCCACTCAGAAGCTGTGGTCCAGTAGCAGCTGCCTCATTTATACAAGTGCGCAGCCCCCAACACTTCAGTAAAGCGAAGCCACAATCAATAGAAGGCTACGGGCTTGAGATGTTACCTACAGTTACAGTACAGGTAGCATTAGAAAGCAGAACAAGTAATTCTGAACTCAGTCACACATGTTAAGAATACTTCAAGGTTTATTACTACATCAGACTAAGCTAATGGTTTTAGAGCGACCAAGTGCACTATCACATAACAAATAAGGGAAACATCTCACCATCCAGTAGCTCATAAATCAGCACAAAGTTGTTCTTTATGTTCTCCTCACTGATCTTCCCAAAGTAGGCAGTCATCACGTCACACATCTTGTAAAGAAACTCGAATACCATGGCAGCGTTGACATTCTGCTTGGTGACAGCAGCCAGCCAGATGTTGGAACGCTTGACATGGAAGAAACTTGTGCGGGCGATGTTGGTGACAGGCGAGCGTACCTGCTGCCGTGCGTGGATGACATTGACGCGGAAGGCGTCGACGGCATTCCGCCTACGAGATCATCAAAGATAAGTTAGCACAGCGTAAAACAAGCTGGCTGCACAGTTCTGCTTATGCGATTACAGTCAGACACTGAACTACATACACCAAGCTCACTTAGAGACATCCCCAGGCACCCCTCCTGAGAGAGAGAGAGATAAGTGAAGGCTCTGAGCAGAGTTAGTCATTTAATTCTGCACAAACAAAAGGAGAGACAGAGCACTACTGGTCTCTAAGGAGCTTTGGACTACAGTGTAACTGTAGTCACAAGGAGAAGCTGACCTCCATCTGGAATCAGATGGCAAAGGAACCTTCCTTTCAATTAATTTTGCTAGCACTCCCGATTGATTGCCATAGCTGGGAACAAACACAGTAGCAGCTATGGCTCAAAGAAGAGCCCAGTTTTGACTAACACTTAGTTACTGTCTACTCTGCATGCCCAGGCCTTCATACTTTTACCCCAAAGCAAGCTGTAGTCTCCCAAGATATCTGTCAACGGCAGTTCCTCCCAGACATACCACAGAGGAAAAAAAACAGCAAAACCTACCCAGGTCACCTGACAGAAGTCAGCACCCAGGTACACAATGAAAGGGAGCTTTAGTTCCCAGATTCACCTCACCTCCATACCCCAGGCACCACAGAGGACAGGCTCATAGCAGCAAGCAGGATTAGGAACATTTGTGGCTTTCCAGTTACACATGTCCTCTCGAGCCTGCTAGGCTTCAGAACAGGTCTCTTGCACATGGACTTAGGGTCTCCACAGTGCAATATGCTAGTAGCACTGCATTATGTGCGCTGGATGGTCCAGTGCCATTTACAGTAAAGAGGTTCTGCACAGTGCTGAGGAAGTGCTGTGCAAGCTTCCTCTAGGTGCTGCCATCTTTAATCCAAACTGTCTATACACTAGTGACAGGGAACAAATCCCTCCTGGGTAAAGAAGGAAGTCTGAGTGGCATTCTGGACGCCAGCTCTTCCACACTAGAGTTTCCTTATCCTGTAGCTACATGTCAGGATAAACTTCCCAAATTAAGTTGAAGTCCACCAATCCTAAGAACACAGGAAGGAAGCCCAAGTACTTTATATGACAGGACTGAGACATAAAGCAATAGTCTACACACCAAGCCAAGACTCATCTAGTTGTGCTTTATTACTCGTACTCTTAGACAGTATGTAGAACAGGAGGTCTTCTGACTGCAGCATCAAGGCCATGGTACTGATTATGTAGAATCACGGTTGAGAGAAGACGGTAATAATATCCTTGCAAACAAGGATACAGGCATACAAATGCTTATAAGCATTGAGGATTGTCAACAATCCAGCGGACGGTTCCAAGTTTGAAAACAAAGGATATTCAAAAGGAACACATGCTACCACAGCAGGCATTTGCTCCTTGAAGGTCTGAGTACATATGTAGAAGCTTTATCAGTAAACACACTCCCCCATAAGCAAAATTCTGGCCTTCAAATACTTTCCAGGTTTTATTGCTCCAGAAGGTTTGCAAGTTTGAGTTAAATTAGTATTTCATTACTACCTTAGTTTTTCTATAAGAAAGTAATTTAATCTGCTATAAAATAACAATAGCTAAAAGCCCCATTCTTCCCTTTCAGTAAGTCTTGTAAGGAAAGCTTAGCTTTTTCCAGAGCATTAGCCCTCCCAGCCTCGAGTTCTAACCCACTAGAACTAGTATCAGAACCAGCAACCAGAATGGTGCATGCTAGAGGAAAAGCCTCAGGTCAGTGAAGCTTTTCTAGTACACCAATTGCCCACTCTGCAGTGCCAGTCATGGCCTACCACGCGTCTCTTACCTATTGCTACAGCAGCCAATGAGATGGGATGGACAGAAATGGCGCCAGCGGAGAAAGGAGGAGTGACAGCAACAAGAGAAAGGGTTAGAAACACACACACAAGGCACAATGAATCCAAAGAGATAAGGAGAGACCAAACAGCACCCCCCCGCCCCTGCTCCTGGGCACAAAGGCCAAGGTGGTATTGGATGGACAGTAACAAGCTGTGGCAGCAATGAAGCCCTCACAAGGTACAACGCTGACATGCCATGGTCAGGCTGCCAACGTGGACAGACTTGTGTTTGGCTGAATTTTAGGGCTAACTGGGCATTTAGTCCAGAGGAACCACATCCATATCACATCAGTGATACCCAATCTGCTCTGCTAATACATGTAGCAGCTCTTGGAGGGGGAAAACCCCCAAGCCTCAATCTGAGGCATCGCCTGGCGACTGCAGAGTATCAGCTATCTTCTTCCCAGTCTGCCTCAGAACAGGACTGCAAGTCTGAGCGGGCGTTTCTATGATAGTACTTCTCATTTGAAGCTGTTTGGGTTGATGCTTTCTGGCTTGGCCCAGCCAACAGGAAATACAGCAAGTTTGATAGAGCTGGAGCACATCTGGAGAGATACAGCACATCCTGCAGATTCAGACGCTGCTCTATCCAGCTTGCACTTTTTCCTTAAGAATCAAGAGCCACGAAGCCAAAGTGATGTATTAGAAGCTCAGAAACCAAATGCCTGTTACATTTAAAGTGCATGCAGTTTGTCATGTAAGCTGCTCAGTTTCAAATAGCTTTTTTTTTATTAAATAGCTACGTTCTTAAATGCAGGTAGGTTCTCCCAATGACTATGTCACTGAAGAACAAGGCGCTTGAAGATCACAGTAGAGCCCTCCATGGTATCCTGAATTAAATACATAGCGTTTTGGTTTTTTTGGGGTTTTTTTTTGTTTGTTTGTTGTTTTTTTTTTTAAGAGGCTGCTTACGCATGCAGCTAGCTGCTGTATGGATAAATGCACTACATGCACTAAAGCCATTCTAAGTTGCAAGCAAAGAAAGTCTAAGTTTTGTGGTACTTCTGCCTTTAACAAAGTCAAAGGAAGGGTTTCTTCATTGACCATCACTTTGCTCATTAACATTTGAGCTAGCATGTGCTTATTTAGACTCAAACTATGCAAGGAGAGGCGTTATAACCACAGATAACCTTTAATCTCTCCTCCAACACAGAGGCTGAGGCTTCAGAATGCCAAAGGCAAGTTCCAAGATCAAGGAGTCTTAAGGGTCAAACACTCAGAGCCCACATGAAGACAGGCAGCAGCTATGCTCATTTCCCATTCAACCTACCTCCCAACAAGCTGGATGGGCTCAGCCATCAGCACTTCATATTTATCATTTAGGAATTAATTGTACAGTGTTCTAGAAATCTATCACCTGGTTGGTTGATTAGAGACAGAACTCCTACAGGGTTGAGTATAAGCTACATTATCATGGCTATTCCTTTCTCTACCTCCCTCTGAAGGTTAGGATACTAAAAGATTTTAAGCAGACCTGGTATTGATGGTAGTGTTCAGAATAGGAAATGGCAGATATCCAACTCCACTTGCTTGCTACAGGGCTGAAAATTCTCAATTACTTGATTACACCGCAAGATGAGACACGGCCACTGTAAGACAACTTGTTTTATAAGGTTACACATCTAAAAAAAATTCCAAACCAGGTCTGAAGGCCTGTTTCAGAAGGAATCCAACACCTTCGGGAGCAAGCTTGGTTAATAGCCAGCACAATGTCCATGTATGTCACAAGAATGACACTATCACAGGAACTGAATGGAGGATTTCCACTCAAGGGAACACTGACTCCTGAAGTCCTAGAGAAAACACTTGCATTTTTTTGGCACCTTTTGCCAAATGAAAAAGTTAAGATAGGATCAGGCAGGAAATCCCATTTTCTAGTTTTGCCTGGCCAGCTGGCAGGAAGTACTTTATCACGTACTGAACACAAGTCACTCACTTTACAAGAGGAATGAGCCAAGATAAAAAGCCATAGAAGGTCACTACATTAAAAATAACTACTTCACTCCCCAGTTTACATCTCCACAGTCAAATGCCCTTTCAATTAAAAGGCCTTCTTGGATAAGTATCACTTTGAGCACAGTACTATCTTTAAGTGCTTTAAGGTTGCAAGCCACAAAAAAAAAGATAGTTTTGCCAGAAACTGCAGTAACAGTGTCCCTAGCCCCCCACACAGCATATTCTCAAAATTTAGTTATAATCCAGATTGGCTTGGCTCAGTCACTGTGATACCTATTCATTAGGGGAACTTAACAAAGTCAGATCTGGCATACGAATTGCTCTGAAGAGCTTCAGCTAACAAGTATTCAAGACCAAGATAAGTTAGTACAGCAAAGGAGAGGCAAAACTTTGTAGCCAGCAGTTTTCTGCTTCAGAAATACAATGCTTCCTTGGCTCAGCTCTGCGTGGAAGTCCTGGAATAACAGTCAACCTTAGAACAGCTACTTTACTCTGCCTTAGTTGACCAAGAACAAGCCAAGAGATTTAAAGCTCACTAGGTGAAACCTTATTACCGACACTGTGTTGACTGCTACTCCATCAATGAAACAGTGCAAGTCTTGACTAGCTACTAGATCTACTTCAACTTTTGACCCCCACTAGAGAATCCAGAACCAGAAGGGACACACACTTCAGACTACAGCAGCCTGAAGGGAGACTGGCTTGACAACAAGTAATTTCACTGCACATCCTACCACTATTCATTGTGGAGACCTGGTACAAAGAATTTTTTTCCTAAACTGTCCAGAAGGATCTCTCTCATTGGACTTTGAATTAGCACCTACCACAGCCCTGCTCCCATTAGCTATGTTTTAACTCTGTTAACTTCAATTACTAACTTCCACCTAATGCCTAACACTAATGAAAACCCACTAGCAAGAGCAGCGTTGTGCAAGAAAGCCAGTTAAGGTTTTCCGTCCCAAGCATCATCATCACTCGGTATCGGGTTCTTTATAGCAGTATCCATGGCCTTTAAGACACCAAATTTTCAGTAAGGTCCCTTCTGGGAACTAGCAGCCTTAGGATTGTACAGATCCAGCCTAAGAAAGCATCATAATACTTGTGTAAAGTACAACGAGACGCCTACAAGCTACTGAAGGCTTTCAGTGCTTCCCACAACTTTAATTACCCAATGAATGTAAGGTTTTCACATACAAGGCTGCCATACAAAGTTGGGGGACAGAATGCCAGCTTAAAGTGTACAGCCGTGGTTAGTATGAGACTGCTTGCAGACATAACTTTCCAAGACCATAGACAGTCTTCTGCATGCCTGTACTTGATGCTAGACATCTGTATTTGAAACTAATTCAAAGCCCTGGTTGTAGTGCGTGGCAGACAGTTCCCACATTACTGCTCCCATAAAGTTTTAATGATTGCAGTGAGGCTGGTAGACTCCCGTAGCAGCAGTCCATGTTGCTGAAGCATTTGAAATAACAGCCAGATATCTACCATCTAAAAGAAAGTCTCAAATTTGCCTGCAGGCCATCCTTTCCTACCATCTGTAGGTGACCAGGGTTTAACTTTTTTTTTTTCCTGAACTAAGCCTAGAGCAGCAAGTTGAGTTGCAGTCTTACATGCATGCACAGCTAATGCAGAACAAAGCAGCTCTGGGTTGTTGTTTGCACCAAAATGAGACAGAAATGCAAAGACCAGGGATGCAACAGAAGCACTTACCCAATGTCATCCCGGTAGACTCGAGAGATTAAAACCTCTCCTTTATGATTATAGATGAATAAGCCTCCGATCATGATGGAACTTTAGTCTTCTCTTCCCATGTTGCTTAAGACCTGAAGCAAGAGAGGGCATACATCAGTAGGCTGCATGGCAACAAGCACTACAGCATGCACAGACTTTGACACCTGCTGGCTATTAGCCAGGGCACAGACACCTTTTGTCACACATATGCTCAACCAGAAGACAATTTTTACAATACCTGCGGTGATAAGGACCTGATAGCACACATCTTGATGCCACAGGAGTAATGAACTCCAGCAGCTTGCAGGGAAGGACAAGTGGAGGGCATGCTCAGAGATGTTCCTGGAAGTCTGATGGTGTGGGCTACTTCATTTAATTTATCTTGTTACATCTGGCTAGGGTAGCACATGGCTGAGGCCCAGTAGGGTAGACAGAGACTTGGGAGCAGCCTGGACACCGAAAGCTACTGCCTGCCTCATGCTTACATCCTGGAGGGGAATGTTCAGAGCTCCTTATTTACAAAGGACTATTAGAACCAGTGTTTTGCTTTGAAAAGGAGGGAAGTAGCCTTATTGCTGCAGTTATAGATTATACCTTTTGATCTGCTGGGATTTTATATGGAAAAGTGTGTGTTCCCAATGCACAGTACAGACTGTACATACCACAATGGACCTAAGCCCTAACTACATGCCAGTCTCTCCAGATCAGCACTGCCTCTTGTTTGCTGTAGAACTGCCCCTCAGGGGCACACCATAACAAGGAAGCCCACTGGGAACCAACTGCCTTGTTCCAGACCTAAGGAGCCATGGCAGGAATCCTGACAGAGGCCCAGCTGAGTAACTCCTGAGCTTGTCTGATGCAACTCAAGAGCTTAGGTCTAAGTGTGTACATACAGCTACCATGCAGCCTATAACACATGAGGCTCTGGATGCAACTGCAATTTGTAACCAGGACTGAAGCTTAAAAAATTAGCACCGAAATAGATGCAGGCTTACTTCTCATTCCATTCATCAGTATGAATGGATCAAGCCTCAAGTATTAGTAGTACCTGGCCTATTGCTTCAACGCGAGAAAAAACACAGGCCTGGAACTACAAGCAAATCAAAGACCGCTTATCTCTACTATAAAGTGTCTATCTCCCCAATGACCAAGATACAAGTCAGCTGCAATTCACAATTAAGTCTTTTTGCACGCAGTTCACACAAGTGTTTGAGATGTCATCAAGGCTATCACTGTACAGCAGGCGGTTCTCAGCAGCAAGTGCACCTTGGTTTATTACCACTTTTACATAGTTTTTCTATAGCCACATTACAGCCTTTCCTGATCACTAGCAGCAGTACTGAGTAACACTTCAGAGTCCAAACTGAGAGCAATCTGGCTACAAGGTGCCATTGGACTGGGAGATCTCAACCATGACCCACTTTAACTGGGGGCTGGTGCCTCAGAAGTTACCCTCTTAAACTCCTCATCTTCTGTTTCTTCAAAGGAAGATTGTCTTGAAGAGAGCTACAAAGCTGGTAGACGTTATTGACGTAGAAGACTTTTTTTAATACACAGCTACTTCACCAGATCCCCTTTCTGTGGTCATACGCACTCCTACTCACTGAGGTCCAAGTCATGATACCCACTCTAGCAGCTGCTTGGTTGGCTTAGACCAGAGAAGAGCACTACAAGTGCGATAGGGCAAGCCTCGTGACTAGGTCTTGGGATGATCTCATAGACATTTCTCAGCTTTGGCACTGCAGAGCATTAGATAACCAACCATCTCCACACTGCTGTTAGGGTGGGTTAGCCTACACCCACTTGTCTGGGATGGGTGGAAAGGATAGGGAGAGGCTAGCCTAGAGACAGATGCTGACAGCGAACCGATATGTGTTTGCTCAGGAACACAGCAAAAATGAAGTTAAAGTGACCTAGCCTCAGATCATCTCAAAGGTCAGGAAAAAAAAAACAACCCAGAAGCAATACACACATCAGAGGGACAAAAGGACTTCCAGGGTAGAAGCCTGAAGTATTAACAGTAATGTATCCTCTAGAAGTTACATTCAAGAAACTAAAGTAGCTGTCTATTTGAAAGGACTACTGCAGACCCGAGTTCTGTGCTAGAACAAGATTTATAAAATGCAGCCTCTACTTTTAATTTCAGAAAGACAAAAAAGAAATGTTAAATTTCATAAGCCTTTACATCAACATTTTTAGCTACACCTAATGAGTCCTCAGAGAGTAACATTACACATATTTCTCTTCTATGGGTCTTCGGCTACCAGATGGCTGCTTCTACTCATTAAAAGGAAAAAGAAAAAGAGAATCAAAAAGTCAGTTGTTAAGTCAAAATAGTGAAAAACAGACAGACCAGCAGTTTTCCCAAAGCTCAATAGTGAGCTTCCTGGCTTTTACTCCCACATTCTGCTGGTTGAGTGTCTCTGGCTATTAACAGGCTGCCTCCTGCCACTTGTCAGTGGCTTCATGTGGCACTGTCATGAGCATTTTTTTTGATGTCTGAGACTCCATCTAGCACAGAATAAGTTTTCAAATATATTTTTCTTCCATTCCCATTAGTGACGCTTTATAACTTCAGGACACAAGTATTTCACTTACTTCCAGGATAAGTCTCTGTAACCAAACCTATTAAGACACAGGCAGGATACAGTCTGAGATTCCCATGTGGTCACAGAGTGGGAAAAGCCTTCTGTAGCTGCCCACGGTCCCACATAAGGGGACCACAGTGTAGCTGGCAGCAAGGCCAGCATACCCATGCCAGAAGACAGAGACAATCCTGTTGGTCAACAGAACAAAACTAGGTTCTAAAATTTAAGGAACTGGCTGTACCACAAACTCCCGACTACTTGCATGAAACATACACAGCCCTAACAGGCACGCAGGAGGCCACTGAAAGTTAACATGCAGGGCTAGAACCCAAAACATGGAGAATATATGTTTGAATACAGTTGCCCAACAAGTCTGGCAGATGCTGAAGCCGTAATTCAGCAAACATTTGAAAGGTCATTCACACAGGCCAAATGATGGGGAATAAAAAAGAAAGAAAAAGAGAGTACCATTATGACAGTGAAAGGAACTTGTTGCCCGCTCTAGGAAATTCTTTCCTAATTAATACTTTTTCATTCCAGATAAGAGACAAGGATGTGTTTTCAGACTGCTACAGTGCTGGCTTCCACATTCAGAGATTGACAACTGCTACCAAAGGTGAAGAAGAGTTCCTGCACCCTCTTTGAGACTTACATTGCACAGAATAGTTTCCTGGAAGCTTATGCAACTGGCAAAGCTGGATCATATGAATCCCACAAACTCTTTCCAGAAGATTCCTAGAAAGCACATCCTAGTCTTAAAAAAAAAAATAATCTCCCTCTTGGGTTTTAATGCTGCTTAAGTTATTTGTTTCACTATTTTAAGCATAAAGGAAACATCTGCTTTGATGACCAACAGGATCAGACATGCAGCATATATAAGACAAAGC
Source organism: Anarhynchus alexandrinus (assembly GCA_008711295.1). Classification (NCBI taxonomy): domain Eukaryota; kingdom Metazoa; phylum Chordata; class Aves; order Charadriiformes; family Charadriidae; genus Anarhynchus; species Anarhynchus alexandrinus. Next base: position 795,830 of record VUYV01000074.1, read on the forward strand.
CTCTTGCTAGCATGACAAGCCAATCACTTTCCAAAAAAAGCGTTGATTTGAATATTTACTATATTTCTATAAAACATGTAGAAGACTGCAGACCAAGCTTTAGGTTGGAAATTAAAAGCCTTCTCTTAGGAAGATCTACAAACTTTAAGTGTTGATTGAGATAATGAGGCTATGATTTCTCATATGTTAGAGAATCATATTCTGCAATAGCTTCACTTAAGTTACAGGCAAAAATATGAGCATTTTTAATTGCATTACAACATTAAGCAAGCAGGTGACTCTGCTGCCTATCTTATATGTTAGTAAAAACATGTTAGATGGAGAGAAGATACAGCATGATTAAAGTACTTCTAGTCTTTAAAAAACTATTTGTCAATGCAAAGAAATGCTAGACTTCTTCCTTATACGGATGTACTGGGAGCTGAGTTCAGGCTTCAAACTTTCTATGCACAGTTAGCTCCTAACCAGCTTCATTTGCACATTTAAGAGACACATTGGTTCATACTGCAGATCTGTTACCTCAGTGTCTTGTCTCCGACATCAGCAATGAAGGGACAGTCAGATAACAGTAAGGACAGGTCAAGAAAACACTCCCCAGGAGATCCTCTTGCAATGGCTTGTTTATTTTAGAAGTCTCAATGGATCTCTTTAAAGCATTTTCCCAGTTTCCTCTCAAATCTCTGCATCAGCAGCATCCCATAGCAGAAAAAAAAAAAGTCTACAGTTTTATAACCACTATATAAAACACCCTCTTTTTTTAAAGCCTGCTTGTTCTTCCTTCCCTCAGCTTTGTTTAATGGCCTCCAGTTCAAGTGCAGGAAGAAGCAATTAAGAACTAGCGCCCATAATCTATCTCCAGGCCACTCAGGATTTTGCAGATATTCTCCATTGCCCCTTTACCAGAATGAGATGCTTCCACCTTACTCAGTTGCTCTTCACAAGGAAACTGCTTTATGCTTTGGTTTTTCTCAGTGCCCTCCTCTAAACGTTTTCCTTCTGGAAGTGAGTGCAAAACTGTACCTTATTCAAGATGTAAGCAAACCATGTATAGACAATATGACAATCATACATACCCTGCTTTGATCTTTTCCTAATGGTTCTCAATATTTGACTTATGTTTTTAAACCACCACTCAGCAAGAAGCCAATGATTTCATCAACTATCATAACTCCAAGATCACACTGAATTTGGTCTTCAAGGTGATTAACCACATTACAGGTGGAGCTATGATTGCCTTTGCTCCCTAATCCACCTACCTGCTACATGCACCATTGTACCTTTATGTACCTTGAATTTAGTGTGCCGTTTTATACTCCCACCACTGCACTTCTGTGCCATTTTTGACCTATTTTGCCCTTACTATTCCGAATACCCTCATATCTACACCCCACCCCGACTACTGTCCAGGACTGCTCTTATTGCCAATCCCCATTTGCTATGAAATCAGAGCATACAGAGATTTGCCGTCAACCAGCTGATGCATACTAGCCATGCTGCATTGGTAATGCAACTCAATAGTGAACAACTTGCTTGAAGTCAGAAAGGGACTGGCTTTGTGCTGTGCGAGCCCCTGGTTAACACTTAAGGCGGTAAGTTCACTTACTACAGATTTAGCCACAGAATCGGGACCATTCTGCCAGTTTGTCTTATGATGGCAGCCTACCAGCACAAACATACCAGGGAGACAGCCACGAGCGTTATTTCACATGTAGTAGCAGCTTGCCTCCATGCCAGTTATCAGTCTCCTCAAGCCTGAAAAACCCTCAATTCTACAGCTCCACAGATTAAACCTGAATTCCCACTTAAGTGCAATTTACCTAACTATCTGTGTCAGACATTGGTAATGTGTTTCCAGGTACCAAGCAAAGTCACACGGGCTAAGGGCAGTGAATATAGGAAACAGTTTTAGATGACTAACCCAAATGTACCAGCTATCCATCAGGTCCCTCCAGCAGCTGAAGAACACACACAATATAAACCTCTTGCTGCACTCTCATCTAACAAGATCAGGAACCAAAGAGGTCTCAAGTGCACAAGGTATTTAACACAATTATAAGTAGATCTTCCCTGCTCTGCTTGACTTCTGCAGCCCAGCACGTTGAAGAATTCCAAGCATCACAAGCATTGGCAGCAAAACTGCATCAACACAGCTTATTACAAGTTCGGTTTAGTGCAGTGTTGCTCTCTCACTCAGCCTTCACCAGGTTTGCACACGATGGAAGTTCAGGGAACACTGACAACATTTCAGCCTGCTCAAGCCTTGCATTACATCCCTCCCAGACACAAGATGAGAGTGACCGCACTCCCTCCCCACCAGAGTTACTTCCATCAGCTAACAGGAGCATGTCCACACAGCTGGAAACTCAAGAGGTGGAATGACTAGCCCAGAGATATATGAACAGATGAGAGGAAAGCTATACAAAGGGCAGCATGCAAAAGAAAGTTGCTTAAAGCTTAGCAAGAAGAATGGCTCTTCAAGACGACAATGGCTCTCCTTGAAGTGGCTCCAGTGAAAATAAGCCTGCTTTGTTTTGATCCTCATTTGTGTTTCGGTACAAGTTTCACAGATACTCGTTTCAACTATTTCAAGGTTACACTGTGACTAGAACGAGGTTTTTAGTGGTACAGTTCAGACTTGGTATGATCTTCCACACATTTTTAAATAATGAATAGTTTCCTTTTCAGATCAGCTTTGAAAACGAAAGATCCTAGTGCTTGCAATGGTTAAGAACTGCAGGGAACAGGGCTCAAATTAATTTGAGACTGACATTCAGTGACTCACAGCTGCTGGAATCAGAAGGCCCCAGAACAAGAAATCCACCACAGGAGATGGGTTCATCTGCTCGATGTGCATAAGCGACATGACTCAGAAAGCTTCCCAGCATTGCTCAATCAGCTTTCAATGACTCATTCTGCTCCTCTCCACAGCTGGCCTTTTCTAAGGAGCTTGCCCTGCACTGTTTTTGAGTTTCCTCAGGCTAATAGCTCATTGCAAGACATAGTTTAAAGCAAAGCCCATCACTTCTTCAACTGTTTATCATTAAGTGCCTGGAAACCCAGTTGACTCTAGCTGAAGCCTTTGGGTTAATGGTCTATCAACTGCATTTTCAGAGCTTTGCAGCTCTGCTCCTTCTGTTTCACTAGCTTGAGCATATGGCGACCCGCTCCACACTGCTAGCTACAGCCCTGTTTTCTAGTTATAGTATGGATGCATTTATTCTAGTTAAGGTACAGAGAAGATCCACATGTATGTGGAATTCACACCAGTTGGTGACTAATCGCCTTAATTTAGGAACAACAGACCTCTCCCAACACACTTTGCATTCTTCAAGCAGTTAGCTACTGGGGTGGGAGTGAGATCCAACATCTGAATGCTGCTCCTACAAATACCTAAGGCCAGTATGCTTCCTACTCTGCTGCCAAGTACTTGCATTCCCATATACTTCTATTTCAACCCATAAATAGAAAGGAAAAGGATCATGAAAGACCATCACAGACAGATCACATACTTATACATGCTTATAAATCCAAGAGGACTTAAGGTGACACAGAAATGCCTTTCCAGAACGCCTATTCACTCAAGTGAAAATGAGAGCATTAAGATACACTTTTATAGCAACTGTTGCAAAGTTACAACATTAAGACAGCCAGCTACAAAAAAAGAACATGTATTAAAAAAAAAAAGCCCTGGGATGTGGATTTGAATGTGTTTCAGGAGTTACATAACTGAAAAGCAGCAGGATTAGCTGGACCTACAATGACTGACAGGGTAATGTGCACCTTCTTAAAAGACTCAAGCCTACCCATCTCAAATCATGTCACCGCTCACGCTGTGCAGGAGATGTGCATTAGGGAGTATCCCTCTCAAATCATCATGACACATTAGAGGAAGCCCCAGAAGCCAGGCTACGGCAGGTCAGCTGCAGACCATCACCAAGGGAGCCCAGAGAAAGATAAGGACACAATAAATCACAGTATCTCAAAATCTGCTTTTGTCCACTGATTCTATCACAGACAGGAAGTGCTCCATTTATTGGGTCTGACCTAAAGACAGGTGGTTCTGCAAAAGCCATCAGACTTTGCCCTTTCAGACCTACGTTGTGCCACACACTTGGAATGTGTGGGTGCAGTCAGGAGCACAGGCTCAGGCAGCAGGATCCTGTTGCTGGGCTGTTAGCAGCTTCACATTCTGGGATGCAACAAGTGGCTGAACTGGGAGCTACCTAGCGAGATGATACAGTAAACCTGCATTTAGCAAGTGAGGATTCAGCAGCTCCCTCCTGAAGCATGTAAGAGCCCAGCCTTCTACTTCCATTGCCTCTTCATGGATTCTGACCTAGAACAGTTGTACAAAAATGAACAACATAAAGCACGGAGCTTTCTTAGACTAAAGAAGGCCACTGTACGTAAGGTATGTAAGGAATGGACTAACAAGTATCGTTTGTTCCCTCTGCAGCAACTCTTCCAGAAACACCACAGCGAACAGTACCAACTCTCCAGTCTTTGTCCAGTGCATTAGGCTCCCATGGTCTCGCTACTTGAGAAGCCATAACATCACACCAGTAACAAGACACCACCGTAGTACCACAGTCATCTGTTCATTATGGGATGAAAGACAAAGCTGAATTCTAGCCTAAATCCCAGATACACAGACATTCAAACAACTGATTTTCTCCAATACATTCATCCCATAACTTGAAGTCTTCCAGGTGACACCATGCGGACCATTATTCCTTCCTTGCACCAGCAGGAACAGTGCTAGCTTCAACCTATACCACAAACTTCGGAACACAGTTGTCTGCCTTTCATAACTGCATTTGCACAAATGAAAAAAAAAAAAGCTGATCTGCTCAAATTCATTGCTTAGGAAAAATAGTGAGTTGTTAGTCAGTTTTCCACAGTGGTACAAGGCAACATGGCTGCAGTAACTGCAGCTTTGTATCCAGGCAAGAGATGCTTGTTCTAGCTCTAAAAGAATGAGGTACTGTCTGGAGGAAACTTGTCATTAGCAATGTCCCTACAGCCTAATGGTACTGGAGCCAACATAAACTGGGGTGTATATCTGTATTTTTGCCTCAGGAAAGAGCAAATGCAGTTGTTTGTATCCTCCCACACCAGTTTAAGTTCAGTGCAGGCAGAAGCTGCTGAACTCTTGAGTCGGGTCTGGCCATTATCATGGCAGGCCTGCTCAGCAAACCCTGTGTTCTCTCTTTGGAGGAGCCGTGGTAACACAGCAGCTCAAAAAATAAATGCTCAAGAGCAGCCTGACAGCAGGGCCAGGAGTTCTTATGCTGCCCCTAACAATGTAACTACGGTTTCACATTATCACCCAAACACCAACAGCCTCAGGATTTGGCAAGCACTGGCAGCATCCTGATAGCGCCGAGTGCATTCATCCATTCATTTTAGAACACACCTTTGGGATCAGCTGTATTTTACTAAGCCAACTGTGCAGGTGCTATTCTCACTACAGAGATACCTCTCGAGAAACGAGTCTAGCACTACACATGGTGAAAATAAGCATGTGACATGGTTTGCCACTGACAGAGCAAGCCACTGGGGCTTGATCAGCAGAGCTGAGGAGACTCCTGCTCATCTGCAAAGCCACTATGCCCACAGCCCCGCTGTGAGACAAGCTGTTAGCTTCAGGTTTCCTGTGCCATTAAGTACAGGGTACAAATAAACACAAGACAATCAGTAGTGAGCCCAAGACCCAGCTACTCCGGGCTTTGTCACTCCTGTTAAGGGGCTCGAGGTTTCCCACAGCACAGACATCACTTAGCTTGAATGAAAACAGGAATGCTTATTTCTCTAATCTACATAGCACATCTAGAAAACAGCAGTCACAAGTCAGTTAATAAGCTGGTGTAAAGCAACCAACCCATTTAGTAGTCTATTAAAAGAAAGTTTGGGTTCTGACTTAACAGTAAGTAAGACTTCTGTGCATTAATGAGCTTATCTAACTAAGCAGTTCAAGGTACATTAGCTGCTAGAGTTCTCATCCAGGAAGAGACCAGGAGAGGTATTGCAGCTCTCACCCAGAGGGTGGAGGGTAAATCACCAACTGTAACAATTTCGGCATTCCAGAAATCAGTATGATCTTGGACGAGTGACAACAGTTGAAGCAGGAGGGAGATTAGTCAGGCTGGTCTGGCAAACTGGAGTTATTCAGAAAACCAGTCCTTTCAGGCTAGCACTAGCCATTATCAAACCAAAAGGCTTAAGGCTTACAACAATGTCATCACCCCATCAGCTAATCCGACCATCTAAGCTTTGCTTAGAGGGCTGCATTAGCCACTTTCCAGGAGGCCACGGGCTGCACTTGGTTTTAAACAAGAGTAGCTGCAATCGCTTCATCCTGAGGAAGACAGGCTGCATAATTTAATTAAGAGGCATACCGTGAGCTGAAGAGCTACAGAGATAAACCCATCAGTTTCAGAGAAACGTTCCTATTTTAAACCCAATCCCATAAATCCCCATAACTAGTGGGCAGGAAGAGGAGCGTGTTCAACTCTTACCAGGCTGTCCTCCTACAGTCTACTTCTGCGTGCCATACTGCACACAGCCAGTCTGAAGAGTAACAAGAGATAAATACTGACACAGGGAAACACGAGAAACTCCCTTACTCTGGTAAAACATCACAGGAACAGCGTTTAACACACCTCTCCACCTTATTTTGAGTCCAACCTTATCTGAACAGCCCTAATGTCTTCCACCAGTTCTTCCAAGGCAGTTTTAAAGTCAGTCTGAAGGAACTTCTACTTGCTTTTCACTCTTGAGCTAGAAACCTGAAGAGTGACTTGCATTCTATTCATCTTCTAACAGAAGAGGTTAGAGATGCAGACTGCAGTTTGAGTTAACAGCTTATATTCTGCAGACCTTTTAGCTGAGCTGCCAACCTCCTGCTGAGATCAAAATAATATATGGCTTGCTAGCAACTTTTGACTCTGTAGGTCACTCACTAAAGAAGAGAAGCTGACTTTGCCATACAGACCATTTATATTTTGGCACCCCAGGCTATACTTCTGTCCATCCTCCAGTTAATCCTAAGAACAGCCTCTAAATACTCTAATGGTCTTTAGTAGCATAAGCTTAGAAAAACAGTGCAAGATGTGCTGCAAAAGACAGTCTTGGCTTTATAATTTCTTGATGTATGGATGAGACAAGAGAAGTGTAACTAGGGTCACGGGAAGTTTCTTTACAAAGCCCATTTTGTTTAGCGATTGTTCCCATTCCATCAAAAAAATAAGATACTATCAAACTGGAGTGCATTTCCAGTCATCTGTGCTTCAAAGAAGTCAAGATGTAACCCTTCACAGTCTCAAGACTCAACTCTTCAAAGGCCAGAATTGTGCTCTCTCAGGAAGAGGGAGAAGCCAGCCATAATGCCCTTCAAGGATATCTCAAATGCTCTCCCTGAAAGAAAACATGGCCAGTTTGCAGCCCAAAGAACACCAGGTATCTTTGTCACTAGATGTCAGTAACATGGCACTTCCTACAGAGAAGTGATGCCTCCCTTCTGACAGGGAAAATATGGAAGTAGGCAGTTTGGCAGCATCTCTTCAGATTAGAGATTGTCCCTCCAAGCAAAACTCACAAGGAAAAGCACAGCTTTTACTATAGGAAAAAATAGTAGCTACAGCTCTGATAGCATTCAAGCAACCATTGCCCAACAAGACACGTGAACCCGTATACAGTCAGGAACCTGCAATACCTAGACTTCCGAGCCACAGAAGCCATCCAGACTCACCTATCTGGGAAAGTTCCAGGCTCAGATTTTGGCAGCCTGAGGCTAAAACTTGATAGCAGCTTTGTCATACTAGAGCAAGCAAAAAACAGATCATGGAATCACACAGCTTATGGGGAGAAGACTAGATCAAAAGCAAGTCATTTCCTAGTGGGGAGAGAAGTCAACTGCACTGGATGATAAGCAGAGGCTGCATTTCCTGCAGCTTTACTGAATCCAAAAACCTAGCCCAGGGAAGAATGGAAGTGGAAATGCATCCAGAAGAGCCGTTGGATAAAAGCCCGTTTTAAGCCTCAGAACAAGCACGGTTTAGCATCAGCAGCACTATGTTCTGCCTCAGCAGGCTTTCCAGGGAGGAAGCTAGAGGGTGCAAGCCATGACCTAGCTAATTCACGTTTGTATCGGTGGTAGAGGCAAATAATTTTAGGGGAAGTTCCTGCCCGATCTGACTGCAAGACCTTTGCTCAGGCTGACCTAGCACACCGGTGCAGGCCTTCCCTAGGCGTCCTGTGCCACACGGAGCTTGACTCTGTCCCCACCCGCACCCGGTTCAGCACCGCAGGGCTGCCACCCCAGGTATTCCAGACAGATAGCTAATTAACAGAAGCAATTAATAAACCCCGTCAATCCCAAGCGACGTGCGAGCGGATGAGCCAGTCTCGGTGGGGCTGGGGTCACCCAGCACCCCACCTCCCCCTCACAGGGGGCTGAGGAAAAGCCCTCCCGGGAGAGCCCCGCTTCCCTCCCACACGGCTCCGGGGGGCACCCCGCGACCCTCCTCAAGGGCAGCCAGCTAGGGACCTCGCCCTGCAGGAGGGCCCCCCCGAGCCTGTCAGGGCCGCGCCGCGCCCCACGGGGTAGGCCCGCGGACCCCCACCCCGGGCGAACGCCGAGGGAGCCGCCACCCGCGGCAGCTCGGCCAGCGCCCGGGCGCGGTCGCAGAGCCAACCCCGCCGCAGGAAGCCGCTCAGAGAAGGGAAGCGAGCCGCACGCCCCGCCGAGGAGGGAGAGGACGGCCCTGGGCACCTCACCTGCCGCTGCCCGCCGCCGCCGCTCGCTGCCCAGCGCCCAAGATGGCGGCCGCCGCCCCCCCTTCCCTCCGCGCCCCCCCTCTCCCTGCAGAGCCACCGCCGCGCATGCCCCGCCCGCGCCCTGCCGCCGCCGCGCATGCGCCACCGCGGGTGGGAGGGGCGCGGGCGGGAATGGGCGTCCGGCGGCGCCGCTGGGCGGGGGCGGGAGGGAGAGCCCCGCGCGGAGCCTGCCGGGAGTTGTAGTCCTTCGGCGCGGGGCGCGCTGGGAGCTGTAGTCCGGAGAGGTTGGGCGGGAGGAGCGAGACGGCGGCGTGTCCGCCGTGCCCACGTGAGGGGCGAGCGGCGGCGCCGGGGCGTGAGGCCTCCCCCTCCTCCGTGGGGACCGCCCGGGCAGGGAGGCCGCTCTTCCCCCCCCTTCCCGCGTAGAGGCCTGAAGCCACCGTGGGCTGCTGTCTCCCACGGCCCCAGCACCGCCCGGGGCTCCCCCGCTCCTCGCGCCGCGGCCGGGGGCTGCACCCAGCGCCCGCCGTCGGACCCGTCCCCGGTTCTCCCCCCACACCCCCTCCAGTGCGCCCGCTGGAAACGGGAGAGCCGGGGAGCACCGGGCGCCCGCGGGACGGCACCGCGGCGGGGGCCGGCGGCAGCGGGAGACCGGGAACGGCGCCGGTTGGGGCCGCAGCAGCCCTCGGTACTCCGGGAAGGGAAAGGTGGGTTGGAAAACAGGCTCAGGCACAGGGTGCCCTCGTCCGCTGGGATCTCGCTGCAGAGCGAAAGGCGGGAGGGTAGAAAAGGAGGCTGAAAAAAAATTAAGGAAAAAAAAAAAAACAAACAACAAAACAACACAAGGCAGGAGTCCAATAAAACTATGTTTATAAATAAAAACAAGGAGATTGGTTTTGTTTTTATAAAACCCAGCGGGCAGGGTAGGGCAAGGGCGTGAGCAGTGGCCAGGGAGGCTGCTGGGTGGCATCAGGAGGGGGGGGACAGGCGGCAGCTTGCTGGTGCCCAGGCGGGGGACAGGCAGGTGGCAGAGAGCGGGCAGAGGGGAAGGAGAGGCTTTAGGGGGTCACGGGGAGATGAATGGCACGCGAGAGCTGGCGGAGGGGCTGCAGGGGCAACGCAGGACACCCCCCCCCCCCGAGGAACAAAACAGATTTCATCTCCAGCGTATAAAAACTGCAAAGACGACAGACAAAAGGCGACGATGCTCGCAGAGAAAGCCACGGCGCGCCAGCACCGAGGGGAGCAGGGTCGAGCGTGTCCGTACTGTACCGTGCTTGGCCCTGGGCATGGGGAAGGGGCTGTCCCCAGCCCGAGGCACGTCTCTGAGTACCCAGAAGAGGAAGGAAAAAAGGGCAGGGAGCGCCGGAGCAAACGGACTCGGCTGTCCTGACACATCTGTGGGCACTGAGCCCAGAGGCCACCGTTCAGGCCGCAGCCTCCCTCCACAGAGAGCTCATGTTGCTGCTGTTCACAGTCCGGAGGGAGCGAGGCTGTCCCAGCTCCGTCGCAGAGCCTCATCCCTCCCGGCAGCCAGGCCAGCAGCGCTGGTGGCACTGGGCAGAGGGGGAGACAGACTCAGACCCTTCATAGGGCAAATACAGGGGACCTCCACCTTTCCCCAGGGTGTGAAAGCGAACCATTTGTACCCCCTCCCTCACCTTCTAACTCCGTCCAGGCCCTTGAAGATGTCACATTGCTGAGCAGCAACGTGACAGCAGGAGGGAGAAGGCCACAGCTGCCAGCCCCAGGCATGGGACAGCCCCTACAATCAGGACAGGCAGCAGCGTGTTGCAAGCAGGAGGGCAAAGGGCAGAACAGAGGGAGCAGAACTCTGCCCTTAAATCCCCCCCCCCCAAGTACCCCAGGGCAGATGCAGGGCCCCGAGTCACACAAGACTGCGCAGGCACCCACTGCTGCTCCAGGCTGAATGCAGAGGTACAGCCCCAGCCCCGAGATTTGGGCAAGGTGAAGGAGGGTTCTGCCACAGGGCAAAGCCAGGCTCAGACCTGGCCCAATGCATGGGCAAGAGGAGGGAGGCAAGAGGGAAGTGGCAGCATCTCTCCACTCCCCGGAGGCACTGAAGCCCTGGAACATTCATGCATTAGCCAAAAGGCAACTACAACGGGATTTAAAACGCATATATAAGGCTGGTCCCTGCTACCCTCTCAGGGCTGTGGGAAGGGCAGGGAGTCTTCCGCAAGGGGGAGGAAAGAAGCCATCTTCAGCGCCACGCGTGCCCAGCGCCCTTGGAGCTCCGTGTCCTCCTGTCGGGCCACGCCACGCTCCAGCTCTCCCCCCCACGGGCGGCAGGCTCAGAGAAAGTCAAACACCCCGTAATTCTTTGCTGCTTGATAGAAGAAACACAAAAGGGTGAAAAGAAAGAAGAGATGTTTAGGGTGGAAGGACCGAGGCAGCAGCGACACACGGGCAAGCAGCACAGGGCGCTAGGACGGATGCGGATTAATGGGGTTAGAGAGGATGGCAGGAGGGAATTACCATCGGCAATACACAAGTCTGGTGGCGGGATGGGCTGGCAGCACCCAGCGGGCCTGACAGGCCTGTCCACCCCGCTCGAGGAGGGATTAGAATCAAGGTTTAGTTCCATTTATTATTTTTTTTCCCTTTTTTTCTTTTCGTTATCAAGACCAAAAAAAAAAAAAAACAACCAAAAAAAAAAAAAACCCAAAAAACAAGGGGTGAAGCCAGGGCTGGTCCTAGGAGACAAACGACAGGGATGGAGGGGGGAAGGAAGGGGCAGCAGACAGACAGGGGACGGGCGCTTCACATTACATCCACAAAGAACTCACTGGGGTTGCCCATGGCCATTCGGAAGGACTGTCTACTGGCTGTCAGTTCGGGGGGCACAGAGGCCAGGTCACGGCCCGGCGGCGCCCCCGGGGGGCCCATGGCTGAAGGCGGTGGAGGCATCAGCAACATGGGGGGGCTGAAGAGAGGGGGGAGGCCGGGCGGCCCGTACGACTGCTGGCTGTGGTGGCTGCGGATGCTGTGAGCCAGAGAGTGCTGGCTACGCTGGCTGTGCTGGCTGGCCGGCACCGAGCGCTCACTGGCCGCGCGCTCACGCCGCATGCTGCTCCTCGTGGTGTGGTCCGACTCGCTCCCACTGCCGCCTGACTTGGACTCCCCGGTCTTCTCTCTCTCCTTCCTCCTCTCGCTGCCGCTGCGATTGGAACCGCTGCTCCGGCTCCCTGCGAAGCGCACAAGGCAAGGTTAGGTGACAGCTCAGATGAGCCAGGAAGAAAGGATGCTCCTCTAGCCAAGAGAGGACTACAGCACGCCGCAGCGCAGCCATCCACCAGCGCACACCGTGCTCCCAGTCTCCTTTCCACTCTGAGTCCTACAGCCCTTCTGAGATGGCTTTTGCCCTGGCTCCCCGCACACATAGGACCTTGCCTAAGCAGCCTTTTCCTGCTGCTTCCCTGTACTGAACGGGGCATCTGCCCACCTGCAGGCATATTTCAGTCCTTTTCACTCACCTTCACTGTGCTGGCTGCCTGCACTGCCCCCTCCGTAGCTGTAGCCTGGGTCAGGGAAGCCGGGGTGGGGGTTGTATGGATGAGGCGGTGGATACTGATACGGGAAAGCCATAGGCCAGGGTGCGGCTCCTGGGTGGGGGAGTGGAGCCAAAGTGTCCTGATCGGAGGCACCACTGGAACCATCGTGATCGTGAAGAGACAGATTAGCCATGTCTACAAGAAAGCAGAGGAGAGGGGTTAATCCAAGCAGAAAGGCAGCCACGTGTGATGAAGAAGCTCCCTGTCCATCCTTGCAGATGGACAAGGATGGGGTACACAAGGAGATGCAAGAAGGTGGCGCTCTCCCTGCCAGTCAATGCAACCATTTGTGCTTCCTGGCTGGACAATAGCCAGGCTGTGCCAGTCAGAGCTGCCACTCTACTACAGAGACCAGCTTGGTGGGAAAGGACAACATCAGAGTTACAGCTCACCCTGCCAATTACTTCCCCAACCCCTCTTATCTGAGCAGAAGCCACTTGTCTGAGCACCACGCCTTTGCCAGCATTGGAAGCTCAGAGCCTGGAGACAAAGTCAGTGAAGACTAAGACTCTGCTATGGCTGCCCAGGAGAAAAGATCACATAGCAGGTGACAGTATCATCTTCCAACTTCACCACTCCAGCAGCATGACAAGGGAGCTGGGGTATTCTTCCTCACTGTCTACCAGGGTCTTTAGAACTAGGGGCCCAGCCTGATGGCAATGGCAGTAGCTATGTCCCCACAGTGTTAGCAGGGCTCTGCAGGACCTCAACCTCCGTCCATTCTCTCCCTCCCACCCATGCCAAGTGTCATACTTCCACAGAGGTCCCCGAAGATGTAATAGCATTGCTCTGAGAAGGTGATCTTGTTCACGGTGTGTCGGATGTAGCCAGCCTTCAGCAGGTTGCTGGCATATTTGCGGGATTCACGACGGTCTGTAAAGCCTTCCACATGGTGATACAGCCAATCCACCACATCCGAACCTGCCACCAAACATCAGAGTTAAATACAGCAACAGAGAGGAAGACAGTAGCTGTTGAGGCAGTGGGCCACAGTGGAGCCAAGACAAAGTGGGCCAAAAGGGGAAAATGGACTGCAGAGCCAAAGGTTCAATTTGTGACTCTGGCCTGGTCAACTGTTTACAGTGACAGAGGTGCTCCCTTGGGGCATCCACTTGGAAAACAGGCCACCCATTCATAGAATCATAGAATTGTCTAAGTTGGAAGGGACCTTTAAGATCATCAAGTCCAACCATCAACCTAACACTGCCAAAACCACCACTAAACCATGTCCCTAAGCACCACATCTACCTGTCTTTTAAATACCTCCAGGGATGGCAACTCCACCACTTCCCTGGGCAGCCTGTTCCAATGCTTAACAACCCTTTCTGGGAAGAAATTTTTCCTAATATCCAATCTAAACCTACCCTGGCATGACTTGAGGCCATTTCCTCTTGTCCTATCATTTGTTATTAGTGAGAAGAGGTCGACCCCCACCTCTCTACAACCTCCTTTCAGGTAGTTGTAGAGAGCAATAAGGTCTCCCCTCAGCCTCCTTTTCTCCAGGCTAAACAACCCCAGTTCCCTCAGTCGCTCCTCATAAGACTTGTTCTCCAGACCCTTCACCAGCTTCATTGCCCTTCTCTGAACACACTCCAGAATCTCAATGTCTTTCTCATAGTGAGGGGCCCAAAACTGAACACAGTACTCGAGGTGCGGCCTCACCAGTGCTGAGCACAGTGGCATGATCACTTCCATAGTCTTCCTGGCCACGCTGTTCCTGATACAGGCCAGGATGGTGTTGGCCTTCTTGGCCACCTGGGCACACTGCTGGCTCATATTCAGCCAACTGTCAACCAACACCCCCAGGTCCTTTTCCACTGGGCAGCTTTGCAGCCATGCTTCCCCATGCCTGTAGCGCTGCATGGGGTTGTTGTGACCCCAGTGCAGGACCCGGCAATTGGCCTTGTTGAACCTCATACCATTGGCCTCGGCGCATCGATCCAGCCTGTCCAGATCCCCCTGTAGAGCTATCCTACCCTCAAGCAGGTCAACACTCCCGCCTAACTTAGTGTCATCTGCAAACTTACTTCCCCACTCCCCGCCACTGCTGCAGGCAGCACAGTCTCTTACCAATGAAGGCATTGGGGATGGTGATCTTCAGCCACATGCGGTCACGCACCTCCAGGCCTGACTCTGGTGAGGCCATGGCTTTGACAATAGTGGCCATGTCACTGTGGATGGACAGGTGAAAGTCATCGAGGCCTGTGGTGTGGACGAAGGGAAGGGAGGCAGAGATGAAAGGGGACAGAAAAGACAACAGGGCTACATGGAAGCATCACACACAGGAGGAATGGGCCAGAGAACAATACATCGCAGACAGTCTTGGGGCACATGCTGTGTAATCCCCCCTTCCAGCCTTCCGATGTTATCGTTTCCATGTCAGCCATTTCATCTTGTGCAAAACCCAGGCTACAGTCTCCTTCCTTCCAACCAGTCCCAAGCAGCTGAGATCCAAAAGCTGCCAAGTGAGCCCACACAGCCCAGCAAGGGAATTCTCTGCTCCTCACAAACTTACAACAAACTCCTGGCTTTTTGCCCTGGCTCTCTATACCCTTGCTTCAGGGCTCTGTATACTACAATTACCCAAAATCTTCAGAAAGCAACCAAAAGAGCCCTGTGCTCAGCAGCACCTTGCCCCACCACAAGGCTCTTTGCTCCCAGTTGCCTCCATCCGGATCTATCTGCTGTCTGGGAGGGCAATTGCTCCAGGGACAAACTGACTCCCTCTGGTCTGGCATTCTCAGCTGGTAACCCCTGACTGCTCTGAGCCTTTCCTCTGCACCTGCTACAGCTCCTGGATTGCACCCAGGCTCTTCTACCCTCCTTATGTAGAAGGCTGAAAAAGGTGGCATTAATTCACCCAGCCAGAACTCCCACTCATCCCAGCACCTGCCTGGTGAGAGCTTAGTCCCCTGGCAGGGCAGACCTTGCCCATCCCAGCTTTTCCCCAGCAGATGTATTGCTCCCTTTACAGCACAGTGAAGGTGAGGAAGCCGTGCAGTGGGTGGAGCACGGAGGCACAAGGACTTACGTTCGGTCTCTGGGATGGAGCTGGTGATGGAGGAGCTGGTGGAAGTGATTGTGCTCATGGATGGACTCATACCGTACGCTGGGTAGGTGCCAGTCATCGCTGCCGTGTGAGACACCCAGGCTGCCGGGTCGATGGGCCGGATGGGCTCACCTGCAGTGAAGAAAGAGTCAGTCAGTAGCTATAAGAAATTATCCCCTCATCAAATCAACCTCTGGGGAGGGACAGGGACTCAGTACAGCCCATTCCATCCCCAGTATCTGCCGGGACTCACCCGGATCGGAGCATGGAGAGTCTGGCCCAGCCCAGATCCGCTGGGGAGCAACTGGGAGAGAAAGAAGAGAGGGAGGGTCAGCAGGAGAGGTGCAGAGGGAGAGATCCCCCTATGGCTCAAGGAGGGGTTTCTCTTTCCTCTGGCGCCCCGAGCAAGTGACCCCCCTGCCCCAGTGAAACGCGTCCCCAGCGTGATGTGGGAAGGAGGGCTGGGCTTATGGGCATTTTGGCCTGGGAATAGGACATAGCAGCCTCCTAACAGGAGAGCTGAAACCCCATCAAACCCCAATTCAGTGCCACATGGAGTCACACACAACAGGGGAGGAACAAGACAACAACCAAATAAGTGCTTAAGGCAGGGCTCTCACATGAGCTGGGCACCAGCGTTAAGGGTGGGTCAGCTATCCACTTACTCCTGGGTAACGAGAAGCAGCCCCGGGGGCTGGGGTCCCAGCACTTGGCCACCGTCAGGGTGATGGGCCTGCAACAAAAAGGAGAGAGTTAGAACAAGAGCCCAGTGGCACAAACCCTTGTGTGATGGGCGGATGCTGTATGCTGGCTCTCTCCTGCGAGACAGGGAGAAGCTGCCAGTAAAGTGCCCTTCTCCCCTTCCAGCTATGGATTTCCTTAGTGGCACAGACAAAACGATGTGACCCTGCTGAGGGTTGCTGATGACCCTAATGACACGGCATCCCCACAAAACGGGGGCACAGACCCCAATTCACCACCATCCTGTTGGCTGCAATTCTTGCTTTGGGCATGAAAACCCAGGAATCAAAGCAACACCAAAAACTTAAGTTCTGAGCTTCTGCAGAGCCACTGGCAGAGGTGGCTGGAAGACACGACTCACACGCCCTTAGCACACACCATACAGCTGTCCACGGAGGTAAGAAACAACCTGAGTACTTACCCCGGCTTGTGCACAATCTCCCTCAGCACCCGCACAGCATCATCATTGCTCATGTTCTCAAAGTTGATGTCATTTACCTGCAAACAATGCAAAGAGGTGAGTCCGAGAGATGTGACCAGAGGCTGAGCTCCCCACTCAGCTCAGCAGTGACTCAGCTTCCCTCCTCCAAGCGCAGCTTCCTGGGTTTAGCCTGACAAAGTGCGCAGGGAGGCTTCTGGGTCTTTTCTTATTGCTTTCCCAGGCCCAAAGACGGAGGTATGTGGGCGTGAAGTACCTGCAAAAGCATGTCTCCTGGCTCAATCCTGCCATCAGCTGCCACAGCGCCGCCCTTCATGATAGAGCCAATGTAAATGCCTCCATCCCCACGCTCATTGCTCTGTCCCACAATGGAAATGCCCAGGAAGTTGTATTTCTCTGCAGGGGTGGAAAGAGAAAGAAGTAAGACACCATAAAGCAGCAGGCACAAGCAGCCCTAACCTCAGACAAAACCACATGCTAATGATGGTTGCCTCCGCCCCTGTCCCAAATGGATGTCCTGGGACGCAGAGGAACTCTTGAGAGACCAGTGCTTCAAGACAAGCCACCTTCCTACAGAATCCATCTCCTCACTCCTCCCCACATGTGTTCTCTTTACCCCCTCCCCAGTTCCCTCTCCACCACCCAGTCTCGTTCTGGAAGGACTGTAGGCTCCATGCACACTTCCCACTCACCCATGTTCAGCGTGACCGTGATGATGTTCAGGGACATGGTGGAGTCTGTGATGCTGCTGAAGGACGATGACTGCAACATAAGTGAAACATGAGATGTCCTCCCATGCCTCAGTAACATTCCCAGCCCCAGCTCCCTCCATTTGTGCTACCTGCCACTCCCTGTGGCACCACAGCCACAACCCACAACTCCAGCCTTACGCTGGAAGCTTTGCGCAGAGCCAGAGGGCATCAGCCACAGTCCTTACGACCTCTCCACAGACAAGACAAGGTCTGTGGTCCCAGCTTTTGAAGCTACATTGGCTTCAGAAGGGTTTACAGCACTTTATGAAGTCTCAGCACTTGGACACCACCTGTCCTCAGCTGTGCCCACAGCAAACAGCTAAATCCCTGATCAGCCCTAGAGCACTGAGTGGAGAGATCCACCAGGCAGCCCACCATGCCCTACCTTGCCCTCCCCATGACACCCAGCCCCTGCGTACCCGCTCAATGCGCGGAGCCTTCTGTTTCCGCCGGCGTCGCTTGTGCCTCCTCATTAGACGGGAAGCACTGCTTTGCTCTGTCGAACTGCTAAACCTAGAGGCAAAAGCGAGAGTCAGCTCTTCTGCTGCCAGGGTGGTGGCTCTGTCAGCAACAGAGCCACAGAAATGGCACAGGGAATAGAGGGTTTAGAGGATTGCAGGGGCAGAGGGGCAGAACATGTATGTGCGAGACAGACAATAGCAGAAGGGGCTGCTGGGTGAGACTTAAGACAGAGGCAGGTCTGAGCAAGGACACTGGAGCCCAGGATTACTATGCCCTGCAAAGGCATCTCTGTGCTGGGAGGCAGAGGGAAGCCTCCAGGACCTAAGCTCTCCTACCTGCTGGTGGAGTCATCTTCATCTGAATCGAAGAAACTGGTGGTCTCCAGCTCACTGCTCATGAGCGTGGAGGAGCTCTCGTACCCGCCCAGGTCTCGGCGTCGCTCTCCCTTCACTGTCCCATTCACCCTGGGTGCTATGAAAAGACAAGACTCAGCGTGCTTGAGACAGGCCACAAGGAAACAACCCCTTCCCCTATGCAGGGCTCACAGAAACCTTCTCAGAATGAATCTGGCCATCAGACAATCCCATCTAGAGCGAGTCAGCTCTGAGTCCACCCTGGGATCAGATCCATCTTCTGTGGGTCTTCTATCTAGCTCTTCTAACACTACAAGATGGGGAAGGGGCTGGTGGGCCACTAGGAACAGTGCTGCTAAACTCGTGGAAGACTTGCAGCTGGTTCCTTGGCAGAGCAAAGAGCAGCACGGAGCAGCAAGGCTACAGCACGCTCTGCTTTTCAGCTAAGGAGGACTGAGGCACTGCTGTCTCCTGCTCTCAAGGCTTCTACAGGAGACATCTCCTTTGCCCCAAAGGTTTCAACACCAAGCTCTGATGCAACACAGGTGTTAGCTCCTGCCTCCAACATGAGGCTACGGCCTCAGATCACTGAACAGCCCTTCTAAGCTGGGACGGTTCTGCAGAGCAGAGAGCTGCCCCATGCCTGGAGCTGGTGCCCCCACTGTGCCACAGCCATGCCCTGCAGAGCTCTTGCCATGTTACCAACACTCACCATGCTCAGGCCCATCTTTGCGACGAGGTCGTTCCCTTTGTGACGACACCACCGAGTCTGTCTCTGTCTCATTGTCCAAGTTTTCCCGACTCCCCCCAGTGTTAGGGCTGCAACAAGTAAAACGAACAAATATGTCCAACAGGGAACAACTTAAGCAGGCTCTCTCTGCCTCTGTGGCGGCCAGCATAAGCCTCCAGCCACCAGCTGTCTCCTTCTTGAGGGACAGGAGCAGAGGTGGTGGGGAACAAGCACAGCACATCTGTGATTGCAGGGCAAGGGACTGGGGGAAACTGTGCCAGCTCTTTGCCAGCTTCCCTGCACTATTTTCAGCATGCCCTTGCTTGTTGAACAATGCAGCTCCACTTCAAATCTGCTCCCAGCCCCATCCTCCTACCCTCTAGCTGGCTGTAATCCCTGCCAATTTGGGTAGGAGTGTCCCAGCCCCCGGTCTGGATTTACAGCAAAGTCACTGTGGGTCCCTCGGAAACCAGGATAGGTGTCCAGATAACTTACTGGAAAGAGGGAGGCCTGGAGTCTCCAATTCCTCCCGTGCGCTCCATGGAGGGTGGCAGCTCTGTTTGGTTATCGGCACAGACCGAGCCAGCATCTGAATGGGAACCCTCTGCAGACACCAGCTGGAGGGACGAGAGACAGAGAATGAAATGGCTGAGACACTGGGAAAACATTTACAAGAGTGGCCAAACGAGCTGGCCAAAAGCCTGCCTGGCCCAGGATCTCATCTCTGACGGTGGACAATAGCAGATGCCCAGGAGCGGGTATGGAACAGGCCAAGCATGTAGCAACATTCCCCTTCAATGCCTTCCCAGACACCAGCTATTTGTGGCTCAGGAATTCCTGACCCAGCGGTGAAGTCGGGGTGGCTGACAGCTCTGCTTGGAGACTCTGACATCATCTGCACACCCACGCTGCGCAATTTTCACACTCAGGTAACCTTTAGCACATGTCCTATAGCAAGGAGTGGATTCCCCTATTTCTTCTTACATCAGAAAAGGCAGCTACCAGCCATTCCTTTTCTTGATTTTACCAGCCTCTACACTTCTGCGTTCAAGCTGTGGGACCCAGCAGGGCTTTCACCTTCCCAGCCCACAGAGACTGTGGGTAACAGAGCTCAGGACTGAGGCTGGCTTTGAAATAGACTCCAACACGCTCCTTCTCTGGCTTCCACACGTACTCTGCAAACTTTCAGGTTGTGACCAGATAATTGGCTTGGGCACAACCTCCAGCCAACCTCTGGGAGGCTCAACAGCTTCCCCAATGCAGAAATTTAAGAAAGGGTCAAACCCCAGGAACTCTTTATACCAGCCATGCTTTGGGGCAGCTCAGGCACCCTACATCTGCGCCTCTGGCTCTAAGATAAACCACCAATTTCAGGGCTCAGGGAACGAGGTGGAGCCTCTCCCAGGAGGAACGGGCTTGTCAATGGGATGAAACAGAGGACAGCTCAAATGAGCTCAATGGAAAGTGGTCTCCCCAACATCACTCCCTATCCAGGTTTGCACTCTCCCCACTTTCAAACTGCACTGAGGAGGTCTAATCCAAATAGGGCTGGGCAGGAAAGCAACAAAAAGGCTTTTCCTTGTAAGAGACATTCAGGAACCCCCAGAGCAGAGGTGACAGGGCCCAGAAAGGAGTCCCCAGGGACAGGCTAGAGGTCACGAGCAAGGGAAGATCAATTTCCATCTTTAAGGATGTTCCAATGTGCTTCTCACATCTGCCTCACGCCTGTCCCCTGCACGACACAGGCAAGCAGGGGTTTGGCTCTCTCCCAGTGTCAGGGAGGAACTGCAGGGTCCAGCGCCTCAATCCGCCCCTGACAAAACAGCCTGTGGGTCAGCCTGGAGCCAGTCCAGGGAGGCGAGGAGACCAGGACAGGAGTCAGGCCTCAGCCTGTGTACTTGAACCAACTGCCACGTCATCAGCCATCACAGGAGAGGTCTGATCTAACAGAGGCGAGGGATGCTCCACTGTGGGTCAGGACAGAAGGATCATGAAACATGGGCTAGAAAGGAGCTGATAGCTGCTGCCAAAACCATAACGCCCAGTGTAAATGCAGAGGCAGCTCTGCTGCTTGCTGGTGAAGGGACCACATCTGCATGGAGGCAGGAGCTGATACCCATTTACACAGGTCTTGAGCGCTTCCCAGCATCACTGATGAAAGACAGAGCTGTGCCCTGCCCACCTTTGCGAACTGGAGAAACCACGGTAAAAGGGACAATGGACCCCACAGATTGTCACTAGGGCAGGGGGAGAAAGGTCTGCTGCCAGGGAGGCACTGGGAACAGAGACAGGGATGCAGCCGGGGCCAGAAAGAGCAGCCCTGAAAAATCCACAGCCAAGGCAGCAGACAGGGCAGAGAGCACCCTGGGGTGTCAAAAGCTGCAGAGCCCGTCCCACAAGCCCCAGGACAAGCCCAACGGCTCCTGCTCTCGCAACCTGCTCACTTGGCTCAGCTTCCGCTCTGCTCCCCACACCTTCCTGGTGACTTGTCTTCCCAGGACACATCCCACTCCCTGAGGGCCACATCCTTGCTCTGGCACCCACTGCCTGGGAGCACAGGGGAGAAGAGATGCTGGAAGGGGCCAGCATTGCCATATAACACTCTCTGCTTGAAGATATCAAGGCAAGACCAGGCAAATAGATCTGGTCAGAGGGAACTGGCTGCAGGCAGATGTCAAACAGCAGTGAGGAGAGGAAAGGGGGTGTTCCCAAGCAGGGGGACTGATGTTGTCTTCCTCTAACACTCCTGGGGCTGGGATTTCCTCCAGGGAAGGTTTTGATAACCACCCTGCACTTTTTCTGCCTCTTGCACTGTCAGGAAATATTCACTTGGATCCAAGCCCCCATCTTTCCCTCTAGCTAAAATTAGTACCAAGTTCCTAAAATAGCCTCATCCCAGCCTGTCTGGCAGAAGCAGCAAAGCGAGTGCTCCCCCCAGCCACCAAACCACCCACAGACAAGGAGACTCTCAGCAGGGATAGAAAAAGAGATCATCAGCTGTGCGTAAAGGTCCCTGAGACTGCCATCACCTTTGTGCACAAGAGCTGGTAGTGGTGCTAACTCCAGGCACAAGTTCCCCACAAGGAGCCAGCACACCAAAGCAGTAGCACGGTGCCCTGGTCAGATCAGACAGAGCCACACCAGATCCGTGCCACTCACTCTGAGCAACCAGAGAGCCCCTACGAGGAAAGCCAGCAGCTGCGTGGGATGCGTGGACCACGGTTCTGGTTTGAGCAACACAGGATTAATTTATCTTTCAGTAATTTTACTTTTCAGCAAAGTCTCTTCTAATGCTTGGGAAAACTGCATTTTTAAAAGACTTTATTGTCTGAATTTGTGAAAATTTACTTTATAGCCAGTTATGGTATGCGGGTTTCAAGGTCTCAGTGTTTTCAAGCTCGCCAGGTGCAGGGACAAGGAGGAACGAGACCTGGGCACTCGACCCGAGTTGGCCAACAGGATTATTTCATACCATGAACCTCACATTCAATATAAATTAGAGAGTTTGCTGAGAAGTTCTCTTACATAATGGCTGTGATCCTGAGAACTTCTTGCCCCAGTGCCGGACCCCTGAGCCCTTCCCTTCCTCCCAAAGCCGCAGCGCTCGCAGCGTCTGACATTTGCTGTCCACTGCTGGGAGTGCACAGCTTCCAAATGATAGAATTGGCTGAGTATAATCCTTGTATATTTTGTATTGGTATTGGGATCAATATTGGTTCTGTAGTATTATTAATGTTAATTATTTAGTCATTTTATTAAATCTGTTTATATTTCAGCCCTTGGGTTTCCTTGTTTTTTCCCCCCAATTCCTCTTTCCGGGTGGCAAGGGGTCACTGGGTGATAAATCAATTGTCTTAATGACAATAAACTGTTGTGGTTTGTTCAAACCATAACAAACACAAGGAAAAGCAGGCCAGGTAAAAAACAGCAATGGAAAGGGTTCAGCGACTCTGGGACTCCCACAAAGCAGGTGAAAAGAAAAGGCAGCTGGAAAGGGATGGGTGGGGAGATGTCTCAGAGCAGATGCAGCAGCAGCGGGGATGGTGGCCAAGAGCCGGACAGACTGTTTTCCGAAGCGCCCAGCACACCGCTAGAGGGAGGATGGCCGGCGGCTGGCCGCCGGGCCCGCTAGGCTCTTTGTGTGGGAGCCCAGCGTGCCCTCTCCTGCGGTGCGGGGCACACGCAGGACCCCAGCCTGCACGCTGCTCCCCCCATCAGCACCCCAGCAGGAGCCAGACGGGCAGTGGGGCGCCTACCCGGTCCTGTCACCCCCATCCTCCCACCCAAAACACAGTCACCTCATGGGTCCCCAGCCGAGGCCTGGCTGTTTGGTGCAGTGATAGAAGACGCATTAGATCTGACCTAACCTGATTTGCTGAGAATTTTCACTGTTTAGGGGCTATTTGGTGGCCTCTAGAAAAAGGCACTTGGGTCTTGGTTCTGCTCCTGGCATAGATCCACGCATCCCCATCAGCACAAACTGCAGCTCAGCAGAAGGGAAAAGTGATGGCTGGCTACAGAGACTGAATACCCTCTCCCCCTCCCCCCCAAAAAAAAGAGGGTCCCCCTGGGGGAAGAGGGAGGCATGCAGGCAGGGGACAGAGCATGTGCATGGCATGGCACAAAGGGAAAAGCTCATCCTGCAGCTGCCCAGGCAGTACCTTTAGTCTTCAGGGCAGCCAAATCCAGTCTGCTTCACCAGCACTAAAGTCACTTAAGCCCTTTCCGCCAGTCACCGGAGCAGGACTTTCCTTGGAAAGCTGACCCTGCCACAGGGGCACACGGGTTAAGCTGCGGACAGGCTGGGACCGCCAGCTCTGCCAGGCTTCAGTGACCGTGAGCTCTCCACAGAGACATCCCCCACCTTCCCCGGCACGGGGGACCCAGCACCATGCAGTTCCCTCTCCAGCTGAGGGACTGGAGCGTGGTAATCCAGCTCATCATCTTCGTTAGCAGTCGGCACTTTGACAGTACGGAGCAGTCCCCGTGCCTTACTTGGCACTGCATAACCCAACGGTGGTTTTCAGAGAGGGCAGAAAAAGGCAGCGAGATACCGAAGCAAGGGGCTTGCTTACCCAGGACACCACCCGGCCGTTGAAACAGGGAAGCTTGGCATTGTCATCTGAGATTTCTTCTTTCACCACCCTGCAGAGGAGAGAGGAGGCAGTCAGAGCTGGGTCCAGGATTTCCGAAGAAAAGTAGGCTTTCCCAGGTGGGTGTTTGCACCCAGCAACAGGCAGCCCAGGCTTGGGGATGGGGCAGGGAGAGGACCGGCAGCTCCCTCCTGCAGCTTCCTATGCCCACAGCTGTGATGGGCAGGGTGGAAGAGGGAAGACAAGGGCAGAACAGGCTCTCCCATGTGCACCCAGCTGTTTTGCCCCCAGATTCACATTTTAATCAGTGCCTCCCAAAAGAATTCACATGCATAGTTCCCCCAGTTTGCTTATTTCTAAAGAAATACATAATTTAAACCTCTTCATAATGATCTGAAAGAATCACAACCTATGCCAGAGATTTCTAATAGATGAAAGCGAAATACATTAAACATGCTGCCTCCCAAATGTTACTGTTGATTTTTAATTACGTACATAATATTTCAACATCACTTCAAGCTTTATAGTTGTGCCACAATGTCATGTTCCTGCATTACACAAACATCTACACTATCATCAGTCTTCATAGTGGAAGGAGCATTGATAATTTTTTTTCCCCAACAGCAAAACCATCAGTTTTCTTTGGAAAGGAAATTTATTCTTTCTACTTTGAATATCACTGGGCACTTAAATACTTTTTCCACAGTGAGTCTGCAATCAAAACAACTTGTAAATTCACCAGATTCAATTAATACCATCTTTGATAAATCAAATTTAATGGCAAAATAGGCTTTAACAAGCTCATTTTCTTTTCTACTCAGTGACAACATTTTAAGCACTCTTATTTAATACAAAGACATCTTACAAGTAGTTTGTGATATTAATTTCCCCTTCCAAGCTATATCTAAGGTAGCTTGACACATACTGCTTAAAAAAATAATGTAGTAACTAAACAGTGAATAAATTATGTTTGGGGGAAAATGAATCCAACAGAAAAAGAACAAAAGAACAAATGTGAAACCAAGGGAAATTATGTATTAAAAAGAAATAGCTTCTAAGTAACAGAGTACACAGAGGTGGGATCCCATCAATGACTCTGAAGGGTCCCCAGGCCAGTCCCCAACTCACGGAGGATCGAAGAGGATGCAAGAGCGGGATGCAGAGCTGTGACCCATTGCCCCAGACTAGCACGCAGTCCAGGCACTGCCATCGAGTTGCAGCACGCCGGGGCGCGGAGAAACAGGTACTCTGGGCTCTCAGCTGTGCTCGCTGGTGCGCTGACAGCTGCCCAAACCGTCACTGAAAATAGGACGGCAAGGCTCGCCAACAGTCGCAAGACATCAGCAAAAGGCAAATGAACAGTGCTGGAAGACCAAAACCTGGGGAGCAGGCTTGCTCCACCCTGCCAGCCATGCTGGTTCCTCCAGTGTCACACACGCTCGGCAAAGGGCTGTCTCACAGGGTGAAAGGCAGCACGTTGCCACGTCTTTGCTGGCAGCTGGCACTCACAATCCCTGCCAAAACTAGAGAGCCAGCAAAGGGACTGGACAAATGCTACCCATCCCCAGAAGGCACAGATGAGGAGGTCATGGTTTGAGCAGTCTAATCCACTCCCAGGATGTGTGTTAATTCCTCTAGCACAGATGGAGAAGAAGGAAAAAGCAGGAAAGGAGCAGTGAGGATGGATTAAAAACCCGCTGGCTTAATGTTTCTTCAACGTGCCCCATGCCAGCCTCTGCCCAAAGCCACTGCAGCCCAGGATGGGTGTCAAACACAGGCAGTCTTCCCCAGGACCCATCCCCTTTGGTGCCCACGCCAATCCTTTCCAATGCAGGCAAGTTGTCGTCTCCTCACTTCCAAGCACACACACACACACACACGCACCCTGGCCTGGCTGCACTAGCATCCATTCATACTGTCGCCAGCAGCCTGGACTTCATCCAATTCCTAGAGAGAACTTCAGGCAGAGCCAATTTTCAGTGCTGTGTGCTGCCTGCTCAGGGACACAGAGCCCTGCCTGCGGGCGAAGGGACAGGGTGATATATTTGCAGGGTCAAGGTGACCAACCGCTAAGCACAAATGAACTATTCCACTTTCAGTGGGGACAGAGGAAACCAACCCCCAAGACCCCCCCGCCCACCCTCAGCTGCAATGTCCGATGGAGAACAAGCTCCCTCTGTCCCCAAAGCTCGTCACTCCCATTACCCCGCTGCTGCCCCAGACATCCCAGGGGTCAGCTCCACCCCGCAGCAGTTTTCTCCCTCCTTCCCCAGCCACTACATTATTTATCACTATTTATCACCCAGATGCCACAGCACAATGGATTATATATTTAGACTGTACAGAGCAAAAACTGATAGTGCGGGAGTCAGGCACATGCCGAGCAGGAATATCTCTGCGGTCCTGCCCACGTCTGTCACCCCTCGCACCGTCCCAGCTATTCGTGCCCTGCATTCCTCTCCAGCCTCAGCCCTGAGCTGTAGCCTTCCTCCCCCCACCTCTCACCACTCTTCAAGTCACACTCCTCACACGAACAAGACCACAGGTTCACGTCAGAAGCCACCAACCGCGCAGCCTGTGGGGGAGCTGTGAGCGGTGCCACGTTTCTCCTCCCCGGCTGCATGGGGAGGCGGCCATGAGATGAAACCATCCCGTGGATGTGCTGGGAGGAAAAACCATCCCGTGGAAACGCTAGTAAGAGCCGCCACCTGATGGGGTCTGAGCTCGGGAATCCCAAAAGAGCAGACCCAGATGAGGCTCAGGCTGTCTCGGTTCTCTAGAAGCCTTTCCTTTTGGCAGGAGTCACCACAGCCCAGGGAAAACATCTGCCCAAGGCTGATTTCAAAGGGACTGCTTTTAGTTTACCGTCCATCAGGACAGCCCAGTTGCAGATTTTTTTAGTGTTTAAAGTCCTGCTGGGGGCTGGGCACAACATGGCTGAGCACGGCAGCCAAGGAAACCCCTCTGCTATGGAGCGGCAGCCCCAGCCTTGCCCAGGAGAGCGTGGGTCCATCCCCCTCGGTGATGCTGCTCTGCACGGAGAAGAATCGCCCAGCGGAACGGGCACTCACCAGCCCCCGTGCCGCAGCCAAGCTGCTCATCGCCTGGCCCGCAGGCCCAGTGCTCCCCGGCACTCATCTGCCTTGAATTTTCCAACAAAGAGACCTGCGGGAGGGAGGAAGGAGGGAGGAAGGGGAGAGGGAGGGTTACAGGGGAGGCAGGCCGAGTGGGCGGATGATTCAACCGCCATCCCCAGCGACACGGGGCCAAGCTGGGGGCGAAGAGGAGGAGGCGGAGGAGGAGGAGGAGGAGACGAGGCTCTGGTTGCCGCAGGAGCCCGGCTGGGGTGTGCAGAGGGGGCTGCCAGGGCTGACACAAGCAGCACATCTGCTCCCATGCAGCTGGGGGAGGGGAAGGGGCAGCCCCCGGCAGCGGGGAGGGAAAGCAGAGGAAACCCGGCTTCAGTCCTCCTCGCTCCAGCCCTATCCTCCCACCGCCTTCTCCGGAAGAGCCGGCAGACCCCTCTCTCCCCACAGCCCGGGAAGATGCCATGCTCCCATCTTCCCTCCCGCTTCCCAGGCCGGCAGCCTGGAACAAGGATGCAGAGGCGGGCGAGGGACAGGCGGGCAGACGCTGCCTTCTCCAGGGAGCCCCAGCCCAGCGCAGGAAATTAGAGGGTATTTTATATCACAGAGTCATGTCCTAGGAATGAAGGGAAAGTGGGGAAACAAGAGAGCGTGCACAGGAGAGAAAGGAGGCCATAAAACCCGAGGCTCGGAGACGGCTGTGCCGTGTCACAGACCACAGGCTGCGCAGCTGCTGCGCTCCCAGCCTCCCCCCGGCGGCCTCCAGCCCGGGAGAGGCTGCGAATACGAGGGAGTTTGGGGAGTTTCTAGCTTCAGCCAGCTCCGGTCTCTCCTGAGCGGGACTCGCTAACCACAGTGGGGTCCCAGAGAACTCCTCAAATGGAGTAATGCGAAGCCTGGGGAAGAAGAAATCCAAGAGGCATTGACAAAGGCTGTGGCAGGAGGGTTTGAACGTCGGATGTGGATGCAGGCTGGAGCTCAGCAGCGATCGCTGCTCGTCTCTGGCGTTCCCCAACTCGTCTATCTAAGAGCTCGCAACTCAGAAAGAAGCAATCACGGGACATGGCGGTGACCAGAAAAGCTGAATCTGGAGTTGGGGGGGGGTCAGTACCAAGAAGGGGACCCCTCTAGCATGTTAGACAGCTCGATGGCCAGGATGAAAGAGTGTCTTATTAGGAGAGGTGCAAAGATTGAGAAGACAATTGAGCAGTGACAATTTCACACTGCAAAGATGAAAAGCTAGTAGAGCAGATCAAAAAGAAGTAAGATCTCTTCCTTCATTTAGTTCAATTATTGAAAGGAAAGATGTTCACAGAATAGCAACATTTTTTCCACCACTGCAAAGCCCAAAAATTTAATGTTAAACTTAATTGTCTATTACAACCCCCCCCCAAAAGTGCACAGATTAAGTAGGTCACTCCTCTGACCTTAACAGCCCCCATCTCCTACAGGTCACAGCACCACGAAAAAAAGAAGGAAGAAAAAAAAACAGAACCAAAACAAACAAAAAACATCAGGAGACGTTTCTACCCAATAGCACAAGCTTCAGAGATTTACACACCAGAAATGTGATCTCATTTTCAAGACCTTTAGTACACACCCCTTAGGGCAGGGATGTCTTGTCTCCAAATGATTGTACAGATTAATAATGCTGCACAGCAAAGGGAAGCACCTTCGTGTGCTGCTATCAAAAACTGTGAGCATCTCCTAGCCCGAGAGCTAAATCCTCCTCCCTTCTGCAAGATCAAATGCTGGGGCCATGGGGACAAGCTCTGCAGCCATTTCACCAGAAGAGAAAACTGGATGGGGCAATTCTCCAACAGAGTTGGGATTTTGGATGGGAAATACTCACCCATTAGACTAAGCCCAGACATGACACGTGTGCTTCCTGTGGGGATACCATTCCCCCAAGGGCGATAGGCCCAACCAAAGAGTACACACATGTACTGGCGGGACCTCGGGCTTCGCAGGCAAACAGTATGCATCACACAGGATTAGAGGATTTGAATTGTCTGTCTCCCTAAGCCAGGGCATTCTTCGGGTCTTCCTCACTGTATTTTTACCTCCCGTATGAGGAGGAGCAGTACACAGGGTGCAAATTGCACAGTGCGCTGGGGTGAGAAGCGCGCTCTGAGCATAAACAGAGACCATCACTCTCCCACTTAATTTCCCTCCCGAGCCCTCAGACAGGGTATTCTCCAATGCTCCTCTATGCTGTAGCACAGGTTGAAAAGGGAAACACAGATTTGTGGGTCGTTTAGCTCTGTCAGACCCTCCTACCCAGAAGCTCCTGTCCTCCTGTCCGTCCCTGCACCCCGTGTGAATGTGAGCTCCTTTGCTGCACCGTCTTTACCTGGGGTCTTTTTTAAGCATCAAGAAGCACAAACCGGCTGTCCTGCTAACACAACAACAACACAGCTCTGCATTTGAGCAGGAGAGGCCACCTCTGCTCTCCTAACACATCAAGGGAGCTTTGCAAGGATTCCTCAAGGAGCAGGTCACCCCATTTCAAGCTACAACCCACTCTCCTCAGAAGTGGGGACATCGCGCCCATAAGTGAAAGCACAGGAACAGCCTCTTTCATTTTCAGGCTGTAATCTCTACAGCCCCCCTCAATCGTGCTCACCACTGCTGCCCCACAGTCCCCCCACGCACCCCACAACTTGCTGTGCTGTTCCCCCCAGGGTCACTCAGGCAGGGGCTGAACAGATGTCTAAGATGGCAACTGTTTTCCCCAAGGACCCCTCATCAACACATCTGCAATCACTACACTGGACATACACCAGGACAACCACAGCCCCCCTCGTCCAGGAGATGCTTGGCCCCAGCTGGACCTGTGCTCAGTCCTACAGGCGTCACCGGGTGGGAGATGACAGAGGACAGACCTCCTGTTCATCTAGTCCAAAGGCTGGAAAAGGAAAGGCATTTAGGAACGAGCCACCCAACCTCATAGGCCTGCCCAGGAGCAGCACTTATCAAAACAAAGCTACAGACTGATTTCGAAGGGAGCTCAAGAGCCCTGGCTGCCCCTCCCACCTTGATCTCCGGAGTGACCATCTGGCTGCAGCACTGCTCTGCAAACAAGCCCAACAGGCCTGTCCTCCAACCGGGAGGAGGAGGAAGCTGCACAGGAGGAGGAAGCTGCACGGGGGCTGCAGGAGGCACCTCCACACTAATTAATCCTGCCCTGCCCAACCAATGCTTCCAACCCCCAGAAGGACATTTAGAGACATCATCAAAGGAAGCATTCTGCAGGCCCCCGAAGGTTCAGTGACACTTCCAGTCTCTTTGAATTGGAAATCAGGGCAAACGGGAACCTCCCAGCAGAAGCCCAGCCAGGTTCTTCACCCTGGTAGCTCAGTTTCAGCTCCTCAACAACTCTAAGAGCTTGCATGGCCCAACACAAGGACACAAGTGCAAAGATTCATCATGAGAAAGAAAGATTTGAGGTTAAATGTCTGCAGAAGTCACCTTCTGCACTCCCACAGACACAGCAGTGACCAAAAGCTGGGCTTTTATTCAAGGTGAGATAGGAAACAGGCCCAAAGAGACCTCAGCTGAATGAAGACATGTGTGTGAGACAGGGTAAAATCCTGATGCAGTTGCTATGGTTCATATTAATGTTGAGAGACAGCAAACAAACCAGAGGAGGCTTGGTCTGCTGTGGCACTTAGCTCTGTCCGGGTACAGACGGTGGGAAGAGCCTGCAACGCAGAGCTGCAACACAGCAGCTACTGCCAACAAAGAGAAAGGGACTGTCCTGAGAGGTGGAACAAAGGTTTACCCAGCTACTGCAGGTAGCAAAACATAAAGGGCGCAACAACATCTTATCAAGTTTGTGGAAGAGGTGTCTGGGCCCTGGAATTCCATGCAATTCTCCACACAAGTCACCCACCCAGGACTTCACGCTGTTTAAGACAACAGTGAGGAGCTCTAACAGGCTCCAAGGACTGCTGGGGGGACATTAGCACAGACACAACAGGCAAGGGAGAGGGGACACGATGTCCGGGAAGGCTTTGCACGCACCGTGAGGAAGGTAGGACCAGGCCTTCCTTTTCTGGCCCTCAGCTGAGGGACGCCAAGTCAGTCCTGCTTTTTCTTAACAGCAGGCGAGGCTCCTGCCAAGAAAGCGCTGCTGCTGTGGAATGTGCTGGGCCAGCAGTACAGCTCATTCCTGGAAAAGCATCAACTCAGCGGGAGAGCAAGGAGAGGAGAAGAGGGGGAAAATGGGAAGAGGGGGAGGGTGGGAAACAAAGTCTGAGAGCTTGGACTTCCACACCTGGGGAAGCAGGGAGCCGCCACAGAGCAGTCTGCTCGCCAGCACCCCCTTGTCCCAGGCTACCAGCACAGCAGCCCTGCCCAGCACCAGCCCTCTGCTCTCGGAGCACTTTTCTGCCGGCCAGCCACCTCCAGAGCAGGTCTGGGAAGGCACAGACCAAGGCAGATGTCTTGGGTGGAGGAGTGAGGCTTGCTTCCCCCCATCGTGTTAACAATTAATTTGTATATAATGACAGATCTCCACCAGGAGATGACAAAGCAGCCTCCACACGTGTCCTGCCCTGAAGGCACTGACCAGCTCACATTACTCTCTCCCGGTACAACTTTGCAAGAGTCTCCCAAGGAAACCAGCCCAACCTCCTACGCGGTGGGAAGGGGCCTTGAAGGATAACAGGCTCTAGATGACTGCACCTACTCTTCGCGTCCAGCTGGGCTACCATCAGCAACATTTCTGCTAACTGGGTCTGTAAGACATACAGAGAACCCCTATAAAACCAACAGGGAGTTAATAAAGCTCAAAACTAAGTTCCACCACAAAACATTTGCCAAAGACAATGAGAAAGAATCACGCAAAGAAGAGCCTTTCAGAGCCACAACAGCTGCACGGTGGCAAAGAAAGAACTTTGTCCCCGATCCCAGGCTATTGCAGCACTCTGAAAAAAAGGGCAAACAGTGATACTGTGTCTCTCTGGTCCTAAAATGCAGGAGGCAGCAGACAGCATGAGGGGTCTGAATGCTCATAAGAACCATTTCTGACCATTGCTAGAACAGGGACGCATGCTCTTTTTCTTCCTCACCTTTGGGCCCTCGATAATTTGTGGTGCAACCTGAACTATTCACTTCACTCTCAGGAAATTGTCAGCAAGCCAGGAAGAACCTGGAGAAAACCAACGGTTTAAACGATGAGCTCCTACACAGGTCTGCTAGTAGACAAAACCAATCAAAGGTAGAGGAAGGCTATCTGTTTCACCTGGTCTCCTGCTTTTGATGGTGTCGGTGCAGGGGATGATACAAGAAATTCCCTGTACAGAGAGACAGCAAATACAGCACATTTTAGTAGCCTTTTATATACTTCATTTATTTCAGCTAATACCATCCATCTTCACCAAACTCCTTTCCAGACACAGGGCCAAGCCCTTGACCAACACAATGAGCAATCTCCTACCAAGCATCCTTCACCAGGCCAGCCAAGCTTGCCCTCTAGCCACCACCCAGCAAGCAAGCAAATATTCTTCAACTGCTGGAAGAAAGAGACAAGAAAGATGCTCCAGTCCTAACCAAACCAAGCATGCGCTGGTACACAACTCACTCAACTAGAGGTCCAGAAAGTGGATGAGAGCCATAAAGCAGGAGCCAATCAATTACTGTAAATTAAAAGGAATCTGATGAGCCAAGAAGCAGGGAAAATGTGAGCTGTCTCCACCATGCTGCTGGTTTACTCTCAGCAACTAAAATACTCACTTCTTTTTCCTTCCTTTATGACAGGCCTGGCCCACAGGACTCCTCCTGACACCTGATGGATGTTCCACTGGACAAAGCAATACCTAGGCAATCGGGAGACCATCACCTGCCTAGGAGTCCTCCAAAGGAGTGTCAGAGATTTACTGAAACAGGGCGCAGGCCATTGTCTCGATCTGGAAGGAAAGTGTTTTCTGCAAGCAGCCAGGCTGTTCTGTTTCAGCAGCCCACCTATAAGCGATGACCAGCATTAGTCCATAGTCTGCATGAGATGCCATGTACAGAACTCAGTCCAGATCCTGCTGGGACTCACCTCTACACCAGGGCTCAGGAGCCTTTTCGACAAGAGGGTAAGTTTCCCCACAATTTAGAAGAGGAGGGTGCTTTGGATTACTACAGCAACACACCCCACCTCTGCAGGACCAAGTCCAACTCAGAGCTGATGTTTTTCTTTGACACTGTGAGCTCCCGGGCCTGACCCTGTCACATACCATTCAAAACCTTCCCACCTGCCATCTCTGACAACTGCACCAAAGGCTGGATAACAGTCAGTGACCTCCAGAAGTCACCATCACATGTGATGTGAAATGTTCCTCTTGTGGAGGATCTCAAAACCACAGCTGCCAAATCCCAGGTCCTTCAAGGATGAAGAAGTGCAGCAGAAGGCAGCACAACCTGTCTGCAGTCTGTAAATATCCTGTGAGCTCAGTAACTGTGTTGAACTGGTCACTCTACACATTAATTACTCTGAACACCAGCCCAGAAAGACTCATCACACATTAGTACTGTAATAGGGCTATTTCTGATGTCTGCGAATCTGCTGATTAGTCAAGTTACAACAAGACCCTGATTTTGAGCTTCCTAATTATCTGTGATGTTGGTATCAATAGCCCATGAAGCATCTCTCCTTTAGTCACGTGTAAAGTCACCATGTGTTGACCGACCAGGAGCTCACCTGGTCCCTACAGATAACATGGCCAGACACAGTCCCCACCTCAAGTCTACGCACCTCGCTACATGGGAAAGCATGTGTGACATGCAACTTCCCACCAGAGCACAGGTACCAACTGCACCAAAAGTAACGTCGTATGAAGGCACCAAAAGATTTTTGAAGTGTCCCACATAGGCAATATCAGCACATCAAGAAAGACTGCTGCAGTAGGCTCCCGTGTTTCTGCGTGGGGGATTCAGAAGCACAGACACATGGCACACAAGTCTGACCCAGCTCAGACACATCAGACTCAACATGCACACCTGGTATAGAAGTTACATACCTCGGCAGGAAATCGGAGCTGCCCCAAGGAAACCCAGACAGAGTGTATCCTAAGCTGAAGCACATGCTGCCACCCTGAAACTCCTCTGCGACTTCCAGGATGTCTGGGCAGGCAATAATCTTAAGAGTTTTACCAAACTCACTCACCTTTTGGAACCAGCTGAAACAAAACTCTGGAAGGAAAATCCATCTCACAGGAGATGGATCCCTTCAGGACCTAAAGGTGCGTTTACCAGCTCCAGGTCTAAGACAACTGGGAGGTCTTCCATAAGGGACTCAGCTGTGCAGCTAGACCCATGAAAATCCACCCTCCTCAGAGCTACAAAAGCCAGTAAGAAAAAATTCAAATGAGCACCGTGCAATGGCAAAACTTCTTGCATTAAGGCCCTATATGGGCTTCCAGTATAGCACAGCCTCAGCTGGGCCCACAGGCAAGTCTCTCTGCTAATGGCACTAAAATACTGGTTGAGCTAGGCAGGGCTGAATGAACTGGGACAGCTCGTTAGCCGTATGCAAACAGAAATACGGAGTTTGCATATCCATCACAGCTTCTGAAAAAAGCTTCAGTTTGAGAAGCTGCTGTGCCCTGGGGCCAACCCAGCTAACAGCCACCAGCACAGCAGCAGCCTTCCCCCTGCCACAAAGCCAGGTCTGTCACCGTGCTTCTGACACTCCTCTGGTCGTCAACAACATCGGCATGGCACAGTGCAGTGTCCAGGGGACAACCTACTTGCTCACAGATGGTGAGACACAAAAGGTCCGTGAATCTCAAGCAGGTCAGACTAGGTCAGAGCAATGCTGAGGGAAAAAGCTGAAGCCCAGTGAGTGGGCAGGCTACGTGCTAGCATCAGCTTCCCTGCTATGATAATCCATGCGGAGCCAGGGCTCCCAAAACACAGACCTGTCTGGAAGAACCTCAGTGTCCTCAGAACCAGACTGTACATGGTAGGAGCTGCCAGCCATCAGAAAACAGGGAAAAGCCTACAGTCCCTGCTACCCAGAGCCTGAGTTCCCAGCCTATCACAGAGACAGCTGCCGGCGATCAGAGGGGCCACGTAGCAAATAAATTCCTCTCCAAACCCTAGGGGCAGGTCAAAAACCAGCAGAGGAAAGACCTTCCCACACAGCAGCCAGTGCCAGCTCTCCCAGAAACAGATCTCTGCTCCAAGTCATGTGAGGAAGCCTTCCCCCTTTCAGCTCACATCTTCAGCCAGGACCAGAAGGACAGACTCCCACTGCAACGATTCAGTCACCGCTCACTGTGTCTTCTTTTGTCTCCAGTTCTCACAAGATAGAAAATTTTGGCCAACAAGACACACAGAGAGGTGCCCCAGCGAGGGGATAACCAACACGGAGGACTTAGTGGAGCAGGGTACCCAAAGGCTGCTTCTGCTGCCTTCAGTAGCTAGCTGTGACTGGAAAAACAATGCCTCTGGCACATGTCCTTTAATAAATAACTGATACAACAACCACAACAGTCCCAACCCTCCACAGCACAGGAAGGTCAGCACCAGGCATCTCTGCCTGCGAAAGCCTCTGGAGAATTCCAGCCCATTCCTGGACTGGCTCAATATTTGTGCTACAGGAGCAACAACACAGTGATGGAAACAAGTGAAATCAAGAGCTTCAGAGCAGGGGCTTAGGGATGTACTAATACTTCAGCTCTGCAAGCTAATGCAGTCTTTGGAGACAGTGATATTCACAGCCCAAGAGCTCACATACTCTCCTAAGGCCACCATGGCATTACACAGATAAGCACACAAAGCGGACAAAGTCACAGAGATTAGACTAATTCCCAGATTTGTACCTTACTTCAACGCCTTCCCAAAAGCCTTCACAAAAGGATTTAGTCCAAAAATTTCCAATGACAGCCACCGGCGGGATTAAGTTTTACTTAAACTTGCCAGCTGCTGCCTAACAAGCCAGCACCACCAGGACAAACAGTAACACAGCCACGTGGTGCCACATCCCCCTTCTGGAAAACCACCATCCATCCAGCACAGGTCAGAAGGGCAGGCTCTGAATAACAAACAAGGGATGGAGAGAGGAGGAAATCAATAGGAAACACCAAAACCACACAGCCCTGACTGCTGCCTCATCAGATGTGCAGCACGATGCAGAGCTGGTGCGACAACATGAAGGCAATTTCCTGCAGGCGCAGTCTCTGCTGTGTTCTGTAAGCCCAGCTCTCCTTCATCAGCTTTTACGCAGATCAAATATCCTAAACCACAACATTGTTATATCTATTTGGATACAGTCAAGGGTGGAGGAGTAGCACTTCATTACAGCAGATATCCTCAGCTCAGAACAGTTCAGGAGCTGCCATGCAGACATGCAAGAGGCTTCCCACCACTTTAAGTACCATGAGCTCAAAAAGGACTTGAGGAATTTTAACTACGCTCCCTACACCTCTGCATATACAGCCTTCAAGTCTAGATGGTGGGCATCAGGTCCTGAGAGAGGATCCAAGCCAGACACATCTGTGCAGCAGAAAAGCTGCAGGGGAAACCAGATTTTCTTTGCTTATACTCACAGAGCATCTCCAAACGCATGGTGGTGGGTAACTACCTCCACCTTCAAGAGTTCAAGCCACAAGGCTGTAGACCCAGATGTCTCTGCCTGCTGGGAGACCAGGTGAGGAAATCACAGATGAAGGAGGCCGGGAGCACGCGGGAGAAAAGAGACTTACTGAAGGCTCAGTGCTCCAAGCACACTGGTCTTGGGTTCAGGGGCCGTCTGCCTCCATCCATACAAGCCAGCACCTTCCTTCTCAGAGTCCGTTACGAAACGCTGCCTCCCCAGATGCCCATCCTGCTCTCACCATAGCTGTGTAGGAAGGAACATCACTCCTTATGTCACCACCCGGTACCCACTCTGCAGGTGAGCCAAGGTCTGGGATTTGGGAACAGTCAAGTTTCTAGATGAAACTCTTGAAAGATGTATTTCAGCAGGAACCAGAAGACTGAGCAGTGGGGCCACCAGTATCATCCCATAACAATGAACAACACTCAGGTCACAACCCAGATTATGGTTGTTTATGAGCCGTTTTTAACAGTGTTTGGCCTTGACCTCAGAGACTGAACCACGCTGGAGCACAGCTGCACCACAGACAAGGCGCACAGATTTACTTCATGGCAATTTCTGAGACGTCAAGGTAGGTTTTTGCTCTGTGCAGGACTTTGGAGGACCAGAGTCCTCCAGATGATTTCAAAACACAGAACTGCATTAAAACAGCTGCATTCTCATGGATGGGCAAAGGTTTCTTGACCTTTCTTTCTCTTTTTTTCAGAGATGACAAGAGAGGCTTAAAATTAAGAAACATTCTCATCAAAAACATAACTGAAAACAATACCACTCCAAGAAAAATGCTGGCTTCAACATAACACCATATTTTGGGAGAAAATACATTCAGTCAAAAAAAAAAAATATTCTGACCAGCTCTAGCTGCAAACAAGTTCAATAGCTGTTGTAAAGTTTCATTGTTTGCATAGTACAGACAAGGCCTTAGGGAAATTGGTCTGTGGCCCGATTTGGCTAACTTGGCTTTCCGAACGCCACCCCTGGGCAAAGAAACCAGGCTACGACTGCCATCCAATGTGGCCTTCGGAGCACAGCTCCAACCACAACAGACGAAGTCGGACACCTACGGAGTCAGTAATAGCTGGGTCTGAACAGCAGGACACACGCTGCCAGGCGCA
This sequence comes from Anarhynchus alexandrinus, assembly GCA_008711295.1. NCBI lineage: Eukaryota > Metazoa > Chordata > Aves > Charadriiformes > Charadriidae > Anarhynchus > Anarhynchus alexandrinus. Next base: position 833,595 of record VUYV01000074.1, read on the forward strand.
GACAATACAACCCAGGGAAGGAGCGAATACCATCAACTAACCCTCTCCATCTGCACCCCAGCCCTGGCACCGCTGCAGCCCCCCACCACCACCACCACGACACTTGGAAACAGCCTTCAGCAGCAGCTACAGCCAGGATCAGCTCCAGTGTCGATGGGCCACCCCCCAGCACGGGCAGCATTACAGGAACTTCCCACCACAAGCGCAGACAGTAGTTAGCAGCTCTCTGCCAAATCCTCAGCAGCCCAGGAGACAGAGGCACAGGCTGCAGTAACCTACATGCAAAACGTCCAAAAAATAATCTCTGGTGGAACCTAACTAACCGGGGCAGCACATCCCACGTGAGCAGAGAGGGAATCCCGCATCCTCCAGAGCGGGGAGCACAAGAGATGGGGTGCTGTGGCTTCTCACATGATTAAGTGCTGCCCTCGGCACAGAAAGGACAGGGACGAGCCAGAAGATGAAGAAAAGCATCGGCCACCTCACAGCCAAGCCAATCCTGTCACTTGGACAGAAGTACCACAAAGGACATGAGCACGCAAGGGAGTCACACGCAGTTTTGGAGGCCCTTTTGCTCACAGACCTCTTGCCAACCTCTCCCTGCATGAAATCCATGCTGACATGGAAGCACTCTCCACCAGGGGCATGGGACAAGCAAAGGTCTTCTGCAGACAGCAGAGTTTCCAGCTCAAAATTCAAAAAATAAAGTTCCAAAAATCAAAATAAAACAACTCCCCCAACTCACGCTACAAAGAGCTGGCAGGAAAGGCAGGGGCACCATGCCAGCGGCTCACCACTGCTTAGGGACTGACACTGCTTATTAAGTTTAGGATCCCTTCCCTGGCTCCAAACACTTCCAGCCAGAAGGACAGTCACTGCTGGCATCAATTTCAAAAAGATCCTGCAATAAAAATAAATCACTCAGCCTTTCAGTGAGCGTCAACGCATTTCCCCATGCACATGTGCAGGAGATGAGGTCGCCAAATACCAACGGCATCTGACCCCTGCACTGGGAATTCCAGCAGCGCCCGCTTTGTTCTGCCTCCAGAGTGTTGCCCTAATCGCTGCCTTGTACCCGGCTTTGGGGAGCAGGTGATAATTAAGCAGGTCTGGATTAGATACCGGGCTAGCGATTAGCTGGATACCAATTTTCACTTGACAGTCAAGACCTAGGAAATCACTCACCACAGCTCTGAAGTTAAAATCAGAATGGAGACCTGCAAGAAGGAGAAACCAGCAGCAGTGGGAGGAGCAGCACCATCCCACCACTGTACCTCAAATCACTAGTGTCCTCCTGGCAATGCAGAACAAGTAGGTGAGATGGGGGAGGGAGGGATAGTCCCTTTGCAGGAGAAGCAGACCTTTCTGCTCTCCAGCCTGGAAGAGGAGAGGTGGCCAAGTGAAGTGAAGATAAGCAAAATCACCCACGTGCTTTCTCCACATGCAGAAGAAATTCAAACTTTCAGGCATTCCAGAATTTATGGGAAGACAAGATGGAACTTCAGGCCAGGTGCTAAGGACTTACCCGGATGCACAAATTGCACTCATTTAACTGAAACCGCTTTGAAAAGTTTAATTTAAACTTTAGCATGCCCCTGTGGGAACACCTTTTGATTGACAGAAAATGACCAGCACCAATTACAAGCAAAAAATAAGTCAAAAGAAACCACATTTCAATTGATATAAGATTATCCTCAGAGTTGTACCTGTCACCTGGCCAGACAAAAAGTCAAACCTGTAGTTCAGCTGGAGCACACATGCACACAACCTGGCTGGTGAGAAGATCCATACCGCCCAGAGACAGGTACCTTTCTCACAATGGACTTACGCAGGAGGCAACACTTTACACATCACTGAAACCCACATCCCAGCAAACTACAAACTACCACAGACCATCAGCACAATTGTTCCCTTCCCAACTACACAGGTCCCCAGGAGAATTTACAGTACTGTTCTTGCAGCACCTCTACAGAACCAAGAGCTCTGTCATGCTACGATCCACACAAATGTTTGCCCAAGAAGCTCACAGTGTCAAGCAGACAAGACAAGGCACAGGAGCACTGTTACAATTTCCATTTCACAGATTAGGAACAAAAAAACTCACAGAAAGTAAAAAGTCTGTTTAAAAGTCCATGAAAAGTCTATGAAAAACCTGCAGATGGCTTGATGGAGAACATGGATCTCACAAGCGGTCATAGTACTGCACTGATCTAAGGCTTTCTCCTGCTGACCAGCACACAGATCTTACCTGTAGAACGTTGAATAAAAAGACTCAAGCTGTAGAAAGAAAAAAAAAAAGCGACCTTCATTGGCTAATGAGGGCAAGGTTAACAGGCTAAGTGTAGTTCCACACTTTACAGCAAGGCGTATCCACACAAAGTATCTCAGGTCCAAGAAGACTGTACCACATCTCTGAACTGCCATACTTCCACCATCAGTCCGGTAGCTCCTCCACACCTTCAGTTCTGGGATTAGCAATACACAAAGCCAACAAGGGCACAAATATCTGCTCCCTGTGTCGCTGCTCCGCACCACTGGGCTCGGGATGGATTCTCTTATCTGCGGCTGTAGCCCACTACATGCTGGGTAGACCAGGCAACAAAACCCTGGAGCCTTCCTGCTGCTCACAGCTCCTCTCCCCAGGAAGATGCATGAAATCTTCTCATTTCTCTTCTTTCCCACCAAGAGTTGACACCATTCTGGGGTCTTCTTAATCTGGGGCTGAGCGCTCTGACTAGGATTAGCTCCTGGCGTAGCCCGACAACTCCACAGCCACCCAGGGGAGCCTCAGTTCACATTTCCAAGGAGATGTAAACACTGAAGCTGCTCCATCACCGCCCTGATTCTCAGAGCAAACAAATATTAACAAGATAAACAAAAGAATGAAAAATCCCACACACCAAGACTGCGGCTGTAATACTGCCTTGGGGATGGGGTGAGCTGAAGGGAATGCCAGGCTGGAGATCCACAGCCTGGAAAGAGGAGGAAGAGGGAGAAACAGATTCAGTCTGGGCAACAGAGGTGAGAGGAAACGTTGGATTATGTCTTGCCCCAGCTGGCCCTGGAAGGTGAGATGCCTCCATTCCCAACAAGAGAGGAGAGGAGAACTTAGTCTTATGACATAGGGATCCTGCAAAAGGTCCAATTGCTCATGAAAAGCATGAGCCATCAGATCTGCAGGTCTCCTCCTTGTTGATCAGCTGCCATAAGGCCATCCACTGTTAATAGCTCGTCTCTTTCATGATGGGGCTTTATTTACCCTGAGTAGGACTTACGGACATTGCCCAAATGACAAAAACCAGCCCAGCTTAGCAACTGTCAGCACAAGCCAGGCCATCCCCCATGCTGGGCAGAGGGCATCTTGAGGGAAGGGGCTGAGAGGGATACACGTGTGAGAGTGCGATGCCTTTCCTTGGCACACAGCTTCTGAACATAGCCACAGTTATCTCTTCCTGGTTTTCACTAATTGCCCATGCATTTACAGTCAAGCAGCTGAGGTGCTTCCTGCCCTTCCGTCCCTGTCTCTCCCTGCAGACCAATGGCTTGCTTTTTCCTGGAACACCAATTACCAGGGATCACAAAACATTTTGGTTGGACTCGACGATCTTAAAGGTCTTTTTCAACCTAAAGGATACTACAATTCTATGATTCTATTTCAAGTTGTGCCTAGGGCTCCAGGGGTTCTCAGAGATGAGGCTGCAGCTGGACTGCTCTGGCTGTTCCCCCCCCATACTCCAGCCAACCACCAGCACATTCTTCAGCTCTCCAGAAAGAAGCAACAACAGCTTTCCTGATGGGGCATCCATAGTGGCACCTTGAGAGGTTTTTTCCCCTCTGTTCCATACAAGGCCTTGCCACATGCTGCTCCGACTGCGCAACTCATCACGCAGGACTTCGCCAAGGAACAGGCTGCCCAGATAGAGCCTCTGACCCCTCTCAGCTGCACCTTCCCTTCCAGAAAGGTTCATTCTTCCCAGAAGAATTAGCTGAATTGGTCCCAACAAAAAAATCTCATCCCGTGCTTTGCTGACACAACTAAACTTGCTGTGTCTTCCTGAGTGATTTTCCCCTCTCCCAGCTAACATCCACAACTCCCTATGCTGCTTTATCGTTGAGTTTCATTAATCTACCATCTGCCTCCTCTTGTGGAGCCTTAAAGAAACAGAGGAGGATGAAAAGGCACAGCACAGAACTTTGCTGCCACCAGACCCCTCTTCCCAATGCGAGACACTGCTATTTATTACTAAACTTTGTTTATAGTTACGCAGACACTCTCCCACCCACATGGCAATGTTTCATTCAAGACAAGTTTGAATTCACTTCAAGAACAACATTTCAAAGGATCCCAAAGCATTTGTTTACAAACAGCATGCAGGGAGAATTCACTTCTCCCACCAATGAACACGGTCCCCTCTGAGATGGGGAGAGGCAGCTGTTTTGTAGCACCCAACGCTACTCAACAGCTGAGGGACAGGAAACGATCCGCAGACAACTGATATTGCTGAGGAAATTTATGGAAAATGAGACTCCTATTTGCCTGGAAAGAACGGGGAAGCTTCTGAGCACTCAAGCTCTCCACTGGGTCAGGAGGAATTTAGGGAGGCAAAGCGTCCCAGACTGTGGTCAAAGGAGTGACTCCAAATTTCAAGCCTCATCTGAAAGCTGGCACCTCCCGAGCTAACGGGAACCTGGGCACTGGGATAATTTGGCTGCAGAGGGGAGAGCACCTCCTGCCGAGGCAGCCACACCGATCTCCATCCAAGCCCCGAACAGGCCCAGCCCTGTTCAATGTAGGGTACGAGCCAAGATCACAGCCTAGGGAGGTATTTGGCGCAATAAGAAGACATCAGGAAGACTATAAAACTGAAAGCTTTTTGCAGTTCCAGCCTCCGTACACAAGACCTACTGTAAACACTAAATCTTCAGAGGCAGGGGGAAAAATCCAGAGGAAGGAGGATCATGCAACTCTTTCAAATACCAAAGTGCTAGGATTGGTAACGGGTCACATGTTGTGGAAGCCAAGAGAAGCTACGTTCCCAGGATGGAAACGGAGGTCCTCAAAAAGACTAGAGGAGAGTCAGATGTAGGAAGACTGGACAAAACAGAGTGGGGACAAAGAGTCTTACAGTCAGTCGGCTTCACACGGTACTTGCTCCCCGGAACAGTCACCAACTTTACGAGGGTAGGAGACAACAGGGGCTTCCCAGAAGATTAGTCAGTACAACCATCCAAAGAAGGGACAGAATATTCCTCCTCACCTCCAAACAGCCACACGTGATGGAAGGAACCAAAGGGCATCACAAAAGAAGTTATGAAAATACCAGTGTTGGAAGAGGGCTGCCCTGCAGGAGATGGGATGTGAGGCAGGGCTGCACCCCTCTTCCATACAGACCCATCCCAGAGATTAGGCATGGGACATCTTATCTTGAGGATGGGACATCTTATCTTGAGGACGTACGTGGGGACAGCAGGTCTTGTATGCAGCCCTTGCTTAGAGATGGGCAGCACGTGGAGAGCTCTCACTCCTTCTCCATGGAGGCAGGGGAGGAGAACACTGGTCCCCTTTACCCATTCATCCCAAAGATAAGATGTGGAGGACAAAGCTGCCAAAATGGATGGCCCTCCCCAAAATGGATGGTAGGAGAACAAAACTGTCCCCAAATCCACTCCCTGGGAAGGGCTGATGGAGGGGGCACTGACCCGGCACCCTCTTGGCGGCGGGAGGAAGGGGCACCCTCCCCAGGCAGGCACAGTGGGAGCTGCCCAGGCCCCTTCCGTGGGGAATGACAATCCCGAGTAGGACACGCGGGGGGACGCCGCCCCTATACACCCCCATCGTGGGCCGCGCTGGGAGATGCCCCCCCGCAAGGCCGGGCGCTGCCCGACCACGGGGAGGGGGCAATCCTGGGACGGGACGATGGGCTCCTCCGAGGTGCCTCCGGCAGACACAGGGGTGCGGAGGGGGGAGCCAGCCCCGGCCCGAGCAGTCTGCGGGGCGGATGTCCCCAGCCCGCCCCCCACGGGAAGCCCACGGGAGCCCGCTCCCCACGCGGGGAGCGGGACGGGAGGGGGGGGCGGACTCCCTCCCCCCCACACCGCGGCGACCGGCGGGGCCGGGCCCGGGTCGGCGCTCACCCGAAGTCGTCGTCCATGGACTTGAAGTAGAACTTGTAGTTGGGGCGGTTGAGGAGGCCCTTGAAGTCGCCGAGGGTGACGCGCTCGGCCGGGATCGGCAGCTTCACCAGGTACGGCGTCTCCTGCTCGTCCAGGTGGTAAATGATCTTCGTCTCGGCCGCCGCCATGGCGCCCCTGCCCGGCCGCCAGGCCTCCGCCTCCTCCGCCTCGCCTCCTCCGACCCCGGCCCGGCGCGGCCCGCCGCCCCCGGCCG
>VUYV01000074.1:840226-883411 GCA_008711295.1 Anarhynchus alexandrinus
GCTGGAGCGGGCCCCCACCGGCCCCTGACCCCCAGCCCTCTCCCCGGGGCTGCTCCTGCTGCCCCCCGTCTGCCTGCCCCCCTCCCCCGGCCATGCACAGCCCCACCGCCTGCGGGTGGGTTTGGATTTTTACTTCACACCCTCGTCCCCCTACACACAGCCTCCTTCTCCCCACGCACCCACATTCCCATCCCAGCTGGGGTGTGCCCGTATACCCCTCCCAGCGCTCCCCCAGCCCCCCATTCGGCTTCCATCCCCACTTGCACCCCCCAATGCTGCTTCACACACACGGTGTTTCCTGTGCCACGCGTGCTCCTGCGTCCCGCAACCTCCGCTGCTTCTCATGTGCACACCCCAGGCCTCCCCCTCCATCTCTGCAGCCCTGGTCCTCCTCCACACACCTCCCAGCCTTCCCCACGCTCCTCATGCATCCACAACTCCTTGAGTACATCTTACAGAACGTGAGGTACTCTACCCTGTCCTCCCATGTCCATACCCCTTTGAACTCCCCGTACTCTGTCTCTGATGGTCACCCCACACAGGGACTCTGCTGCACAAGAGGAGCACAGTCCCTCTCACCCCAGTTCCTCTCCAGCTGTGGCTTCCCTCCAAACCCCTTGTCACCATCCAACAACCATCCCTGGTACGCAGGCACTGGACACTGCAGCGTCCCTTCAAGTTCCCCACCCTCATTTCCTCACCAAGTAACTCCCTCCTCTGCTCTTCATGAGCATCCTTTCCACATACCACGGCCTCTTCAACTGTGCACTATTAGCTCCTACAGAGTCCCTTGGCTCTACGGTTTCTTCCCCATCCTCTCTCTCCCCAGACCCTATCAGTCTCTTACCTACAGTCATCAGCACTGTGACCCCAGCCCCTAGGACTTGCCTCTGTGCCGCAGCAGTCTCGGGCTGGCTGGCTTCCCCTCTGGACACCTCACCAGCACCCAAGGGGTGCCGAAGGACCGTCTCCATCAGCAGTTTCCTGGTGCTGTGGCTGAGAGCAAAGCTGGGGTGGATGGAGCTTGGGGAACACCCACCACCAGGACGGGCAAGAACCGCCTTGCACCGTCCTGGATTAGAAGGAACAAATCCAGAGGGAGAACCACACTGTGGGCCTGCACAGGGTGTGAGACCAGATCACCAGCCCTCAGCGCCAGACTCACCTGCCGCAGGAAGAGGAACCAGAGAGATCTTCTAGGGAACAGAGCCAAGCTCCTCCGGCTGGCTGGCGGGCGCGAGCTAAATAGCCTCCTCATGCATGAAAGAGCCCTGTAGGCGTTGCTAGCAATTATCTGGGCAGCACTGCTAGACTGGGTGAAGAACCTGACGTTAAATTAAAAAAGAAAAAAAGCAAGGGAAGACCTCAGGTAAGCAGAAGTTGTAAGAGGCGTGAGGCTTTCCCGTGTTTCCACATCAGCTCTTGGAAGACTGTCACTTCCTCATGCTTGGAGCTCTGTGGTAAAAGCCGGTGCACCTGGAAAGAAGAATCCAGGTCAGGAATGGAAAAGTTTAGTTTAAGCTGCTGCTTATTGTGTTGACCCTGTCAGAGCTAATCTTTAAGTCTTTTTGCAATGTCTCCCTGCGTCAAAAGCTGGGCCCATGTGAAAGAGTGATAGTCTTCTCCTGACAGGGCCACTCTCTTGCCCACCTCCCAGCACAGTTGCGGATACAGCTTGGAGCCTGTATTGTAGGTGTTAGACACCCTTGTTACCCAAAGGGCAACTTTCTGAAGTGCTGAGCACTCAAGGGAGCACATGCAGCCCAGAGGAGGGGTGCCACACACCCCCAGGGTGGCAGTAGGTGAAATCTCATTGTTATCGCTGCCTTTTTGTTTAAAACAGGGTGAGTGTTGAATAGACTCAATCGATAGGTTGATTTAACTGCTCACAGAGGTCTTGTGAAGTATGACTCACTCTTAATAAACAGAGGTTAAGAACACAGAGCCAAAGAAATTAGTGGTAGGGGACTGTGCTGAGCACTCTAGGTCCACAAGAAAGGATTTCTGAACAGCCTGTTGGCTTATGTCTACATTTAAAAATTGTAACATTGATAGCATTGCTTCCCCTTACAGAGTAAACAGGCTCCAGGCATTTTAGTGAATCTCGGAACAGCCCAAAGCAGAGGTGGATGTGCTCGAGTTCCATCACTTACACCTTTAAGCAACACAAAACTATTACCTTTTTCTAAAAGGTGCACTGTTGTTAACTGAAGTTATGGGTTTGATACAGGAACACCAGGTGACATCCGCCCATCCATGTATGTCAGATGGGAAGTCAGACAAGTAGACTACTATGGCCTTAGAAAAAATAAAAATACTTACTGCTTACATTGCTCAGAAAGATGGCTAGCAATGATTGCGCAATCAAGGTTGCTCTCAAAGGCATTTTTAGTCTTCCAACCAAATACAAATCTTGACTGAAAGCAACAGGAAACATCAAGCCCACCCTATACTTTGGCTATGCAATTGATGCTCCTTTAAACAGTATACACTTACCCACCCATAGGGATGCTGCACCATGCCAGAACTCCACCCTGGAGAATATGAAGTGTCCTACACTTTGTCTCCTTTTTGCTACTCTATTCTCGGCGCCTATAAAACCACCCCACCACACACCCCACCGAGGCCTGAAGGATATTTGGCCATGGAGCAACATTCTCCCCTTGGATCTCAACCCCTGGGTAAGGAAGCAGCTCACACCATGAAGTCGGCTACTATGGAGCAAAGGAAGAAGGCATGTGGAAAGACCAAAAGTGGAATTGTTACTTGGCACAAAGAATCAAGAGCCTCTGGCAAAACCAAGCCATTTACAGAACTACATGTTAAACCTATTTTAAAGCTATCTTTACATTGTAACAGGGGGAAAAAATACTTAAGAAGTCCAAGGAGATTTTAAAATTACCAAGTCTTGCAGCTGGTTTGTAAATGGCTTTACTAAGAGCTGTCCATCCCCCTTTCTGCCAGTTCTTACTCGCCAACATCAGGAGGGCACGATGCAGTACCTAGCAGCCAACGTTCCCATTAATTCTCATCATGGCAAAGGATAACAGGTTTCATAGGATTTAAGGTTTATCTTTGCAACGTAATCCTGTACAAAACCAAACCTCACCCATTTCAGGATTCTGAGTTCAGAAGTTTTAATAAACTGTTCTCTACTTGTGAACAGTGAGGGTGTGAGTTATCACTGAACATTTACACCAATTCAATGGTGTGCTGATTTCCTACCTGCCTATTATATGCTCAAAATCTCTTGAGGAAAAACTAACAATGAGTTATTTAGCTTACCCGTTAAGCCCTGTTCAGGCATGTGCCACAACTGGAGACATACATTCAAAGTCAAACAAAGCAAACAAGGCAGTAACACCAGGATAGTTTTTATTTGCTCCCTGAATTAAATATTGGCAGATACAGAAAATTCAGATACCAACCATTTCCCCAACATTTACAAGACTGAGTTTGCAATGTCAGAAAACAAGCACATTTATGCACAATCCTGGCAACTGGTAGTGTGAGTGCACAAGATCGCCCTGCCTGAACTTCAGTTTTTAAGAGGCAGTATCCCTGGTCTCCAGCATCCAACGCTGTCCCCTCACTGACAATTGTGGCACCACGGAACGGCCAAGTAAATATCCTGAGTGGGCAGCTCCAGTGCATTCCCCCCCCCCACAAAGGATTTATTCTACGCTCCTCCTGAAGGGGCAGAGGCAAGGTCAGCACATCCAACAAATAACCCACCTATGAACACAAGCTGATTCTGGCTGTGCCTTTTTTGCTCTGTTCTTTGAGAGCAGGGAAGAACACAGCACCATGACACTTCCAAGAAGGCTGTTCTTAAAGGCCTTATTGGCCTTATTGCTGCCACACACCGTCTGTGCTGGCAACAAAGTGCCAGAGGCACACTTGTTCCCTGCTGCATGCAGAGTTGCTCTGCGGCTGCTGAATTTTACAGTGGGTTCGCAGCACTTTCCCTGCTGTCTGAGGGAAGGGAAGTTTTCAAATAAATAAAAGGACATGAAGTAAGCAAGCTTGTATAACTGAAATCATGTGGAAACACAAAGGACATGCTGTTGAAGGAAATACCATTTGCTCCTTTTCACACTGGAACTTGCATCCTCCTTAAAGCAGCTGGTGCGGTCAGTGCTCCCAGAGCAAAACACAAGTGTAGTCGGTGCAGCAGGAGGAGCCAGGCACCTCTGCTCCCTTTTTATAATGAAATAAAGAAACAGACACTTTTCTAAAACATGTCTGCTAAACTGGGGACACACAGAAGACAGATCACATCTAAGATGTAGTGATCTATACAGCATTTCACTGGCCAGTGCATTCACCATTAGCCAACCCCCGCAGGGGGAACTGAGCATGTATTATCCCCTGTTCTACAGAAGGGGGAAACACATGGTTTTACCAACTCTACTGTGCAACCTTGCGTTAGATCCTAGCACGGCAGATGGCAAGAGATTTTCCCTTTTCGAAAGATCACAGAAGTGCCTTCTAGGCTGCAAAATGCCTTGGGCATCCTCAGACAACTGCATCTTCTCCAGGCACAGGAACTCCTGATTCCCAGTCCTGCACTCCACATCCTAATCCACATGCTCCTACTCACCAACCTTGCCAGTGTCTCTTCAGCGGGAGTTCTCTTAGCTCCAAAAGCAACAGTGACTCCAAATAACTTCGCTGTATGACCATTCCTCCACAGCCCCGATGGTTAGATTTATAAGGGCGTTGTATGCATCTGCATCTATTTGCTCCCTTTCTATTAGTAACAAAGGCCTCCCAAAATATAGCTTATAGTTATCACCACCTCCTGCTTTTCCCTTACAGTTTTTACACTGGGCTGCAACCATCCAACATAAGGTGCCATTGGGCAAGTGAGGGAGGGAGGGAAGTGGCAAAGTTGGGAACACACAACTCAATTAATGATGGGATTGTCAGTCACTTCGATGTCAGGCCCCACATCTACACACCATGCACTGGCATTGATCTTGCTCTGCCCACTTGGCCCAGAAAGGCAGTGAGAGTGCCTCTACTCATGCCGAGCCACCATGTCAGTCTTGGTCGCCGTCAGACGACTCTTCCTCTGCCTCCTCCAGCCACTGGATAAATTTCTGGAGCTGCAGAGATAACAAAATGTAATTGGGTAATAAGTGACACCAAACAGATGCTGGGAACGCTCAACAACTACGTCGTGTTGGTGAGCACCACTATCATGCACAAGAAAGAGAAAGAGTGTTTCTTAGGAGACATGGAAACAGAGGCAGATTGAGGGAGAGAGAGACAAAAGTTCAGATGAAAAACAATTGGGATGCCATGGACAAACTCAGACTGATTAGATTCCTGAGGGAGATTCCTCCAGTCAGACAATCCCCACAACGCTCAGCAAAAAGATGAGTTTGAGAGTTTTTCAGAGCTTGAGGGAGAAGAGATGACAGCTGCGCCTTAGCTAAGGCATGTTAAGAAAACTCTGCTGGGAAAAACCTACTCCCTGAGAAATTGCTATAAGGAAGGCAGCTCATTTTACCTTTTAATTGGGCTCAAATAAGCAGCTGAAAGCACTGCTGACCTATACTAAGAGCTGACTTTGCAAAGGTTTTAAACAAAGTTGGAGTTCTTCAGAGATGGCTTTTTTTCCCCTGCTCCTCTTCCAGATCCAGGGAGGAGGACTGGAACAGGGCTCAGCCAAACTGCAGCACAAAGTTCTGCCTGATGGAGGGGGGAAGTTTATACGCTCCTTGCAACACAAGCCAAATGAAACCACTCGGTACAGCAAATGCTTAGAAATATATGCGAAGGGACTGGTGAGCCAGGAATGAAAGCTTCAAAGGAATTGCATGGGGCCAGCACACAGGGCATTGGCCTAAAGCCCATTTCAAATGGGTGTTGGCTTAGAGAAGCCATGCTGCTACTCCAGAAAGCACTGGCCTCGTGCTAGACAGAGCCCACTAAAAACAATCTCCCTCTCCTACTACCTCCATTCCTCATCCTAACAGGATGATTATGGCAGACCGCGCAGAAATGTCTGTTCTGGAGAACAAAGTTGTGCTGCTTAGTGTTCAATGCACTGTTGCATTGCTGGCCTACCATGTAATGGCAGCTGCTCCACAGAAGGCGACAGTGGCACCAAACTCCACTCACAAGTTTCTTTTAGCAGCTGTTGTCTCTTTCTCTCTCTCCTCCCCCCACCCGCTTTAAACACCTTTGGGACTTACCCGCTGGTTTTTACGAAGCTGCTTTCCCTTGTCAGACGTGTCCCGCAAAGAGAACCAATTGAGAATTACATCTTCTTCCAGAATTTCCAGCTGGTAAAATGTCATCAACACCTGCATCGATTAGAAAAGAGCAACAATAGATCTTTTGGGGCTAGCTCATGTCCAAGCAAAGTTTGCACATAATCTGTGTCTCCCAGCTCCATCTTCAACAGAATGCACTCAGTCTGCTTCATTTTGCTTTTATTGTTAAAAATAACTGTGCTTCTCCTTCCAAGCCTTATGTTCCTGACAGTTAGATCCTATGACACATAATGAGTCAAAGTTCAAGCCCCATCAGCTTCAGCTCTGTGGATGCAGGGTATAACTGAGAGCTGTGGGCAACAAAGGGCCACAGAGGATGTCAGTTCAAGACATGACTTAAGTTCTCTTTTTAAAGCATCCCAAAACCCCATCCCCAAAGCAGATCTAACAAGCAACTCTTATGCAGCCCCACAAATGCACAATAGTGACGTGCAGAGAAGAGCATGAATCTACCCAGCTCTGCCCCAGGCTCCCTCCTCCTGCCAGTTCTCTCTTAAAAGTGCCTTATGGCAGGTGTCAAAGCAATTGGTCATTCATCAGCTCAAACTCCAGCCCAGTGCAGCGAGGGTAAGATGCAATCATGTTTTCTCAGGGTGCCTTTGTGCTCAGGCAGAGCAGGCACTTTGCAGTCGGTCTCCTTGCGGCAGAGCACTGACAAAGCTGGCTGCCAACTCCAAATATAAAGTGTCACTTCAATTCCCAGCCTCCAGGGAAACCCAGGCCCCTAGAACAATGGACACATGCCAAACAATTGCTGTAATTCAAGGACATTTTGGCTCACCAAACCGAAGGCTTTTGGCTCCAGTCCTAAGCGTTTTGCCATCAGCCAGAAGCACTGGTAGCAAAAGTTAGGATTACTCTTTCTTGAGGAACCAAGAGTTAAGCAGGCTCTAGGAGAACTCTTCCAAAAGAGACAGGGGCTTCCTGAAACACTGCTAAAGGAAAGACTCGCAATCCAAGTCAAATGCTTTCAGTGTGACAGGGCAGAATGAATGCAGGGGCAAAATATTTGTGAAGAAGGGTGAGGAGGAATATACTGAAAACTCTCAGAAGCGGGGAGGTAGGTAATAAGCCACATGTCAGCTCCCCTTTATTCCCAGTTTCATAACTAGCTCAGCCTGAACAAGAAATCCCACCCTTATTCCCAGCATTGCTTGTTTTGCACTCTAAAGTAGGATAAACCATTTGGCAGTTACATCCCAGGGACCACGGAGAGACAAATGAAATAAAGCTCTTCCTAAAGCAAGTCTCTGTCCTCGCCTCTTCCAGCATCACACCACAAGGGCATCTAGGTTAGAAGCTGCAAAATAACAGCTCCCTTCAGGCTGCATGCTGGTAATTAATACTCAGCCTCAGCTGTGCTCCGGGCAGACATAGAATTTTTTTTTTTTTTTTAAACAATTGTTATATATGGATTTTCTATACATACTCACAACTGAGACCCCCAAATTTTCTCCTCTAAAGCAGACAAGCCAATGATGCAGACAGGATGCATTTCACCATGAATCCAGCAAAAACAGGTCCTCAGAGTTGGGAGTGGATACTCACTTTAGCTATTGATGTGCAGAGACTGTCATGTTCCAGGAAGAATTCCTCAATGGCAAATAAGGCATTCAAGTGATCCGATGCCCGTTTTATGTAGTTCTTAAACAACGGGGTCCAGTTCTTCAACAGCTGCAGGGGAAAAACACAGAAGAGTTCCTGAGCTATGAGATGGATGTGTACACTCAGCCCTCTTTCTCAGCTGTGTTGCACTAAGAAACCAACCCGGGGAAGCATTTTAAGAAACCACTCAGCTGACCACTTAATATATTTGTCCCACTCTGTCCAGGAAATAGATGCTTCACATGTGCAGATAGGACCTGATTTTACTAAGCAGCTTTGAGGATATCTGTTAGCTTTCTTGGTTTTGCCTCTCTGGATGGAACACTAGATTATTGCAATAAATGTGTTTAATGGAGTCTGGTACTCAAAGAAAATCACTTCACAGCAGACCAATAAGGAGAGGTACATACACGTTGCTCAAACCTTTCCCCCACAGAGCAGCTGACATTTCAGTGGAAATTTCCTTCAAAGCAGAAGAGCAAATAAGAAAAAAGAGAAAAAGACAGTGCCAGGATAATTACCAGCTGAGTAGAAGTGGACAGTGCAAAATAGCTACCCCTAAAGCAAGAAGGCAGTGGAGCAGCCCCTAAGTGCACGTCACATGTTAGCTGTGTGCCTAACAGGCTTGTTTGGATCCTCAAGTCTGCTGCAGTGAGTGGGTGGGAAGGATGAAGTGCAAGAAGTTGTTACACTATTAGCTGAGCTCAGTTCTCTCCGCCAAGGCTTTTTTTTTTTTACCAAGTCTTTAGTTTAATGATTTTGGTGCTGCCTCTTCAATCAGTATTTCTGTCCGAGTCTCCAACAGCTCTTTCACTTGTTGTACATATCTGGAAAGCAAGCAGCAGGGAAAGCTCTGCAAAGCAGCACAGACTGACCTGAATGTGGGATAGGAGGTAATAAAGATACTTGGACCCCTGTCCATAACAATTTTAAAAGGTATCAGAACTAGGATAAGATACAAAAATTCCTCATTGGCCACATCATGGCCAGACCATCCTACAAAAACATTGGAGGTAATTAAATCAGAGTTCCACAAATGGATTAATCCAACAGCAGGCATTCCTGCAACTACATCCCTGGCATGCCTGTACAGATACACTGTTTTGCTGTGCCTTCAACAGTGTCTCCTACAGAACACATCTGGCCTGTTTTGAAGGGAAACAGGTAACTCACAGGGGCTTGGGGTGTGAGGAAGAAGCTCTCAGTACCCTACATTCAGGGTTAATCAGAATTATTCTGTCCAGGACAATTGTTAACAGGCAATAGCCCGGCCAGAGGGAGAGCTCCAAGACGCATAGCAGAGCTAGAACCCAGGCTAGCATGGACTACCAAAGGTAGCCTGTACTAGGAAATAGTGCTCAACTACTCCATAGTACTACACTCCATCACCTCTTCAGATACATTTGCTATGCAACCATGCTGGAATTTGCATGCCTCAAGCAGAAACAAAGAAGGGGATTAGTACAAACAAACTGATCTGTATAGTATTACATTGACCGGCTCAAGGAACAACAGTAACAGCACAGAAAGATCCTAATCATCATGCTATCACAACAAAAAAAATGACAGTTGCATGGTGTATTTCCAGGAAGTATTTTAGCCTTTAGCAAAATGCTTAATCCTAAACACTCTTCCCTCCTCTACAACCACCTTCTGCATTTTTATTATCCTTTAGAATTCTTCACCTCAAATGTAGTAAAGCTACTAGCACGTTCCTTCTAGGCTAAGAAATATTTTGTAATACCTTTCTGTTAATGCCTCTAAATCATAAGCGGGCACAATTCTAACCAGAAGCTATTGAATTTCTGAAAGCAAGTTATTTATAAAGAAAGCAGAGCCATAAACACTCACAACCCCAGGACTCAATCCAGTGTGCCTATTGCTGGAAAAGTGAAAGAAGAAAAAAAATATACCATCTCAGGTTGAGAACATGCACTGTACTGTAACTGGTGCTAACAGGGAAAGTAGGGCTCAGCCCCACAGAGCCCCTAGCAAAAACACACCTATGAGCCTATATGACCAGAGAGGCTGTTTTGGACGTTTCATGACAATCTGACCTGGGGAATTAGAAGCTTGCAATTATTTTAGATTGAATAGAAGACTGAAAAACGTGAAGAGATACCTGACAAAGAGCCCTACTGACAATATCATAACTCTCCAGGCTTTGACTCTACCTGGGCAACGCCTCAAAACAATCTACAGCCTAGAGAAAGCAATTAAATTCTTCTGACAGGTTGATTCATTTTTCATCAGATCTGGTCAGTGATGCTATATCAACTTTGAAGAGGATTGAGATCCACTTTTCTTTTGTCAGAAGGACAGTCTTGACACCAGACCTATTTAATCCCTACCTCCAGCACACAGCACCATCACGAAGTACGTGCAAAGCAAAAGGGACAAAGCTATAATTCCAACCTGTTACACCATAACAGCATCTGTGCTGATCAGTATAAATTGCTTCAGTGAAAGCAGAGATCCATTTGGTCCCCGAATAAGCAATCCCATGTTGTGTTCACTTGCATGACATTACAAGAGTAAGGCTCCCTAACAGAAACCTGAAGAAATGCCCCACATACACTAGCTGATGGGCAGCAATGCAGACGCTGGCCAGCTCAGCAAACTGAACTGCTATATTGCCTCCCCCAGCTCCCTTTTGGCATCCTCACCTACATAACCTTCATTTGATGCTGCTTCAGTGACAACAGAAGCACAGCCTCCTGTTAATCAGCTGCTTCAGCCATATTTGTTTAAATCATGTCTGCAGTTCTAGGAAAGGTCTGGTTTTCTGTACCATCTCTGCTTTACAACTTCTACATGAGCCAAACAAGATGCCTGACATGCATTGAACTGGATAAATTTCTCAAGCCTCCATGTTTCATCTGAAAAATACCCACGGGCATATCCTTTACCGGATGCTTGTTTCCTAAAATTGCTGCAACACTTAAGAGCTTCATGCTCAGGGACCAGCACTTCAGAGCACATACTGTGGTTTCAAGTCAAACCAGACATCATAACTATGGCATTTCCACAATTTCCCCTCCTGAGCTGTCTGGGACCACTCTTACACAAGCAACCCATCTTCCCTCAGCATCCTGGAGTACTGTGTCCAGCTCTGGAGTCCTCAGCAAAGAAAAGACATGGACCTGTTGGAGCAGGTCCAGACGAGAGCCACAAAAATGATCAGAGGGATGGAACACCTATCCTATGAAGACAGGCTGAGAGAGTTGTGGTTGTTCAGCCTGGAGAAGAGAAGATTCCACAGAGACCTTTTAGCGACCTTTCAGTGCTTAAAGGGAGCTTATAAGAAAGATGGGGACAAACTTTTTATCCGGGCCTGTTGCGGTAGGACAAGGGGCAATGGTTTTAAAATTGAAGGAGCATAGATTTAGACTAGATACAAGGAAGAAATTTTCTACAATAATCGTGGTGAAACACTGGCCTAGACTGCCCAGAGAGGTGGTCGATGCCTCATCCCTGGAAACATTCAAGGTCGGGTTGGACAGTGCTCTGAGCGACCTAATCCAGCTGAAGATGTCCCTCCTCGTTGCAGGGGGGTTGGACTAGATGGCCTTTAAAAGTCCCTTCCAACCCAAACTATTCAATGATTCTACAATCTCTTAGTCAGAGTTGAGCTACAAAGACAGTGAGAACCATAACACAGTTGTGTAAAGCGGGCTTCTGATATTCACTGCTCTCAGAATGCAAGTAACGCCATCTCATACAAAATAACACTTTGCCATATGTAAACCTTCATAAGCCTAATACCGCTATAGACTGAGGCAGGTTTAGCTTCATAGCTACACTTCAGCTACATGCTTTCATTATGTTCTAACCTATACCAAACTAGTGCTTGGGATTCTCAGGGTGTAAGTATTAGCAAATTAATGGAGTGTACTTTTTACTAACTAGGGAATCACAAGTTGCAGAAAAGCCACTGTTTCAGATGCTGTACAAACATGTATGTTCTGCCCAAAGAACTGGCCTCTTCTCTTCAGAGCACTGTTGGTAAATACACAAAGCTGCTGCCCAGGAAGACCATTGATGTCTGTTTAATAAGCCTTTGAAGGCTGATTCTCTACCTCCATTAGAGCCACATCTCAACCCAAACATATTGGATCATTGTAACGGTGACTAATGTCACGCGTGCAATTGAACGTTAACTGTATACCTCACCAGGATACTGCCTTCCTGCCAATTTCAGCACAGAAAGCCAGGCCAACAGTTCTGCACACAGTAAAGACTCCGAGGCACAAAACTGTCCCAGAGAAGGATTCCCTTAAGAAACTTCTTGGCTCTTTACAAAGGAGCATCTGAAGAAACTGGCCACCATGATGGTCAATTGGTTTGACATCTAGCTCTCTTTGATAAATCTAAGGATAATTTGTGTTTTGTAAATGCACATGCCATGCAGTTCCCTGCCTAGAGAAATTCCACTTCTCCATGACATGTGGCATGGTCATGCTGAACATTACATTTAGAATATTATCATTTCTCACTAAAGGTGAGTTGATTTGCCGTCTCTGCTATTAAAACAGAGCATCAGCTTTCCTATGATGAAATATACATGGACAAAGCTACCCAGAGGTATGACCTTCATGTACTTCCATTGTCTTTAGCTTCTAAGGGGTTTTGGGCAATTACACAAAACATTATGCATTTATATAGCGTCCTTTATCCCAGACTAGAACCTCTTCTGACTGGGTCCTGCAGTGAAGTTGTCCTGTCCTACTCATGCTAGATTAGGAGTCCAATCTGGGAGACAGAAAGAGATGCCATATCATAACTGGAAAAAAGCCCTACATCCTACACAGCTACCAACTCCACACAACCTGTTGTCCACATGTACTGCTTTCCACCTAGAGTCTAACATCTGCTCTAATGTTCTCCTCAGTCTCCTCCATCAATTCTCTTTTTCCAGGACAAGACCTGCTATTCAAGAAACAGTCTGGAAAAATGAACAAAAGCGAGCAGAATGTAAACACAGTGAACAGCAAAATCTCATTAAGCCATCTGATGAACAGATCAGTTCACGTGGATGTTTCCTACAGAAGGCGTCTCCGCACATCCAGGAGATAAATTAAGTGCCGTGCTTACACCTACACAAAGAAAAATTAGTTTTTCGTCCTTCCCGACCAACTGAAAGCACATACTTCCTCAGAGAAAGGATTATGAGGACGTCTAGTGTTCCTCTTTAGCTCCATCTCCCAAAAATATTGAACTAGTCCTTCCCAAACACGTCAGATCCATTCATTCTGAAAGAGCACCTTCGTAACCCATAGAGTTTGCAAACTCAAGTACATAAACAGGCTATAGCAAAGAGACAAAGGTACTACAATGGCTTCAGCTTGGATCAACAAAACCACTAAGATAAGAGTGGTTTTTAAAGCAGATTCTACCCTATTTTGTCTCCCTGAAGTCAGGAAACAAAAATCACTCTCACCCAATTATACAACCTGTCTCTTTAGAGACACAACAGAGCTCTGTATCTTCACTCAAAGACAACAATATTGTGCCTTTGCGTTTGGCTGGGAAAAAAATGGCACCAATTACAGTACACAGACAAGTAAGACCTTGGAAAGGATCCCACTGGGAGAGGAGCACTCCCTCCTGCCCCAGGGACAGGGCTTATGATGGATTGGAACCAGGTTCCTGGAATGCAAGTCTGTAAAGACATCTCTAACAGTGCCTCTCTTTTCTCTTCTACAATGGATGCACTTCTACTACCACACACAGGAAACAGAAACAACCATAAGTGCTGAAGTAGAGCTCCCCACACAAGCAGGTATGATAGTTTCAGTTCACTTTTACTTCTATAGAAGACAAAGAGGCTCATGAACTCAAAGAGTTCAAGTAGCTTCAGGCTTAACCAAAAAGACGTCTTAGCCAGGAACTACCTGGGGCATCCAGGCAGACTCTGACACACTAGGAGACAAGCCCAAAGAAGAGTCAAATGGAGCAGGACTCACGGGAAGTAACGCTGAGAAATAGTTCTGGGAGTCCAGGTTTGCATCCAGCTGCTGCAGTGGGAACTCCAAGATCACTTTACTGAGCACCTGCATCATCTCCTTCAGGCCAATGTTATACGCATACCTGTGAGGAAAAAGGCAAAAAAAGCCCCAACATTTCACACTATCTGATCTCTGCAGACTGTGGCTCTTCGCAGAGACACAGCAGAAAAATTTATTTTCATCTTCCAGGCTTGTTTTTTATCTGTTTGTTTGTTTTTTCAAATATTCAGGCAATAAAACCACCTTGCGTTGCATCAGGTCNTGCTCTGAGCGACCTAATCCAGCTGAAGATGTCCCTCCTCGTTGCAGGGGGGTTGGACTAGATGGCCTTTAAAAGTCCCTTCCAACCCAAACTATTCAATGATTCTACAATCTCTTAGTCAGAGTTGAGCTACAAAGACAGTGAGAACCATAACACAGTTGTGTAAAGCGGGCTTCTGATATTCACTGCTCTCAGAATGCAAGTAACGCCATCTCATACAAAATAACACTTTGCCATATGTAAACCTTCATAAGCCTAATACCGCTATAGACTGAGGCAGGTTTAGCTTCATAGCTACACTTCAGCTACATGCTTTCATTATGTTCTAACCTATACCAAACTAGTGCTTGGGATTCTCAGGGTGTAAGTATTAGCAAATTAATGGAGTGTACTTTTTACTAACTAGGGAATCACAAGTTGCAGAAAAGCCACTGTTTCAGATGCTGTACAAACATGTATGTTCTGCCCAAAGAACTGGCCTCTTCTCTTCAGAGCACTGTTGGTAAATACACAAAGCTGCTGCCCAGGAAGACCATTGATGTCTGTTTAATAAGCCTTTGAAGGCTGATTCTCTACCTCCATTAGAGCCACATCTCAACCCAAACATATTGGATCATTGTAACGGTGACTAATGTCACGCGTGCAATTGAACGTTAACTGTATACCTCACCAGGATACTGCCTTCCTGCCAATTTCAGCACAGAAAGCCAGGCCAACAGTTCTGCACACAGTAAAGACTCCGAGGCACAAAACTGTCCCAGAGAAGGATTCCCTTAAGAAACTTCTTGGCTCTTTACAAAGGAGCATCTGAAGAAACTGGCCACCATGATGGTCAATTGGTTTGACATCTAGCTCTCTTTGATAAATCTAAGGATAATTTGTGTTTTGTAAATGCACATGCCATGCAGTTCCCTGCCTAGAGAAATTCCACTTCTCCATGACATGTGGCATGGTCATGCTGAACATTACATTTAGAATATTATCATTTCTCACTAAAGGTGAGTTGATTTGCCGTCTCTGCTATTAAAACAGAGCATCAGCTTTCCTATGATGAAATATACATGGACAAAGCTACCCAGAGGTATGACCTTCATGTACTTCCATTGTCTTTAGCTTCTAAGGGGTTTTGGGCAATTACACAAAACATTATGCATTTATATAGCGTCCTTTATCCCAGACTAGAACCTCTTCTGACTGGGTCCTGCAGTGAAGTTGTCCTGTCCTACTAATGCTAGACTAGGAGTCCAATCTGGGAGACAGAAAGAGATGCCATATCATAACTGGAAAAAAGCCCTACATCCTACACAGCTACCAACTCCACACAACCTGTTGTCCACATGTACTGCTTTCCACCTAGAGTCTAACATCTGCTCTAATGTTCTCCTCAGTCTCCTCCATCAATTCTCTTTTTCCAGGACAAGACCTGCTATTCAAGAAACAGTCTGGAAAAATGAACAAAAGTGAGCAGAATGTAAACACAGTGAACAGCAAAATCTCATTAAGCCATCTGATGAACAGATCAGTTCACGTGGATGTTTCCTACAGAAGGCGTCTCCGCACATCCAGGAGATAAATTAAGTGCCGTGCTTACACCTACACAAAGAAAAATTAGTTTTTCGTCCTTCCCGACCAACTGAAAGCACATACTTCCTCAGAGAAAGGATTATGAGGACGTCTAGTGTTCCTCTTTAGCTCCATCTCCCAAAAATATTGAACTAGTCCTTCCCAAACACGTCAGATCCATTCATTCTGAAAGAGCACCTTCGTAACCCATAGAGTTTGCAAACTCAAGTACATAAACAGGCTATAGCAAAGAGACAAAGGTACTACAATGGCTTCAGCTTGGATCAACAAAACCACTAAGATAAGAGTGGTTTTTAAAGCAGATTCTACCCTATTTTGTCTCCCTGAAGTCAGGAAACAAAAATCACTCTCACCCAATTATACATCCTGTCTCTTTAGAGACACAACAGAGCTCTGTATCTTCACTCAAAGACAACAATATTGTGCCTTTGCGTTTGGCTGGGAAAAAAATGGCACCAATTACAGTACACAGACAAGTAAGACCTTGGAAAGGATCCCACTGGGAGAGGAGCACTCCCTCCTGCCCCAGGGACAGGGCTTATGATGGATTGGAACCAGGTTCCTGGAATGCAAGTCTGTAAAGACATCTCTAACAGTGCCTCTCTTTTCTCTTCTACAATGGATGCACTTCTACTACCACACACAGGAAACAGAAACAACCATAAGTGCTGAAGTAGAGCTCCCCACACAAGCAGGTATGATAGTTTCAGTTCACTTTTACTTCTATAGAAGACAAAGAGGCTCATGAACTCAAAGAGTTCAAGTAGCTTCAGGCTTAACCAAAAAGACGTCTTAGCCAGGAACTACCTGGGGCATCCAGGCAGACTCTGACACACTAGGAGACAAGCCCAAAGAAGAGTCAAATGGAGCAGGACTCACGGGAAGTAACGCTGAGAAATAGTTCTGGGAGTCCAGGTTTGCATCCAGCTGCTGCAGTGGGAACTCCAAGATCACTTTACTGAGCACCTGCATCATCTCCTTCAGGCCAATGTTATACGCATACCTGTGAGGAAAAAGGCAAAAAAAGCCCCAACATTTCACACTATCTGATCTCTGCAGACTGTGGCTCTTCGCAGAGACACAGCAGAAAAATTTATTTTCATCTTCCAGGCTTGTTTTTTATCTGTTTGTTTGTTTTTTCAAATATTCAGGCAATAAAACCACCTTGCGTTGCATCAGGTCCCGCATGAGGTCACAAGTCCTGAAAATCTGCTATCACAGCAGAACAAGCTGCTGCAGGGACAGCACCCTCACATTTACTAGAGTGCTGTAGGAATACTGTTGCGCAAAAGAAGGGAAACAGGTTTGTATTTGAGAAATACTAGGTAAAATGCGCTCTGATTATGTGTTCTAGACTCGCTGCTGTAAAAACAGAGAGGACAAGCCACACCACAGCACAGCCCCAGCTGCAGACAGCTGGTTGAATATTGCAATGCACAGAGCAGCAGCCCCTGCATGAACTTACAGGCAGTCTGTGCCAAGAACTGGCTTGCTCTCTTCAGTCCACAGTTAATTAGCAGCAATTCAATCTCTTGTTACGGAATTGGGGCAGGAAAAGCCTAACCACTGAGGATGCTACAGATGCAGCTGGTGCTCTCCATCAACTCCTGTCGTCATTCAGTCATGATCTCTAATCTGCATTTCTCATGCTCTATACTGATAAAATTAATGTTTAATGATCAGACGTGGGTATTCACATGGCTTCTCCTCTTCTTTCTATATCTGCTGTCAAACCCAACTGTTCAGCATAAGGGACAGCATCCCTAAGGGAACACTCACTTGAGGGAGTTGATTTCCAGGACCAGGTTGTCACAGGAAATGTTTTCTTCTTCGCCCCTCTGTAACGTGCCCAGAACCTCATTCTGGAAAACTAATGAAAGAAAGGATAGGTAGTTAGACACGAGAGGGAAAAGCACAGATTCTTCAAACTGTTCATTAGTGAAGAAGCTACGCCCTTAACAAAGGAAGCATTCTGACACAAATGTCTATTTGTTCTCTGTAAGCTGGCACAAACTCACATCAATTATACTTATAAATAGCGGAACATAATTCAAATAAAGGAGAAGACCTACTAGGAATCATTGATCTAGCCACACAAACCAGTACAAAGGTACCTCTGCAACCTTTTAGAGCAGAGTTTCTTTCACAATCTAGCCTTTCCTTATTCAGACAAACGTCATCTGCCCCTAACTAAAGATGTGAATACAAACAAAAATGTATTAGTTTAATTTCCTTTGGGGAGATATTTTAATGGGAAAAAAACTTTTTTTTTTTCTCCAATTTGGCTTCAACCACTTTCAAATCCAGGGAAGCTTAACACAACAAAACAAAACAAAAACGTATCTGCCAATAGAGGCAGCTCCTACACGGACATTTAATTCTCCAGCACGATTACAGCAGTAAGCTGTCCACACAGGCAAACTCTGCTGGACCTTCACACAATCTCTGAGTTTAGACAACAACACTGCCATTTAAACAGACAATTCAGGGAGGTCACTTTCATGAAGGCCCAGTGATCAGGAGTGAGAAAGACGGAGGATCTCTGTCTAGCTTCTCATCCTTGGCTGCCTTGGGTTAACACAACAGCAAAAGAGGGAATATTAAAGAACTCTGTAGAAAATGCAGGAAGTGAGGTCCGGAAACAAACATATTATAGACATCCACAAATTCTTCCAATATACCTAGAGAAAGCAGCACAAATCTCACACTCACTGCACTATCTGCAGACTCACCATACTTCTTAACAGCCCATCTCTCACCTTTGATGTCATCTAGCTGAGGGGACGCTGCCCGACTGTCTGGCTCCTCAGAGCCCATGCTCAGGTCGCTGTCTGACTCGCTCTCTTCCTCTGAATACATAGCTGGGCCTGAGGAAGAAGAGAAGACAGCATTCAACACTCAAAAGTTGCAGCTATCATATGCATGAGGAACCAGCTGTCCCAGGGACTTCCCAACCAAGTCAGCAACTATCTGTCCTTGCAAGGAAGCTTGTACTTACGGGTCCAGATGATCAGATTTGCTGCAGAGGGAATGCTACAGCTGGCACTAGGATAATGGGACTTTTTTTAAGAGTCTGCAGGCAGACAACAAAGGACAGGGATAGAAGCAAATGCATTTTGTGCAGACTGCTGACTCATGACAGAGCAATGTCAGCAGATGCTGTCACTAGCAGGAAGAAAGCCAGCAGTACCCGGAATAGCCAAAGCATATTCCCTCTAAGGAATAAGGTATCCCATAGTGCGCCATTCACAGCACAGATAGCTCTGTGTGTTAGCACAAGTCAAAGTTATAATAAACATCTTCCACAGAGCACAGGAAGAGGGAGAATCTGGTCCACCACCTGCTTTCACCTCTCACCTTG
Organism: Anarhynchus alexandrinus; assembly: GCA_008711295.1. NCBI lineage: Eukaryota > Metazoa > Chordata > Aves > Charadriiformes > Charadriidae > Anarhynchus > Anarhynchus alexandrinus. The sequence continues at coordinate 859,334 of VUYV01000074.1, forward strand.
CCTCCACACACATATGTTACCTGGAACCAGTCTGCTTCATAAAGCCCAAGTCTTACTCTAGACACAGTTACCAGCATCCCACTCAGCCAGTTTCCCCAACACAGGTCTGTCTGTCCATCCCCAGATGATTACACTAAACTTTTCCTCACCCCATAGGCTTTGTCTCTGCTCTTCTTCATCCTCTTCATTCTTGTCATCTGCTTTCCAGAGATAGCCTCTGCCCTGTGAGCCTACATCCTTTTTATTGTAACCTGAAAAAGAAACAGCAATTATGAGGCAGATGTACTGGATATGCTTACAGCCAAACCTGAAATATTCTACCAATAGAATGGTATAGCCTGCATATTACTGCCCCTAAATATCCCTTACTGAGAGAGCTGGGATTTCTGTAGATGCATATGGATTTCAGCTTCTATCTTCTCACTTGCCTTGACAAGTGACCAACTTACTTCTCCCTACAGCAGCAACATTCAGCTGACCATGTTTAGAACCCTCAACAATCCCAGACTGGTAGAAACAGTATTTCATAAGGACAAAGTCCTTGGACACAGTCCAGGTACGAGGACATAGATCTTGCAACCTGCCTTGAACTGAACATCTCTTCCAACTTCAGCTTATTGTCTCCTACAAGGCTCCTACTCTAAGAAAAATGGAAAACAGCTGAGTCTTCAAAGATTTTCATACCGGGGTACTGAGGTACATGTCACTGTCCAACTTAAGCCAAATATCCTTGCTTGCCCTACTGAAAACACAGCTGAGCATAGCACTAAGCTCCAGCCTGGCACTGCAGAGTCTAGAATGGGGGAGGCAAAGACCCCAAAAGATCATGGAAGGCAAATCTCTCTGCATAGCCTGAATGCATAGAGCCAGAGACTCTCATACCTTTCAGTTTCACTTTGCTTTCTTCCTTGTTCACGCCAGAATCATCACTGAACTGGTCATCATCCTCTTCCTCCTCATCTGGTGGGTGCAGAGAGATCACTGTGCCCTCAGAAAGAGTGATGCCAGGACCTACTACTACCTGCAAACATGTGCGACATTTCTTAATGAAGAGACACCCTGATTGCCCCCTTGTAGCTCCACCAGCAGGGACAACAGCTGCTCCAGACAAGCCGTATGCTAACAAGTATAACCAAAGACATCAGCACTGCTAGATTACACACCATACCACCCTAGCCAAACAAAAGGAAGAAAAAGGTGGGAGCAGTAACATATCCCCCACCTCTGCAAAAAGGCTTGGAGCAGCCCTGTGTTCTGGTATGATTTAGTGTAAGTCAAGTAACTTGCCAAGAAAGGCAGAAAGCAGAACAGACATAAATACAGCTCACCTGAGAAGAAAGGACACAGTGGGGCTTTAGCTTTACTTTCTCCTTCACTTCAGCTTCATCGCAGACAACAGAATGGCAGATCTCCACGTTATCTGCTATGTGTACTTTGTCCCAGAGAAAAGCTCCGTCCAAAATGACTTTATCACCTGTTACACATCACCAAGCACAAATATGTTTAGCAACGCAGTTTGCTGCTCTCCCATACTGCTGAGTCCCCAAGAAAACATCTTACTGAATCCCAATGCCCTTGATACATGACAGATGTTAGATGAAAGGTAAAATTGGCCTTAGAGGCCTACGGTCACTTCTTACACAAAGCTAAAAGACAAGTTTGCTCTCTACTGAGACTTAACAAGTTGACAGTAACAACTGACACCTTGGTTTTACACAAATACAGACGAATCAAAAAAAACATTCCAGCCAAGACTAGGAAGGAGTACCAGGCAGCTCACAAAACCAGGGACAGACAGATTAGAAGTCAATCAGTACCCACTTATCATCCTCTCTCAGACCCAAATGCACTTTAAAAACTAAATCCCAACAATCTGTGACCTTGCATGGCATGGCCTGCATGTCCCCCATTCTTGTACTCACCTATCCTACATTTTTGCCCAATAACACTGTTTCTTATGGAGCAGTTGCTGCCGATGACCGTTCCCTGCCCAATGAGTACATTCTCTTCCAGCACACTGCCGTGGCCAAGGCTAACATCCACACCTCGGTAAATGTTGTGTTTAGAATGGGTGTAACTCTGATTCTTGTCATCGGTGAAGTTCATCTCTGGAGTCAAAGGATAAACCCAGCGCCGGATGATGTCAGAGCACACAGCTTCATACATTAGCAGGTTACATATATGGGCACCGTACTCTTCTGTTGTTACATGCATATGGATCTGGTTCCCCAGTACCTGGGAGACAGGCAGGAGCATGTCAGAAGATTCTCTAATGCAAGGTAATAGTATCTCCCTTGCAAAAGCCCACTCCGTACCTCTTCATTCACCAACAGACCACGCACAAAGTCATCTCGTGTCTGGTAGTCAAAATTGTCTGTGAACAACTCAGCCACCTGCCAGGAATAAAATATAAGGAAATAATATAGTTAGCAGAAAATGTTGCCAAGAAGCCAGACAATTAATGGCTGTTCAGTGGTTCTCAGAGACCCGAGTTATTCAGTATAGGAAAGTGATGCTCTTGCCTTGAATAAAGCTTTGATTCCTTCTGCTAGGAGTGTTGACCTTCCCATCTCCTCCTCCTAACGGAGACTATGAACAGATTCTGGTTTTCAGAAGGGGCAAAACATTGCTTTAGCGTTTCCAAGCAATCCGCCCAGCCTCACTTTGTAGCTTCACTCCCAAAGGAAGGCTGTAGACCAGCTTTTTCAGATGTGGAAGAGATGTTAGTAAGCCTAGGCTGGAATAACCCTGAATGTTACTCTAATATGGTATCACCTTGCAAGTACTGACACTTTTCCATAGCATAGCCATCACCTCTGCTCCACAGATGTTACTATACTCAAAGTGAAATTGCTTATTTTCCAGAATAGTTTCATCCTGTGCCAAATCAGCCAGTCTACCAATGTATCCACTGTCTATTTCTGCCTGGGCTTGAGCAGTGGATATCAGATATAGACTGAGCACCCATACAGTCTGCAAAGCAGTGTCACACGATCACTCAGGCTCTCAGCTGTCACTGAGCACAACTGTGAGTTCTGGTTTCCAAACCTAGTACACTCAGGCCACATGCACCCCCTGCACACCAGCAGGACAAAGGGATCGATGCAGATTGAATTTTGGACCCTCAGAAGGGCAGAGCTCACCTGCGGAGAGCAGATGCTGATATGACAATCCAGCAAGTCATGGCGCACCTCAACATTCTCGATAGAGTTCTGGAACAGACTCTGAAAGAGGAAAATATTCAGATGATCCGAGTGCCTCACGCAGTACCAAACCCCAAAAGCCTTCTATAAGCAAGGGCAGTATTGACTGAATTATTAAACTAGCTGAAGTTCTGAAGATCAGAGAAATCTACAATCTACACTGAGACACAAGCTTAGCAGGCACAGCCTGGTCACACACAGAGCTGTGTGTCAGTCAGCAGAGACTGCCCTCGTCCTTACAACTGCAGCTCTCCAAGAAACAGCTTGTACTTCGAAGAATCACCTTAGTTGCTAGGAGCTACAAATGTACAAAGAACATTAATAAATCAAAATGCAATACCCATAGCTTCCGTACCCCCTGTGGATTTTTACAGCTGTGGGTTGGGGGTTTTTGTTTGCTTTGTTTTTTCCTTTTTGGTTTTGTACAGTGATTTGTGCTTTCATTTGAAGTTAAAAAATAATCTACTGATTAATGATTTGGGGATGAAAATGCCATATAATCACAGTCTTAGTTCTGAGTTGAAAAAAGAAAAAGGTCCATCTGTCTCACTGGAGAAAGTGCCTCCACAGACATTTACAGAGCATTTGCTACATGATTAGGCGAACAGTATAGGCAGAGGTAATCAGAGGTACTACACCTTGAACCTGCTGTTATTCCACCTCCTGTGTCAGGCTCAGTGTTGCTTCACAATGGTTTGTGTACAATAGTGGTATATGCATCCCAATTTAGGAACCCCTGCAACAGCACAAATCATCCACCTCCCTTGTTTCACATGGAGAAAAGGAATCAAATAAATGCAAAAACTGAATTGTGAGGAATACGTCTGCCCCATTTCAAACTCCGAAATGAGTGCCAAGCATTTGTTTCCCAGCACGATTTCACCAAGCCTCAAATAAAGGTTAAAGGAAAAAAAAGCCAGTTTACCAAGAGCTACTTTCTATCATCTGCTCCTTCAAAAGAAGCAGCAAGCACAATTCCCCAGCCCTCACTCAAGGAGAACCTTCTCCTTGGGGTGGGCTGCTTCACTACTGCAGCCCTTTTCCACCTGTCAGGTTCCAGACGCACCATAGGAAAGCGGAAGCGTTTCAGCCCCTGGGTTAGATCGNCTCCTTCAAAAGAAGCAGCAAGCACAATTCCCCAGCCCTCACTCAAGGAGAACCTTCTCCTTGGGGTGGGCTGCTTCACTACTGCAGCCCTTTTCCACCTTTTCAGTCAGGTTCCAGACGCACCATAGGAAAGCGGAAGCGTTTCAGCCCCTGGGTTCTCTGGTAATGAAGGACACGGTTTGTGGCACTGTCCATAGCAATAACAATGTCATCCTCTTTGCATCTGGCATGGTGACCAGGTGAGGACTCCTTGAATATCATCGTCATCACAGAAACATTCTTTTCGATCTTACGACGCAACCTGAAAAAGATGCAACCTTTAAAATCATTCTTCAGAAAGTTAGAGCCCAGAGTCTAGAGCCATGCAAGCGTCCACTCTTTCAACACCTACTTGTGCTCTTCTAGGGCTTTGGATATATTGAAATTGGACACCACATCTCCAGTGACAAGAATGAAGTCAGAACGAACAAGGGACTTGGCATCAACATCTCGTAGCACATCACCAAGGGAGCGGTACAGGTCAGAAGTCACAAAGCGCACTGTGTTGGGAGAGGTGTGGCGGCACCACTTGGATTTTCTGGAAGGGGAAGAACGCATCAGGAAGGCATAAAGAGGATATTCCTATAGAGAATGCACTAGGACCCAGTGCCCCAGTGCACGCCACATATGTAAGTGGATGCAAGGAGAATCCTATTATAACGAGCCCACTATCGATAGGCTTAGCTATGCTCATTTGCACACAGCAGATGAACTGAAGAGGGTTAGACTTTGAGACTGTAGCTTATGGAAACTCAGGAAACCCAACTCCACTGTCAGCCAAGTTTTGGCAACAGAGAAGGAAAAGTTACACACAACCCAAACTCTTTTTCTCGTTAAGCAGTACCTCAGGCACGGAAAAGACTGCATGCATCTTTTTAGCTTGCCAACAGGCAGCACGCAGAGGCAAAGGTGTACAACATACCAAGACAGGGTGTAATGCAAAGGGTGGTACTCTAATTTACACAGCTACCCAGGAAACCCCTGATTTTAGACAAGAAAACTTAAATGCCAATACCAATGCAGTCCCAACACACTCAACCCTTTTAATACACTGCACAACCACACTCCTTCACAGGAGGAATGGTCTTTTTTGTGATGTGTTAGGAGACTTCTCTTGAAAGGGAATCTCTAGCACATCTTTTTCATCAGAAGGATCAGCGAGACCTTTGAGGCTTGCTGGAGGATAGAAGAATCCTTTCCATCATAAAGATAAAAGGAAGAGATTCTTACTGTAAATGCTCTTTTATCTCAGCTGACTTCCAACAGCAGAAAACAAAGGTTTCTTCCACTCCAGTTGCTGTTAGGAACTCCAAGGTATAGTCAATCATGGCCACATTTGCCATAGGTAAAAGAGCCTAAAATAATAAAAAAAAGACACACAGATAGCTGAACAAACACTCTGTACCTCAACATCAGCAACAGTCCCTTCCAACTTGAGGACATATCATCAGTGATGCTAGAAAAATAACACAAATAACTGCTCTATCTCCTTTTATAAAAAATTTTCAAAATTGCTCTAAACAGTAAGAGCTAGTTTCTGATCTTCTATCGGGGCAGATCATCACTTCAGAAAAGAAAGCAAGTGAAGTTATCACACATGAAACTCTTCAAGATAACTCAAATTAGCGAGAGAGACTGAAAAAAAAATAAAAATCCCAGAGCACTGATTCCCTGACTCAGGCTTTAACTGCTACTGGAAAAACCTGACAGACGTGAATGATGAAGCCACAGGAATATGAGTGTCCAGAATTAACGAAGGGGAAAAAAACCCCAACAATCTAAAGTGAGGTGAGTGTTCTCTTGAGATTCAAGCCACACTTTTAAACCAAGTTACTGATTCACAACTGAGTGATCTCATACTATTCTTTAATTAAATTTTTGGTGATGCTTTTTTTTCAGGCCTGAGCTCGCGTGTATAATTATGACCACCACAAACATTTAATCAGGAAATGAAGTAAGATAATTGTTCAGACCTAAATTCTCCAGAAACGCTCTCTCCTTTAGCATACAGCCTTCTGAACTGGATAATTAAAGTGCTTTCCCCATCCATTTTTCTGGCCATATTCTTTTAGCCATTACTGCTGACAAGGACAAAAATTTTGCTTCTTTCCTCTATCAGAAACAAGCCTGCCCAAACCCGCTGCCGCTCCTGCATCAGCGACAGACGAAAAGCAAACAGCACAGTCTGCCCTGCCATATGGAAAAGCAAACTGCACCGACGCAGCAATTAGATCCTCGCTGCCTCTCCAGCGGGGGATATAAACTCTTACAAGCAAGGAAAACTGGTCAGAGGCTTCCACAGCGTGGAGGAAGGCGGGAAAAGCCGCGGCGGCGGGGGCTGCCCGAGCCCCGGGCGGAGGCTGGGGCCCGGCAGCACCCCAGGACCTGCCGGCAGCGGCCGGGGGGGCCTCGCCTTCTCCCGGCCCGGCCCGGAGCTCTCACGGCGGGGCACGCCGCGACGGCGGGCCCGACCATCGCTACCGGCGAGCACTCCGCCTTTTGTCAGAGGCCTACCCGCTCCAGCCCTGCCAAGAACGGGGGAGACCGGGACGGGCGGCCCCGGAGGAACCGGCCCGGGGGAGGCGGCAGCTGGCAATGGGGGATTTCTCACCCGCGGCCGGTCCTTGGAGATAGGGAAGAAGCGGCGATTGAAGCTGTCGGCGACCAGCACGGCCTGGAGCGGCGGAGGCGGCTCTTCCTGCGGGTTGGGCCCGCGGGCCGCCCCCGCGCCAGCCCCTCGCCTCGCCGTGCCGCGGGCCGCCATCTCCTCACGCTGCCTCAGCTCCCCCCTTCCGCTTCCGGGTCTGCGCCGGAAGCGGCGACGGGAGCTCGGCGGGGACAGTAGAGCGCGGGGCGCGTTCGCGGGCTGGTAGCGGCCCCGGTGCCGGGTTCGCCGGTTCAGCGGAGCCCAGCCCCGGAGAGCGGGGCACGCCCTGCCGGGGCCCCGCTCCCTCTGCGTGAGCCCAGCAGAACGCAGCGCCCTTCCGCACTCACACCTCCCATCCAGGAGTGACCCCACAGGCCCTGAGGGACCTCTGGGAGCCCAACAGAGACCTTTCAGAGGGGAGGGGAGGAAAGAAGACGTGGTTTCTTGGGGGGTGGGCATTTGTCTTCCCCCCAGCTTGGCGAAGCAGCCCCAGTTTGGGTGCTGCAGGTGATGGTGTCCGCCTGTGCCCTCTGCTCTGTCATCTTCGGGCATCCCCGTCTCCCCAGGCAGGTCTGGTGGTCCCTCTAACGTGCTTCAACATCGGCCTGGCCCTCAGAAGGGGAGCGGCCGCCTACAAGTCCTCGGCCCGGGACGTGTGCCCTCCGCTGGATGCCTCCTCTGCTGCCAGTGGCAGTGCTGCAGTCCCTCTTGCCTGGCACAGCTCACGCAGCCAGAAACGAGAGAAAACTGTGTGCTAACCCCTGCGTTCACAACCAGGATAACAGGCGGAGGTGTTCCCCCGGGGAGCTCCGGGCGGGCTGGCAGCAGGAGGGCTGCGGAGAGCCCCGAGCCCGGCGGCAGGAGGGCCCTTACCAGTGCTGGGTGCTGCAGGACACGGTGCTGGCTGCCCTGCCCCGTCATCACGCTTCTGCCCCTCTCCCCAGGGGATAGGCATGCACCGCCCCAGCTCTGTCTCCTCACCAGCTTCTCTTGGATTCCTTTCTCCCTCGCTTGGCACAAACTGCCCTGCTGTGACCCCCTGCTCTGCTCCTTGCTGCTCTCGTCTGCTAGCAGCTCTGCACCTACCCACTGACCGACCCGCCAGAGGCTCAAGGAGCTGATCCACAGCTCAGCTGCGATCCGAGAAAGAAACACAGGGCGCTCACACCCCTGCCTCCGAGGCAGGGCCCTTCCCCAGGGTGGAAGGTTGCACGCACTTATCAGCCCAAGGCACACAGTATGGCCTTTCCATCCTGGTGACGGGGGAAATTAAGGGAGGCACAACTCCATCGTAGACCTACAGTACTGTCCCAGTGTTGCGGGCAGCCTGTACAGCCCCCGTGGCAGTGCTGAAGGGTCTTTGCTGGGTTGTGAGTGGGAGAAGAGTGTAATATGCAACATGCAGCATCCCTTTTCATTGGCTGAATTGCAGGTTCAGGACTGACTTAGTAGAAAACAACTCTCTTCTGTCTCCTGAAAGACTCTGCAGCACTGGGTATTCCCTGAAATTTCCCTTACCAGGTAAAATTTTCAGGCATCGCTTATGTGGTGCCATCTGCACCCGGTAACTTGTGACTGAGCCCTTGCTGTGCCGCACCTTGTGGCTGAGTTGCTTGACCTTAGCTAGTGGTTTGGAAAACAGCAGCAAGTATGGACATAGTGAGAAAATAGAAATGAGCTGCCCTAGGGAAATAAATCATCCCCATCCTTTTCAAAAATAGGTATCCGCATACCCTTGGGAATCCTGTTGCCTGGGCAAAGAAGCTAACCCCGGAACAAAAGCTCCCAGATGGTTTCAGCCCAGGGGTTACAGCTTGAGGAATGATCCAAGAAGTAGATTTGTCATTGCCTGAGGGCAGGACAGCATTTTCCTTCCTGCCTACGTAGCACTAAGTGCATAAACAGCACCAGATATCAGGTCTGATCCAGCCTGCACAGCCACTGCCCGAGTCGAGACCGGGCACACAGAGCTCGACAGGAGAATCAGCAGATTATCTGGCTAATTACATCCTGTTCTCTCCAAATGAGGTGAGTTTCCAAGACGGTGCCCTGGTAAATTGGCAGGGGAAGACAAATCAAGGTAATTGCTAATGAACTGAACTCAAAATCAGCCTGATAAATATTCCTCAGTCTTTGCAGACACATTTCCCTTTGGTTTCACTGGGGACTTGCAGGCCAGTAGCACCCAGGCCAAACATTTTCTGAAAGCCATATAATTCCAGGGGAGCTTTTAAAATTGAAATTAGCTCACTGAACTTGAAATGAGGCTGGACTGGGTTAGACTGGAGGTCTACCAAGCCCAGTATCCAACACGGGGTGGGAAGACCCATAGGCTGTGCGGCTTTTTTCCCCCTCATCTTTGGATACCCCTGGACACAGCATCATGGGGCAGCATCCACCAGCTCTGCGAATGATGAGCGTGGTGGGGATGCTCTGCTTTGTGAGGCATCTTCCCAGTCTCTGTTCCTACATTTTGACCCTTCTCTCTTCTCCGTTTGTTGTCCTCTCTGAGCATTTGGTTGCTCCCTGGCTTTTCCCGCTGTGTAGACAATGGCCCATAAAGCATCCCTGAGCTTTGGCAGACAGCTGCAGATTTGGTGCTATTTTAGATGGCTTTGGGGCTCCACTTTCATCAGGGCTGAGTGGGACCTGTGTCAGGGGGTCCCCAGGGTGGTAAGACTTGCAAAGAGGAGGATCACAGGAGGTCTGCATGGAGGATCCATGTACCTAGCACGAGGCTGATTTCCCCTCACATGTCCTGCCTGGTGACCAGCAGCACTGATGTCCTTGAAGCATCCTTGGGTGCCTCAGCAGAGCTATGGGGTGTGTGCCATCTCAACTCTAGGTCAGGGATGCAACTAGTGCCTAAACTCAGCTCTTCCTGGCCCATGCCACGGTGGCAGAGAGCCTGGTTTAGTTTGGACTAAAGTGTCAGAGGTGATAGAGGCTGGCCATGAACCCTGGTAGAGGGGTGTCTGGGATCAGGGGGCTGTCCTGAGCCTACCCAGGATGGCTGATGCTCACTTGCCAGGTGTAGAGAGGGGTCTGTCTGCCCCAAGCACCTTTGGAGGAGCTCTTGCCCCTGGGAGAAGGGACAGGCAACAGCCAGGACGTGCTCAGGTTGTCCAGCCCTCCGGCATGCCTTAATGGCTCTGTGCCTGACACAAGATTTACCTGAGCACCAAACCAAGTCCTGCAGGTGAAAAGAAAACTGCAGACCACAAGTAAGTCACCAAACGAGAAAGCCAGATGGACTCTGCATCCCGACCCTTTCGCCTCACACCTCCCTCCCACGCCATGGGCTCTGGCCAAGCTGACAGCAGAGACACTGACTCACAGGCTATTCCTCTGCTCTTTGCTCATTTGGGCCTCTTCTGTGCTTCTCAGCAGAGGGTTTCTGCCAGATGAACTGCTGGGCTTCCTCTGCTCTCGGCACCCTGCTGCTCCTGGGTTAGCAGCCTGGAGAAGGGGAGTCAAAGACACAAGGCCACCTTGTCTGCAATCTCCTCGGTTTCCACCTGCCCTGGGGTGCCACTCACAGAACTCCCTGGTGGCCCCTTTCCACCAGCAAGATGTTGGGCACAGCATCATTCACCAGCTAACAGGGAGAATGCGTTACTGCTGCCTGAGATCTGGGCTGTTGCAGCTCTCCGTAGCTCAGCTGCCCTTGTTTCGTGTTGCCCCCATGCCAGATGGGATGTGCAATGAGACAGGCGGCTGCTGCACCAGCACCTCCCCAGCTGCCAGAATATGGAGATGGGTCTGGGGGAGGTCACGTTGCAAGGAGCAGAGCATTCAAGGTGAGCAGAGTGCAGCAGGGGGGTGATGCTGGTGGATGCTCAAGCCATGCCGCTGGGTACCATGCAGCTATGCCAAGCTGAGCAGGTTCCCCATGGGTGGCACAGGTCTCCCTGGGGGGACAGGAGACAGCGGAAGTGCCCCACTGCTTAGAGAAGGGACATCCATGTGGATAGTCTGTCTGCAACTGACCAGTCCTGCCTGGAGCTTGGGAACCTGAAATGAGAGAAGAGGCAGCGAAAGCACAGCTAAATCCCAGAGTAAAGTTCTCTCTAATTTACTTCTTCCCCAGGGCTTTTCCTGGTCCCAGGCTCTCCCCTCACAGGCACAGTCTGGGCTGTAGGCTATGTTGCCCTGGATATTTAGTTCAGTTTCCAGCCCTTTACAAGCTTTGCTCCAGTTTCTCCCCCATGCAATGGTTTTGCTCTCTCCCCATGGCTTCCGCAAACAACAGCTACTTCCAGACTCCTTAGATAGCTCTTGAGTGAAGTCTGTGTGATGGGATGCATCTTTCAGGACACTGCTTCCATCATCCCTCACCAGCTGCTCTCCTGAGGAGAAACACCAGCCCCAGAGCAACGGTGCTCATGTCCAGCTAACAGACATGGTCTCGCCCAGGTAAGCATGGTGTAGATGCGGGGGCATGGGTGTGCTGCTCTTCTGCTGTCACTGCTCACGCTCTGGCTCCATCCTTTGCTGATTCATCTCTCTGGTCACAGAGACCGATGGCATGGCAGGCGCAGGCTCCTCAGCGAGGACACCCTGCCCGGGGGTGGGAAATGAGTCAGTGGCCATCTGGGCTTGGCATGTGCTCCAGCCCCGGGGACAGGCAGCCCCTGGAGGCAGCCACCCCACATGACCCCAGAAGCCACTCAAGTCTGAAGAGCGAAACACATTTCCCACTGGGGACAGTGCTGGACCAGTCATGGGAACCAGCACTCCCAGTCACGTGGGGGAGTGCCTGAGCATAAACACCCAGGAGATCACTTTCTCCCTGAGCAAGGCTCGTCAGTCTGCAGACTAATACTTCCCCTGCCCTTTCTGTGTTCCTTATTCACATACAACTTTGCACCACTGCTACACTGGTAACATCTCCCTCCCTGGGGTCCCTGGCCTTCAGAGCCACCTTAGTCCAGGGTTTACCCTCACCTTTGTGCTCCCGTTTGGCTCTGCACTGAGCCACGCGAAATGAGACGGCAGCCTGAAAGCAGATCAGATCCTTTTTCCCAGTTCAGCGGTGCACAAGGCAGGGAGGTAGCAGGGCTGCCTCCTTTTTTCCCAGCTAACCCTTTTCCAGCTCTGATCCGTGTGGATTCCTGCAGCAGGAGAAGCTGGGAACAGCCCTTCCCAAGCAGGTATGTGAGGGTAGCCCAGAGAGGCTCACGCTGCAGTAATAAACAGTGTCTGCTAGGAAGGGATCCGTGGGCTGAGACAGAGAGAAAAAGACATCTCCTTTGGAAAGACAAAGGGCTGAGCAAGATGTGGTCTGGGTAGCCGCAACCTTGGGACTGGGGAAATGTGGGCAGGGAAATGCCGTGCTGCAGAGGGTTACAGGGACAGGACCTGGTGTCACCTGCATCACGAGAAGGGAACCCACCAGTCAAGTCAGGGCTGCCAGCATCGAAGAGGGAATTCCCTGGCTCTAAACAGCCAGGGAAAATATCCGGGAGAAGGATGGCTGACCACTCTCTGACCCAGGGCTTCATTTCGAGAGCTCCCTAGCTGGCTCCAGCCCATCCCTCCGCTCCCTCCCACCCGGGGGCCTTATGCCAAGGACACAGAGCAGCCATCAGCAGGAATGGTTCTGTTCCTGCTCCCTTGTCCTGAGATGGGGCTGCGCCCCTCTCCTGTGTGAGGGCAGGGTTATTCCTCATCGCTCATCTTGTCCAGGGGAGGAAAAGGGCTCTTGCAGCATCCCCTCTCAGAGCAGTCCCAGCCCTGCCTGGAGGAGATGCTGAAGGAGGAGTTGTCCATCCCTCTGCCTTCTCCCTGCTGCCGGCACCAGATGCATCATTTCAGGAAGGAGGCAGCCCTGCTTCCCACCCTGATCTGCCAGAAGCAGAGGGGGAGCTTTGATCAAGGTACAGCTATCTCTGCTCTGATCATTGCCTTTCCTGCAAGGGCCCTGTTCAGAGGAGAGGGCACATTTCCTTTAACCCTTTCTTCCCTGAGAGCCTGGAGCTCTGCAGGAAAGGCACATTTATCGGAGCTCTCAGCCCAAAGGGCTTCATGTTTCCATGGCTGGGAACTGAGTGATATTCAGTAGCTCTGCCATTTCAAGGATCCATTCAGTTGCTCATGCTGGGTGCATGAGGTTTGTTTTGGAAAAGCTTTGTGTTGGGGCTGCCTTAAAATCTAATCAATAAAGAGAAAGAAGGGGAACTTTCTTAGGGGAACTCAGCAGCCCCCTTCCATCACATCAAAGCCGGTGAGAGATCACGTTATCTTGGCAGATGTTTTGCACTACGGATCTGGTTACTGAACTTATGTTTCCCATGGACTCTTTCCAACACTTCTTTTAATTTGTCAGGGATATATTTCAAACTGTAATATGCACATGGTTGCAGAAATGTAGAAGGAAGTAGCTGATTAATGACCTTTTTCCTGGTAGTGTAGATCTGCTGGTTCCAGCTGCAGTAGGTACCAAAGAAAAGGTAGTATACTGGAAACCAGAAAAAAATGAATCTTGGATTAGAGGTTCCTTCTGTTTCTTCCAAGTCAAACCAATTAATAATGCTATAATGCGATGTGCTAAGCCATGTGATGAGAGTCTATACCTAAGATATGCTGAGGAATTAATCACAGTGCTCCCACCACTTTTCTGTCACATCAGTGGGTGCATTAGGCACAGGCAGTTGAGATACCTTGTCTCTGGGAGCAGCTTCCCAGTCTCCACTTGTCTGCAGCGCTCTCCCTCGAGTGCTGGCTTGGGTGCCCGAAACAGATGTATTATTTCTACTTCTTTTCATCCTTTTGCAGTCAACCACAGTCTGAAGCACCAATTGGTGACACCACCAATCACAAGGTTTGATACCTGCCACCTTGTAGTTATCAAACTTGTGTCTTGCTTGATACAGTCACCTGAGATGAAATGAAATTATGAGCTCCGCAGGGCAGGAATATGCCTCCTCCTTGGAACTCAAACAGCTCCTGATCCAGCCAGGCTTGATGCATGCTGTCAGAGCTGGGCTGGAGTGCCTCTGGGGCTGTCTGTCCCTATCACAGGGGCACTTCTTCCCAAGAGGGACTCCAGGCATGGCTGCAGTGCCAATACTATATATGGGAATAAACACTCTTAGCAGGATCGTAATACTCAGCTTTGATCCTTGGCCCTTAGAGATAACCTGACCGCTCTGATTCCTGCAGTGCAGATACGCAAACAGCCTCTTGGGTGTAAAGACCTGGCTTGGACTTTGAAGGGGTGTCCGCAATGACGTGAAGTGCAAAACAGAGCAAAGGTAAGCCCAAAGACACCATGGCTGTAGTAACTCAGCTCTGATGCAAGAAGAGAGTCCAGAGCATGCAGCACTAAATGCACAGGCAGGGCTCAACTCTCCCCGCCACGGCTGGATGGCCAAGGGAACATCCCTGAACAGAGACATCACCCAGACCTATTCTTACCTATAGCTGAAGCAGGTGTTCAGCTAGAAACTTGATGTAAATTGTGTCTCTGCCTGCAATCACAGGACACGAGAGTGTGATCTGATAAACGCCTGCGGTAAAATGTGTTTTAAACCATCTCTGTGCATTCCTTTGTGCAAACCACGGCAAACACACTGAGGAAACAGAAAAGCGACAAACCAACATTGAAAGTTGGACTTAATTCATATCAGACTGTAGCCGTAGTAAGTGCACTGCAGAAAGCAGACCCTGGCATTTTTAGAGACAGAGGAGGCAGCAATAGGATTCACAAAGGCCGTGCGATGCTTGAGCTCATTTTTCCCACCCACATGAAGAGCTGCTGTATTTTCAAAGCAGGAGCAGCTGGTGATTGATGCTTACATGCGCCTCGCTCTGACAAGGAGCTGGGTCTGAACAGGGTATTTTCCATTAGTTCAAACTGGTTCAATCTTCTGTCTTTAAGAGGAAGCCAGATGCTGCTCACAGATGGGAAGGATCTTTTGCACAGCAGTGGTTTGAGACCTTGCTCTGCTTTTCATACAGCGACTCTCCTTTGCCTCTGTCACATGGTTTCCAGCATTCAGCAGTCACGCATTTTTTAGGAGGAGGAACTGAGCCACGAGTGGGAGATGTGACACAGTTGTGGTCACAGAACAAGCTGGTGACCACCCCAGGAACTGAGCACGGTCACCCTGCTCCCATCCTGTAGCCGCATGCTGGAGGAGGTGGTCCTGATGCTTCTGGTCTTTACATCCCCCAGCTCCCACGTGCTGCATGCCCAGTCCTGGGGAGAGGGCATGGGGTGTCTGGAGGTGGGGCCATTCTTTGGTTATCAGTATTAGGCTGGGTTTGTTATTCTAGGGGCTGTGATTTGTGTTAACCAGGCTTCAGATCCTAGAGCTGCTTCCCACTCCTTGAGCACTGGCCTCATCTCTGCAGCCATGGCTGGGAAGATTCCTGTCCTTCCGCATCGCGATGGAGAGCAGCATGCAGCAGCCGGAGAGCTTTGTTTCCAGTTGACCTGACTAAGCCACAATTACACACTAGGCTTTTCCTGTTAGTGGCTCAGGAACAGCTAGGGGACTTCCCCCAGTCTGCAGAGCATGGGACAGGCACGTGACATGGCAAAGCAAACCTGCTCCGGATATATGCTTCCCTGTTCGGGGATTTCTGTAGCCTTAACAAACAGCCTCAAGGTTTCAGACTGATCAGTATTTCGTTTTGGGGTACATCTTCACTGCTGGTTAGCCTTGGCTAACCAGGCTGTTCCCTAGGCTTTGTCCCAAACTTTTTGGTGTCCCACAATGGCGGTCTCTGTGATCCCACCAGTTGATGCAATGAAAGGAGATATGAACGACTGCCGTGGCCACCCAGACTGAGACCCATCCTCCTTGCACTGTGGCTCTAGTCCATCACTTGGGGGCGATGAGTCCCCCAGGACACATGTGCTCACCCGCCATTATCTGTGCCGGTCCCACAGAGAGCCTGGGGAGGCTGGGGGGTGTTAGCAATGCATGGAGGGGAGCGCGGGGCTCCCGAGGACATGGGCACCTGGGTGCTGTGGTGGCATTGCAGCATGGCTGCTGGTGCTCAGGCAGAGCTTTCCCAGGAAGCAAAAGCAATTAGCTCAGCAAAATAAGATGCACGCAGGAGGGTTGTCTCAGGAGCCCCCAGGAAACCAGTCCTGCTCTTCCCTGGGGGAGAAAACAGGAGACAACGGTCTCTGCTGCTTTCTCCCCCAGCGACAGAGCAGAGAAAGTCTCCCCAAGCCCTCCTAATGACTCACTGCTGCCATGAGTTCCCATCCCCTTGCTGCCTGGACACACAGCTGATGCCTTCCCCTGCGACCCTAAGCAGGAGTCTCCAAAAAACAGCTCCTGGCCCCCATCACCCCTGTGTGCAGCAGGACCAACCCCTGGGACTGGCCACCCCCGGGACCCAGGACAGCCCCAGCCCCAGCTGCAGTGACAAGGACAGAGCTGTGTTTGACTTGTAGCTTCCACTTTTTCCCAGTTTTCAGCTGCACAGCGACAATCCCAGAGGCCCAACGCTCTCTGACCTTGGCTGTCCTCATTTGCTTCTAAAACTGGCTGATCACACTAGCGAGCTCCAAAACTGGCATCTCAGACGGCCTTTTCTCCACCACATGGGATTCCAGGCACCGCCAGGGGCTCCCAGCATTTTTAATTATTTTTCTCCTTTTTTTGAAACCCTTTTCGTTCATGCTGCTTGTGGTGTTTCTAATGGGACAGAAAGCTCCTCTCCCCACAGGCTGCTTGCTGTGTGCTCACTGGGGCTGGCTCATCCTCCCCATGTACCTCAGAGGGATGCTCAGGAGCACTAGGGTAAATGGAGGCTGGCAGTTCCCCAGTAGCACGTGCTAGGTTGGAGGGCAGAGGATGCATTGTGGAAAAGCCCAAGGGCTTGAGAACACATGGGGAAATATAGACCTTGACTCCCATGATAGTGGCAGTCTCTGAAGTGTTGCCTTTCTGATGGACCCACTGCCAGGCACCAGGGAAACATGCCGTCTTCCCAGGAGCGTGGCTGGTGCAGATGTGAAGTACGTAATGACCAGCTGAGCTGTTGTCAACAGGCATCTCCAGAGAGGATGAGAGCAGGTGGTGAGAGAGCTAATGGCACCCATGAATCACGTCCTGGGGGAGGAGAGAGCAGCAGAGGAAGGTGTTGGAGGTCACTACTACGCAGCATCACCGAGACCTTGCGTGGATGCTGGCAGGGTCACTTCACAACCGATGTAGGAAATGGGGAGGGTTTGAGGGAATGGGAGGGAAGACATGGCTAACAGCAAGTCCATCATCTGATGGAAGATCAAAGTGGTGCTTGTCCATGCCTGATGTGCGCCTTGTGCACCAGGAGCTGCTTTGGGAGAGCTGCAGCATTGTGGGTGCTGGCAGGGAGAGCAGCAGGAGGGAGCACTTTGCACACTTAGCACAGGGCTGTCACGGCTGCATCCACACGTCGTTTTTCCACGGTACTTCCTGATGGTCCCCATCCAGTGGGCCCTGCGCAGCCACTGTAAGAAAACAGTTGGCTGTAAGAAAACCACATCCCAATAGAGGCCAGCCAAGAAACCTCGCTGCCGCATCCGTCTCTGCTGTTTCCACACAGCTGGCAGCAGTGACACCCTCACCTCAGCGCGCCCACAGCTCTTTCGCAGAGGCAGGAGAGGAGGGGACAGAGTGTGCCTTGCCCTGGCAGCGGGCTGTGACTGTGTCCCTGGGAGCTGATGGGAAGGTCGTGCTGCGTCATGCCCTGGCCAGTGCCTCTGGGTTTTGCAAGGTTTAAACCAGTTCCCCCGCCGCAGCCTGCGTCCAGCACGGCTCCGGCCACAGCTGCTTGGCCAGCCCTGACCAGCTCCCGAAAAACAGCCTGAGCTGAACACACCACTCTGAGGTGGCCATTGTCCTCTCCAAGCTCCTTTCCCCAAGCTCTGGCTCGGGGACAATCCTGGACTGCTCTCAGGGAGGGGGTAGAGGAGTTTCTCCCCACATTTTTAGTGCTGCAGACTAACCAAAGCCACTACTCCACATCTGCAGACTACGGGGAATAGCTGCAAGGAGGTAACTCCCAAAGCCAGAGTGGTATAGCTGGGATGCATCCCAGCCCATTAACGCTCATCCAGACACATCTCCAGCTTTTTTATTGAAGCGCTGTTTGGCCTTTCCACTAACTCCATGAAATAACCAGCCTTACAACACAGCCAAGCCTCGGGTCTGCTGTGCCAATGAGAGCAGGCAGCCTCCAACTTGACCCATGCTGCAGATTGGTATTGATTACTCATTAACCATGGGTGTGGTGCAAGCTGTGCATAGGTCTGCACCCACTCCGGGTCTCTGGGCAGTGCTTTGCCCTTCAATTGATCTTGTCCTCTGAATCATCAGGTTTATAGAACAAAGAACAAACCATCAGTCTAGAGATGTACTGCGTTGAACTTGTTTTCTGTGCTGGATTACACTTTAAATGTTGCAACACCTTTGAGAGCTTCTGGCTTTCCCAGTAAGAAAAAAACAGTTTTGACTTAGTTGCTGATAATTGTGTTGGGAGGCTGTTACTTGTATCCCACTCCCCCAAAGCCCAAAGAAAGCAGCATATGGGCAAGATGGTGTGCTTTTTCCATGCTCACTCCTCCCAACCTGAATGATGAATTACAACCCAAATTTAATTTGTGTGGTACAGCGCAGTATTGCACCTTTTACTTCTGCACGCTGACAAGCATAAATGCTGCAGAAATAGGGCAGGATGATCAAAACCTAAAAAAAATATAAAATAACACTGAAAGGCATGTGTTACAAAAGCATGGCTATTTGTGGAAGCTTTTGAGAACGAGAGTAAAACACCGTTAGCTTGGCTAGGAAGGTTCACCCTCCCACATGAACTGAAGGGATGGTGACGGTGGTACTGCTGCATTCTGGAGCAGTACCTCTGCCTGGATCAGCCTAGGAGCCTTATCCTCTGAAACACGATCACCGTGAACGCCCACACTGCTAACAGTTTTGCACAAACATCAAGCAAGCGCAGTACGTTTCCAGGAAAGCTGAATGCACAGGTGTATTAAGATATTAATGAACTCCTGCCTAAAACAGGTCAGGAGGAAAGGGAAAGATTCGTCTTTTCTCTAGGTCCATCACATCCTTCTTCTGTATTTTCCCAGGGGAAGGGTGAGGAAATCACCGCTCCCCGCTGCGCTGTGTGAGCTGGCCTCCACTCTCCCCAGTTTCTGATCTGTCACACAGATTGTTCAGCGCTGAAGCAACATAAAGTGCATGGACTTGAATGTCTGAATGAGTCATTTGCAGAGCTGCAAGCACAATGAGACTGCAGTAATGAAAAGGTCGGAGCTCGGAGAGGGTCCATGGTACAAAGCGAGGGGTCCCTGGGGTGTTGCTTAGGTCTTGAGCATCCCACAAGGTCCTGTGCCCCATGTGCCTTGAAAATCAGAGTAGCCACACGGAAAGTGCTGAGTTCCAGGAGATGGTTGGCTCATGGCACCAAGTCTTTCACACTCTGACCCTGCTAATCCCTTTCTGTGCAGCTGTGACTGGGATGGGGGAGAAGGTTTTGGTACCCAGTACACATGGGGAGGTTTTTAGCCCCATGCTGCGGGTTTGGATGGAGCCAGGTAGGCACAAAGCACGTATGGTGGTGTGTGCATAGTCTTGTGGACAAGCACCTGTGGTCCAGCAGGCAGAGAGATGCCCGGTGCGGCATGGACAGGCATGTCTAACCTGGTGTTGCTGCAGGCAGTTCGGAGGGCTGCTCTCATGAGCCTCCCCAGATCCCACACATAGCAGCAGGATTTTTAGGAAGACTCGGGCGTTAGCAGCACTAAATATGTTCAGGGAATATTTGTGATTCTTCTTCTTCTTCACTACAAGCCATGACCAAATCTATTAGATACCATAACTTCTCGTAAACTAAAAGCAACCATACCCATTTCTTGCTATAACAAGTAATGAGCTATTATGCAACAACATTATTGCTGATCATCTTCATTTGTAGGAAGCTGGACTGTGGTTTTCATGTGACAAATCCAGCTCACCAATGTCCCAAAATAGTTTGTATGGTAGTGAGATTTAAGAGGGGAATGGCTGAGGAAGGCACAGCAGTCCCTGACAGCCCTGCTACAAGTACCACATTGGCTCCTGCCCTCCTCCCCATCTCCTCAATGGGGTGTTAACGCTGGAGCTTAAGGATGATGGACTAAGAATGACTGTCCTCAGTGTTCTTCTTGTTGATGCTTTTGCCACAAATATTTTCCTCTTCCTCTTAAACTGTGAAGGTGGATATAAGATACAAAGGAAAATAAGTAGTGATATCTCCCCGCTCTCCACTTGAGACAACCTGTACCTACCTGAGGCTTGTTTCAATCTGCCAAGCTGCCCACATGGGTTGGCGGTTCGTAGAAAAGACAAATATGACCCAGCTGAGGCTAAATTATTGCTTTCCAGAAAAGTGACTTGCAGTAGCTGCACTGCAATAGGAAATCTTTTGGTCTGCTCTGAGATCTCAAAGTCCTGAACTAATAGGCTGTGTGTGGGAGGGAGACCTGGAAATGGTGGACAACAAAAGATCGGACACTGCACAGGGATAGAGAATCAGGAACAAGCTGATGAATGCAGTCTCTCCAGACCTCCCTATTTCTGGACTTGTTACGGTTTGCAGCGCTGCAGGCTAAATTTGAGGTCATGGGACTTTTACTTGAGCTGTCCAATTAATTTCTGAGTTCTGCACTTCATGGCTGAGAGCTCTGATCAGCGAGAGAGTAAAAAAGCACCAGCAAGCATAACAACTGTCAGCACACTCATCAGGAGGGACTGAACCCAGGAAGCTCATGCCAAAAATACAAGCCTCAGCAGCCGGGACCAAGCATCCCAGTGGGGAAGGGTAAGAAGAAGATGTCCTCTGTGTATGAGGTATGTAGGAAAGGAGATTTGGGGAGAGAGGGAAGAACAGCTCTCCACAGGGGTGTCTGGATATGTGTCAAAGGAAGATGCCTCCTCAAGAACCATCCACTTTGACCGAAACATGTTGTGTTCCACAGGCAGTCTCACAGAGCCCACAAATCTGGAAGGAGGTACTGGGCAGGTGGCAAGCCTGAAGTCACAGCTCTCCACTCCTGTTGGCCCAAGGCACCTCCTGGTATTCCACATGTCTCCATGGACATCAGACCAATCACATCTTGCTGCTTCTTTGGGGGATATCTTTTCCTTCAGGGCAAAGAGAAAAGCTGTTTCGTTCTAGCGTCTCATTGCAATTTTTTGCCAGCAGTATAATGGTGACTGCACCACCCCACTGCTCCCCCACCCCACCTGTGCAGCCAGCATCTTCTGGGCTTGTCAGGCATTTGGATCCCATCGGCACACGAGTAACTCTCTGCTTCACAGTCATGTGTGTAACAGGGTTTTGTGTGGCTGAGATTCTGGTCTTAATCACAGTGCTGTGAACCCAAACTAGCGCTGCAATGCTCCTGAAGCTCACAAGATCTCCTAAAAGGACATCTCTTTGTTTCTGTCCAAGATTCAGCTCAGTTAAGTCACCTGGGCATCACGTGCTCTGTATTGCCCAGGAGGCAGAAGCAGGTCCTCAGATCCTATGGGGAAAGACGTGGTAGGAGAGTTTGATAAACAAAGACTATTGCTCCCACAAACTGAGCCTTGGTTTTCCTGGCCACAATCCACTACCAGATTCAATGGCTCAAGTCAGTTTGCTTCAAGCATTGCTTGAAATTTGTTGCTGATGTTTGTTTTGGGATCTGTGGGAGCAGATACTGTACACCTCTAAGGAAACTAATTGTCAGGTGTTGCTTCCTCACCCACATGGTCTGCAGGCCTGGGCTTTGAAGCTGCCGCTGGCTCTTTGGTCTGGCCGTGCTTTTCTTGCTGCAGTCAGGGCTGATTACGGCAAATCCCAGATCTTGAATCAGGGCAAGTTTTAATACTGTACAGGCCTTGTTTATGTAAGAGCTGCCATCCCGTAGGGATGAATCCGGGACTTGCAGCACTAAAAGCATTAGCTGCTGCCATTGGAGCGAAAGACGGAACTCCTCTGGTTGGTAGCACCCCTACATTTATATCCTTTAGAACAAATGCTGGAGGAGACTCGTGACACACTTAAAAGTGGGTTATGCCTACATAAGCATTTTCCTCCCACCGTCATCCTGAGGGAGTACATACACTCGCAGGACCACAGGTGTGAGAACACTGCTGCTGCTGCTGCCGGCCCATCGCCCAGAGCCAGGCTGAGTGTACACATCATTACTTACCAGCATAGTGTTCTCACCCCCTCCCTTTTACTCTCGGATCTGCTCCAGCACTGGAGAAATAGAGGACAGAACAAGTGTAGGCAGGGTCCTGGCTCCCTTCACTTAAACAACACTCTTTGCTCAGCTTCCCTAAAATTTTGCAACCACTTTGGCATAATGGAGGCTCATGTTCTTCTTTCCCTCTAGGCACATGATGCAGAGTCTTTGGGCTTCAACATGTCCTCAGCCCCAAACCAGCCAGCTACCTCTGAAAAGCAGCTCTGGTTGCCTCCACAGCCCAGGGGCCAAAGACATGCTCACGCTCAGAACAATTTCAGGTCAACACCCTGAAATACCATAAAAGTGATTCACCTTGAAGCTTTAGCACAGTTTAATTCTCTCCATCATTTATACTTTGTCCTTTCTGTTTATGCTCTAAATGCCTTGCTCAGTAACTGCACATCTATTTACCCCTACACTCCAGTGTCTGATGCAGANTTAAATGCCTTGCTTACCCCTACACTCCAGTGTCTGATGCAGACAAAGGTGTGTTTAATGCGTGCTCAGAGACTTATTCTAAATTGCTTCCTGTCTTCTGTCTTCAAATACACCTTTTGCTGGGACATAGCATTTATAAAGCACGAAGTGCACCTTGCAGCTCCTTTCCCAACACAATCTCAGCCAAACCAATCTGAAATTGCCTGGTTGTGAGTCCTGGGGAACAGCCTGCAGAAAAATGCAGCAGCCACGTGTGCTCTCAGCTGCCGTACCGTTGGAGGGGCTCTGCTTCTGCGCGTCGGTCTGTCAGCTCTCCTGTCCCCAAATGTCACAGCACCTGCAACGGAGCCGATTCTCATTTTTGCCAGAAATGGAGTTGGAGTGCCGCAGGATGTGTCAGGGAGCTCTGAAAGGATTTGCTGGCACCTTAAGTGTGTCCTTGAACTGTTGCTTGCATGGTGACACATTTTACCTGTACTGCTGGCCTGTGGGCTTCGAAGGAATATCCTGGGTCCAGTTTTACTTCCAGATTCCCATCTCCCATCTTTACCTGAGTTTATTTCAGCTTTCCTATCAAATTGACTCTCACAAACATTCCTGACAGGAGAGCGGGGACTGTGGTGCAAACAGGCACTTGTTATATAAACCACTTAAATGATACATCAGCCAAATTTGGCTGGTGGAAAGATGTCACACGAGGACAGGGTATTTAAACACAGCGGGGAGAAGCTACAGCTCAGGGTTTCTCAAGGATATTTATAGCCCTTTGTGAGAGGAAACGCAGCTGTGTCCGTCTCCTCCTTCACTCACTTCCCTGCGGCTGGATCTCTTGTGTCGGGCTGTACCGGGGGGAGTGGGGCCATTGCTGCCCCTCCGCCACCGCCGCACAGGGACACACAGCCGCCGCTTCCCTCCCGCCGGCTCCACCCCTTTCGCTGGGCACAGCTTGACCGGCAAAGCCCTTGGGCCACATTCACAGTCCCTTTGGCCGCTCCGAATCCCTTCAGAGGGGCACAGCAGGGGCTTCCCTCACCCCCCCCGTGTCTCACTCCGGGGCCGGCTTGTGGCAAAAGAGCACGGCGGGCCTGTGGCCGAGGGGTGACACAGCCGCCTTGGACCAGCCCCAGCTGCGGTGAAGGTTAAGCCCCAGATAAGGGCACAGCCTCACTTTCCCCGGCCGAGAGGCTGTAAATAACCGGCGGCAAGTGACCGCCCGGTGCGCACCCCCGCCGGCTGGGCGGCCGGGTGCGACCGAGGACCCGCCGCTCCTACTGCTCCGGCCGCCGCAGCGAACCGGCAGCGTCCCGCGGCTCCTCCCGCTGCCGGGACCCGCCACGGGGCGGGACGGGACCGGACACACCGAGATCCGCTCGTCATCGTGTCTCCCCCTCTCCCCCCCC
>VUYV01000074.1:884131-937053 GCA_008711295.1 Anarhynchus alexandrinus
CCCCCCGGGGTTGCTGGTGGGGTGGCAGGTCGGGGGAGGCTGGCTGGCATCCCTGTTGCAGGAGGGACGGAGAGCCAGCAGGGTGCAGCACCCCCGGGGCATGCTGCTGGTCTGCAGCATCCCCGCCCGGCGCTGACACACGCGGCCCCGGGGGGGCGGCCGGTGAGCTGGGGCTGGAGGGGGCTTGTGCCCGCCGGCGGGGGAAGGAGGCCGGTGCTGCAGGCGGCGGCAGCCCGGTGCACCAAGCCAGAGCTGCTGATGCAGATTCGAAGTAATGTGTCTTAATCAGGCTTCTGCCGTTGTGTTAGTTTAAGGCAAATGATGGAATGCGATAAAATGGAGTTATAAAACAAAGTCTTGCCGTGGGAGGTGATTTTCTTTTCGGGACTCTGGTTCTCCTTCTGACCTTACAGTGCAGTTTGATAGGTTGAGGGAAAACCTGCAGTGCTGAAGGTGTGACTCCTTCCTGTCTGTGTTCATACTTAATGATAACTCAAGCCTATGGAGTAAGTGAATAATGGTATAGAGAAGGAAAGTATTGTTCTCTAGAGCATGTGTGGAATGACTAATTTTGTCGTGTGATACCTCTAGAGACCTCAGTTCTGCAAAACTTTGTACTGGTGAGTTGCTGGGTTTGTGCAACTTTAGACGCTAACAAAAGATTTCAGGGTTTTGATCTTCCAAGTCAAGTTTCTCAAGGCTTCAACTAAACACTGTAGGTATTACTTTAATCTGTCAGATTGCATAATTGTGTATCAGAGTTCTGAGGGAAGAAATATGACAGTACTCTGGTGCATTGAGAATCATTGTAACCTCAGGGTATGTTTAAACTAGTTCAGGAGAAGTTAGTCTTGTGTGGGTTTCCAAAGTCACGTTATTATAGTCCTGTTGTAATAAAACTTTTGCAATTGCTTTCTGATTTTTTTAATTCAAAAATAAACTTTAAAAATAGTTGACTAAAAGTAACTGGTGTGTTGGGCATAGTTCATAATGAAGTGAAATTGAATTATTTTTCAGATATCTGAGGTGAAAACACACGTGTAAACCCTGGCGTTTACAGAAGATGAAAGACATCGACATAGGAAAAGAGTACATTATACCCAGTCCTGGGTATAGAAGTGTGAGGGAGAGAGCTAACTCTGTGCAACATGAAGAGCAGGAAGGGTCAAAATTTCAGCATGCTAAACATAAGGTCAGTTTATTTTTTCATTGCTTGTGTTGCAGTATGTGCTTATTAAATCACATTCAGCAGCAGCCCTTTTGCTGTGCCAGCTCTATATAGATTCGCTGCATTGAAGGTCAATAATGAATATTCCCTTCTGTTTGAAGAGGTCATTCCAAGGGGTACTGTAGCTATCTTAGTAACAAGTCTGAGCACTTAGTAAGTATTTTTCCCTTTTAACTGTGACTTTAGTAACATTTGAACAAAATAGACTTTTTTCTAGTATTCAGATCTCAGTGTGAATCCAGGAAATGTTTTAAGCTTTTGTACTTAAGAGAATCATTAGAACCAAGTAAGAACAGTGAAGAGCTCAGCACAAATCATGCACCATTCAGTGTAGGCAGCTGAAAAAGCTCTTAATCATGCCATGTTTTTCTCAAGGATTCATTTTCTAAAGCAGATGTCTAGCTTGTTCTACTATCAAGACTACTTTTTTCCCTCAAAAGTAATTTGTATTGAATACTGTTTCTTGTGCATCTGTGTATTTAACATGGTGAGGTGCAATCATAATTGCTTCTAGTTTAATTTGAGAGCTGTGTCTTGAAATAACCACTGGCTTAGAGCTTGCATGTCATTGTTCTGAGCTTCCAGTTTTTTAGAGCTTCTTTTCACTGAAAAGAGTGCATATACCAAGTGCTATAAGGCAAAAAAAACCCCAACTCAGATAAATGGAAACACCCACACTGGTGAGTGATAAGGTCTGAAACTAATAGCCTGTGCCAGTTGAAGATTAAAAATATTAGCTGCTCTGAATGCTAGCACTGAAATATTTTTTTTACCTGTCCTTAACCTTTCCTAAAATACTGATGTAGAACTTTCTGAAGCCAAACAAATGAAGTTAATATTACCGATGTCTGAGGTTGGTTTTTTCAATGACAAGGTGTTTGCAGATGTGTTGCTGGGTGTGCTATGTAGATTGCCTGTGCCAGGCCTGGTGCAAGAAGGTTGGAAATAGGGGAACTTGCTGTATTTGTATGGAAGAATTGTGAAGACTGATTTTTAAAAGGCTTAGGTTTTGCTGTATTATACTGGACACTGAGATACTATGTACTTCAGATAAGGTTTACCTTGTTTCACTGGGTCTTAAAGGGTTTTGCCAGGTGTTTTTATGTGGGCTAACAGTGCTGCACTGCTGTTTTTTGAGATTGGAGTGATCTGCTGTGCCGCAGGCTGAGTGCGGTTTGCAGTTGCGGGCCCTGCAGCTCCCATTGTCCCTACAGGCTCTATGACTCAGCAGACTATTGCTGACGGTGTTCAGAGGAAGGTAAAGTGTCTGATTGCATTAGAGCAGGCACTGATGCAGAACTAAGAGCCCTGTGGAGTCAGTGTAGCTTCTTAACGGCATTTATTATGTTGATGTCATGGGCTTGCCATCCAGTGTACACCATCCAGTAGCAAATCTGCTCTGTCAGATTACTAGTGACGACAGTGATGCCATTGGTGGACAGCTTTGTTTCCTGACCAGTGGCAGTGGAGTTAAGTAGTAATCATAGCGTGTTATCTCTGCCCGTTGGTCTGCATCGTCTCATCATGTTGATGCCTGGTTTAACTTCGAGGACAAAATCCTTATTTTACCTCTAAACCTTTTAAATGAATGAAATCAATCAAACCAGCGTTTTGTTTCAACAAAATCAAACAAAAAACCTGTTTGTTTTTCCTGAAGGCTGAAAGGAAGCTAAGTCCTGCATGTCTATACAGCGTGGCATTAAAATCTCTAACTTTGAGGCAGCTTCAGGTCAGCTTAACTCTGTTGCTGTAGTCTTGCTTACCCTTTTACCTCTACCATTTTATTTGCTGCCTATGATTACAGGGTAGTAGACCCAGATAATTGATTGCAAAACAGGGGTTCTGTAGAATCTGTGATTACTGATGCAAGAAAATGGTGCGCCATAGTTCTTACCTAGAACTTTATCTGGTTTGGTTGCTTTGAGTAGAGGAATGAACCTAACTTATCTTGCTAATGGAGTCAGCTAGTTCTGACAGGTTACCCGTTTTACTTGTTTGTTATCTTATTCAGTATGCCAGGGTTGAGTTGATCTCTAGCTCAAACATTGGTACCCTTTTAGTTTTGCTAGCCTTGTAGCTTGGATGTATACAGTCCATAAACACAAACAACTCTGAACTTACTGCTGCATGTCAGTGAGATTAAATCCTGCTTACTTGCAAAATACTGAGGTTAAGTAAAAGGAGCTGTATTCATAATACCTTATCTAAGTTACATGTTCATGTACCAAGCTTATTCCTTTCTAGTTGAAACAAGCTCTGGTTTCAGCAGCATTCTTGGCCTTATCGCTTGTTGGGATGCTTTATACTTTTGGTAGTAGGGATAAGCAAAGACTTCTCTTTCATAAGGCTGAGCTTTGCCTGTTTGGTCAAGCACTTCCCCTCTACCTGCAACAAAAAGGTAGAAGCTGTAGCTCAGCTGTTAAGAAAACTGTTTCAAGGGGAGAGAAAGGACTGTGTCCTTCACTACTTTATCCTTTTAGGAAACCTGGGATTGGGTCAGATGCCTAAGCAGGTTTATTGGGCACATGTTGGCACAGCTGGTGACAGAACACAATGGAGGGCTGACGTGAGGAGGAAGGGTAGGACCACAACAGTTCAAATAGAGGGGTTAAGCTGTAGTGGAACTCTAATTTGGACAATAGCATCCAGTGTGCCATCAATAGAGGTTTTGGGACTCTCAAATTTTGTGTTGAAAACCTAGCTCAGGATTTGAACTAGCTTGACCAGAAAATGACAAAGCTGTAAGCATGATCTGTATTGCAATTAACAAGCTGCAAGCAGATTAAGGCTGTTATTTCACCACTACCTTCAGGTCTTTGTGGAATGCAGGTTTGGGACTTTTGCAGCATACTTATACTGAATAAGGTAGACTTCTTGCTAACATGTTGCATAGGTACCTTATAACTTGTATAGTGAAGTAGAACTGCGTAGTTCCCTCTGAGGAGGCTACAGGAACATGCTGCCTCTGGTAGTCAAGGACCACTGGTTAATGGCCAGTGGTGCTGACCACTTCTGGCAGGGCTACAGGTACACTTGGCTGATCAATAACATGA
This sequence comes from Anarhynchus alexandrinus, assembly GCA_008711295.1. NCBI lineage: Eukaryota > Metazoa > Chordata > Aves > Charadriiformes > Charadriidae > Anarhynchus > Anarhynchus alexandrinus. Next base: position 888,413 of record VUYV01000074.1, read on the forward strand.
CTCATTGGGTTTTCTGTTGCCTGTATTGCTGCATTTTTATACATCCTTCTTAACTTGAAGTGGACAAGACTAGTCGATCGCCTAATCAAGATCTTTATAGGTGAAAGACCTATTTTACTACTGAGCTAAGGTCCCAGAGCCTTTTTGTATGTCTCTCTTCTTTGCCTTGCATAAAGGTTGTATTGAACTTTGCTCTTTCTGTCATGAAACCTCCATACTGGTGTTCAGGTTTCCTGCTGAAAGGATTTTGTAATGGGTGTTCATGACAATGAAAAAGAACTTGCAATTCTTTCCATAGAAGCTTAAATGCTGTTTCGTCACAGCCTGAAAGATCACTTCCCTGAAAGACAGGAGCTTTTCAAATAGGCTTCCTGGAATCATAATTGAAGTCATGCTGCAATATAAGTAGGTCTAATCCAATGCTTCTTGGTGCTTAATGGGAGTGTTGCTATAGAAATTTGGACCTCTGAAATAGGCGCTCTGGGACTGAAATTCAAGAAACAATTTTTATTCAGCTTCTGAATGCATATATTCACCTTATGAATAAGTTTCTGCAGTGTGTTCGTGTAACAATTGATTTTTAAGTCTTTGGAGATCTTAATGTAGCTTACAAAATAGGGTGTTAACTACATGTTCCCAATGCATAATACCGTACTACTGGGCTTATTGTATGTGGGGGCATGGCTCTTCTGATAGAAGATAACTTCTAAGTGCACTTGCTGCCTAGAAATATAGTCAGTCTTCATCTGTGAGAAGCTGTTACATTACCAGTGAAGAAAAACTAAGGGATGTTTTGAAATACTGATTTATACTTACACCTTTAGAACTTTTTGTTCTCAGAATGTTTGTGTGCCCTTAAAGTGGTATCTGAAGTAATTGTATTTAGTTTTTCTTATGGAAGCAGTGTGTCCTGAGGAGGAGGGTGGATCCCACTGTGTCCATGAAATATACTATAAAATGACAGATGAGGAAGAGAAATAATTTGTTCTCAAACTGGTTTTGGAATAGACTCTTCTCAAATGTAGACTTCATGTTTATTTGATGGAACAGCGGTGAGTGAGTGTTTTGCTCCACTACCCCATTATGTTCCCAACAACAGCAGAGGATGTAGAAGCAGCTTGTTCTTGTGATAAACAATGCTTGTGAGAACTCTGTGGTCACAATTTGAGTCCCTAAGTTAACAATGCTAGGGCACAAACTTACAAATTGTACTCCAAGCTGTAATTGGTTCTGACTGGAAGTATTGTTTGGGATTAGGTCCATGCTGCTGAAGCATAGTGACTGCATCTACAGCATCTGTGATAAGCCTCAAGTGCATATTGCTGTGTTTCAAGGTACTGGGCAGTGTGGAAATGTAGTGATTGCTTTAAACATGTAGGAGAAATGTGTTGCCAACTTTAGCTATCAGAAACTCTACTAATACTCTTGCGCTCACCTTACTCTCTTATTTTTCAGGTTTGTCTCTGACAGCTTTTGCCAAAGAGCAGAGAATGTGATCAGAACTTGTTGGAGTTGATGTAAATTCTTCAAGCACTGATAGATTTGAAGTGATTTATTGCTGTCTGTTCAATAGTCAGATCAACTCTGCCACTCAACCTCTTTGGAGGATTTGAAGTGTCTGAACCAACTGTGCTGAACAACATATTCAAAAATAGGAATGTGAATGTAGCCTGGGTACTAGTGCCTTGGCACTCCATGCTCAGAGCAGGTCTTCTACACAGCTGAACTATAACTATAAGCTTTTAGTTGTAGCTGAAGTTGCTGGATGTATCTGCATTTTTCCAGAAGATTCCATATTTTCATAACCCCTTAAACACAAACTTTAGGAATCGCAGCCCAAGTAGGCTCTTAAGGGCTGTAGGTGTTCTGAATTGGTCTCTACACAGAAACATACTGCTATATGGCTGGCTCAGATCACAGCTAGAAGCTGCAGTAGTTTGAGCTGATGCCAGTGCTTACTGCATGAGAAGGTGAAACTGCAGCTGACTACTCAATCAAGATAATGGGCAAAGTGCTAGATTCATTTTAATTGCCACCCAGCTGAGCATCTTACTGGTGTTTGGTTGTGCTAGGAGATAGGTGCAAGAGTAGAGGACATCTGGATGTGTATTTGTGTATTTCTGAAACTTGTAACTTCTGCCATTGTGCTCTGTATGGCTACACTTAGCAGCTTGAGGATTTCTTGTCTGTTAATAACAGACTGTACAAGTTCAGTCTTAGATACCTTATTTCTCAAATCATAGCTGCCTAGAAGGTGAGGGAGTATTTAGTTCAGGTAGTGTTGCTATAAAACATGTAAAACTGATACAGGTGCATGTATATAACAAGAAATCTGAATTCTTACAATAATTTCAACCTAGAACTAGAATTTCAGATTTTGCAGTGTATTCTGCTGTGGAGTCTCTCTGCAAGGAGATACTTATTTTTCTGGGGCTCTTAGATAAAATTGGAAGCTAATGCTATTAACTCTGTTTGTATTGTCACTTGAGTCTTCTATGAAGCAGGAAAGAAAACAGTGTTTGTCCAGTGATCTTTGGAAGCCTTATATAAAAGGCTATGCTTGGTGAGGCGTGCTCCTCTATGGATCCTGCTTTGGTGTATTCTTCCCCTGCTGTGAACAAACTGCAGCAGTGTAAGGGCGTTGCTGCAGGGAGTAGGTATGGTATGTTTCAAAATGAACCAATTCCTACTGACTAACAGGCAGTTGATCAGATCTGTTATACAATCTGTAATATCAGCTGAAAATCTAATGCTGTAGTTGAGCAGCTGAAGTAGCAGGGAATTTAGGTGGCTTGATGACTAGACCAAGTCTGCAGACAGTGCCCATAAGAGGTGCTGCATATCCTTATTCTCTTAGTTGGTAAAGTTTTAACTCAACAGTATATGGTGTATGCTGTCATAGGAACAAAGCATAATGCAGAGTCTACAACTCTTACACAACTTGTGTGGTGTCTGAACACATGCAGTGTGGTGGATAGAAACATTGTGCTAATAAACCTCTAAAATTGGGTGGCTGGGGAATTTCTGTTTCGGAGCAATGGTTTTCCTATAGCTCATTATTCTAGAGCATTTCTAATGAGTGAGCATTGGCAAGCTGAAGTGCCTGTAGGCTGGGACCCTTAGACAAAGAGAAGCCACTGCTGGAACAGTCAGGAGACTTCTGGGGAAAAAGCAGCCCCATAATGTGTTGTACTGAGAGGAGGGAGATGTCAGGAAGGAGAGGGTAAATGGAGCCAAGGTCTTAAATATAAAGGAAGGTTAGAAATTAGGAACGCATAAGCCCCCATGCTGAAGGAGGCTAAGGTGAGCAGTGCATGAAACTGGGGGATAGCATCCTTCAAACCCAGTTTCAGTGACTTAACTGCTCTGACAGTGCCCGGAATATCTGTGAATATACCCTTGTTAAAAGCTGTAGAGTTTTCCTGATATAAATTTGATGGTACTCGACCTTTCTAACCATTGCACAGGAAGGAAGGAGGAAACTTTTGCCTTCCTTGGCGCTTCTACTTTGGTTTACTATTGTGTCATCTACAGATGTTTCAGGGATGAGTAGGCAGTGCAGCTCTGTCAGGAGCATGTAAAATGCTCTCAAGTTCAATTTTGAGCTATTGTTCTGCTGATTCTTTCAGAAATGTGTTTGAATATCTTCAGTGTGATCAGCAGAGCTGAAACTTCAGGAGAAGTTTATGTAATGAACTCAAGAAGGCAAATCTAGACAAGTGAAGTGCCTACACACTGAAGGCATATTTTTCTCTAAATGTTAACTATTTTTACTTTTTTAAGTCTAATGAAAGCAAAACTTTGAAATGTTTTGTCAGTAGTTCTGTTATCTTTGAAAACTTTGAACACAATTGGACTGTGCAAAAGCAAACATTCATGTTATTTTCTAAAGGGGCGTTAATTCTATGATATCCCCAAAGAACTGAATGTATTACCTTGGTTCAAATAATGTTTTGTCAAGTTGTTCTACCATTGAACTTCTGCTACTAAAGTACTCACTAACTTGATACAAGATCCTTGACTTGGTTGTTGGTGAATGTTTTATGATTATTCTCGAACCACCCTGAAGAAGGATATCTCTGCCTTGTCTGTACAATATGTACATATTACCAGCTGAGAAAGGAGCATATTCATCAGCCAGGTATATATCTATCAAAAGTTTACCTGAAACCTGGAGAGAGCTTAACTGTATCTGAGGAGCTCTACGCTTAGTAGTAGGAGGGGAAAAAAAGGCAAAATCCTTCACTAGGCAGAGACACGCTTGAGAGGAACACTGGTGTTCTGGCTAATTCATGGCTTCCATTGAAACTCAGCTGTCTTAGTGCACTAACCATCTTTTGTCTAAGTTTTAGCCATATGATAAAACCTCACATCTGGACACTCGCCAGTATTGTTTTTGACCACTGTTGGTTGCTGTTCCTTTGTTCAAAGCAGATTTGTAAATGAGCCTGCTCATGACCCAAAGTGTGTAAGGAGTGGATTAGCCATCAGTGCAGGAAAGCTTGCAGTAACTTTTCCATTGCAGTGTTCCGTATTACTGCTGGAGACATTCTGCCCTATGGCTGTCTCAAAACCTCAGTGTACAGTTGCAAGAGTTGACAGAAGGATTCAATGGATCTATCCCAAACTACTGGAGAACTTAACTTGAAATGAGTCAAAACTCATATGCAGGGAGTTCTGATACCTGAGAAACAGGTGGTTATTAGTTTTTGAATGTTCATATCCTAGTGGTAAGGAATAGTCAATTGTGGTCTGAACTGCGTACTGTGAACAGGCTGTTCCACAAACAACCTGTATTTTAGTCCTTTTTGGGGGACTAAGGTTAAAGAATTTCAAAATCAACATGTTTGGAGCCTCGAGCTGTTTACTTTGAGTTTACTAGTTCATTTGCCACTTGAGTGGGGTGCATGGAGTTTTGGAAGTATGCATTGGTACAGGAAGGTGAATTGACTAAAAGGCTGTTGTATTAGGCTTGGTAAATGCTGTGATGCCAAGGCTTCTGCTGTCATTTGCAGGTGGTTCCACTATGTGGAAGTTTGAGTTTAAAGACTCCCTGTATACTCCTGAAGTTGTACTAAATTGACCTGTGTAGCTTCCATTGTGACCTAGCTTAGGCATGGCCTGAGTAAAGGATACTACTGGAAGAACACCTCCAGCACATGGTAGGCTGTCTGCATGTGGTTCAGGATAGCAGAGTTTACCTGAACAAGCCAGGAGCCTAATCCTAAGCCTGTGCTGTGCTACTTTGATCTGCTTAGTAAGGAGTTAGTTTCCCAACTTTGTGGTCAGAGCACATGTGGGGTGCTAATTCCATAGGGCAACTTATATTTAAGGCTGATCGTTATTTCTGCTGTTACATAGTTCATGGATGCTGACAGTACAGTATCTCCAGTGCTGGATGATCAACCTCAGCTCTGAATGAATCCTGTATCCTTTGATTACAAGATCATGAATACTAGTTTTAATGCAAAACAAAAGACATGGATTCATGTATACCTGAAGCCTAAGCAGGTGCACAGCTGCTAATCAGATGCATATATGGCAGCTACTGTTGCAAAATTGTAAAATGAATACTACATGCCAAACTCTGCATTTCTTGGATTGCAGAAAAAAGTGGACTTGCCAGGGAAGAGTTTAGAACACTTCAATGCTATTGCTTGCCAGAATTCAAGAGCAAGGTCAAATAAGCAATGTTCCTGGAAGAAACTGATATACCTGTCCTCAGCAAGGGCTCTATGTGCATCGAATAAAAGTGCTTAATATATGTGACTAAAATATTCAGGCTCATCATACATGTACATACCCTGATCTTGTTCAGCTACAGAGCCCTGATATCAGTGCCAAGCACTACTGGGGGACTTCCGCTCTAATCTGAGGATGCATAAACTCCATCTAGCTTTGAAACCATTACTCAAATGCTTATTCAACTTCTGCTAATCCTAGCCTGGAAAAGCAACTGCAGAGGTCTTGTGTAACGAAGTCACATGTAACACTGTGTTAGAGTCCATGACTGGACTTCAAGCTGTTGAATCTCTTGACTCTTGTGGCAAGTTAGAGCATGCTCCTGAACAGCTAATTCTCTTTTCACTTAAGAGAAATAAGTCACAGCTGCACTTATGCCTGCATTTTGATATATGGTTGGTGCTGTAAAAAGCTGTTCTTCCCTGTAGCAGAAGCTGGGAAGGCAGCGAAGACATGAGCTTTCATTTATGCTCCACTTGTCAGGAGGTAGAAGAAAATGAAGGCCCTGGCTTCTTGGTGTGGTTCATTGCATCAGTCCTGGAAGCTGTAACCATAATTTCTAGGCATCTAAAGCTATCTGGTGGTCTCATCTTGGTACTGTGTGATTCTGTTGTGCTGTCTGTACTTTGCAATCAGTGTATGCAGGGTCTAAAGTGTCAATGCCTTCTTCCTCACACCCGTTGTCTGTGATCTAGCCCAGTGCCTGCTCCTTGCTGCCTCTCCTTCAGGGAGACAGCTGGTATGGGTGGATGATACATCAAATTAATCTTAAATAGGCTCACGTTTTAATCAGGCAGAGTATTATAAAGCATTCTAGCTACAGAGCAGGCTGGGAGTCTAATGCTGCAAAGCCCCTCTATTACACTCTTGAAGATTGTGTGTCAAATCCAGTGAAAGGAGAAGAGTCAATTGCCTTAGTGGAATATAAAGTTCATAGAATGCTTCATAGAACACTTGCTACTTCACCAAACAATAGTGGATTTGACAATATTTGGACCTGCAAATCGACTTAATTTTTAGATGCTCCTGGGTTTGGTGACTTCCAGAAGCCTGGACAACAGTGCTTTAGGGGTTGCCTGTGCTACCTGCAAAAGCAGTGTATAAAACCCCTAGCTACTTTCAGGTGGAGTTATGCTTGGAAAGGCTCAGAGAAGTTTCTGGGAAGAAGGATGTAATTACAACTTCAGAGTATCTCTTCTCAGACTCTTATTTTAATTTGGTTTAGTTATTTTTAAGCTAACTGGAACAATCGATCCTATTCTTCCCCAGCCTATACAAACTAATAACTAATCTTGTTTTGAAACACCAGTCCTTTAATGAAGTCTCTTAACTATTTTATAATTGCTGTTTGTCCTGGAGTTGGAATATGAAGAATGCTTTAAGCACTGAGCAGAATGGGTGATCATATAATTCTCCTTCTGCCCATATGCCTGCCTAGTCCTGAGCTCTATTGTGCTGGTCTGTTAGCTTCCCATTTGCCTCTCCTTACTGGGAGCTTGAACAAAGGAGTGAGGGGCCTGCTGAGCTCTGCCTTCTAAATGCAAGAGCTGGGAGTTCCTGTTCTGCACCACTGCCAACTCAGATTTCTTTACTGCTTAAATAAAACAATTTTAACTTTATGTAATAGTAAATCAACCATAGTAGCTTTTGTATTCTGTATCAGCTGCAAGGATTAAAAAAAGAAGTCTTTATATGTCTGCTCTAGTTTTCAGTCTGGTAGCAGTAGGACCAGAAGAGATGCAGCTTCTTCCCTGCAGTGATCTGAGCCCTGGAAGATGCTCTGCCTTATGGAAGAGGAGACAATAGTTGTTTGGTGGGTGGGGTTTGGCTTGTATGTTGACTGCATACACATCAAACTCTTTCTCTGCAAGATGAGTAGGGGATGGAAAAATCTGTTTTGCTTGGCCTCCGGGCTTGTCTGGGTCTTGCTATTATCATCTGATGTTACAGTTGTCAAACCAATAAAGTGCTACCTTCTCTATTAAATATGAGATTGCCTGTATGACAGGCTAGGATCTCACTGGGTTTCTTGTTGTTTTTCTTTCCTGTACACAACACAGCTGCCTCCTTTCTCTTCACCTGCTCCCCATCCTCAGAGACAAATGCCCATGTTGGCTACTTAGCAGATTTTTCAGAAGTGTCCTATTTCACATATTTGAGTTTGCTTGCTTTCCTGCGTAATGTTCCTGATGCCCCTCTTCCTTCCTACAGAACTTCTGTCTTGCTTACCTCTGACATTGTGGATATTTGACAGCTTCGTAGCTTGGCTCCTAAATTTTCTGTATTTTCATGGCCTTCTCACATGACCTTGGCATGTGGATTGTGCATTTGGTACTGCTGTCTCTAATTTAAGGAACAAATCTTTTTCCTTGCCCTTAAACAACTTGTTTTCCTCACCTCAACCACACTTTCTGTTGTGACACATCTTGAGCCAACTGTGTTATATTTCTGGCTCTCACACCTTATGAGCTTAGTGTTGCTGTGACCAATTTGTTGGACAGGGAAATAATGACAACAGGTGCTGGTAGGGTTTTGTTGCGCTCTCAAGTTGCAGAAAGTCAGAGGGGGCAGGTGTGCTCTGTGGTAGTAGCACCAGCCATGCTTATCTTTCTCTGCCTGTCTGAGCTGGCTGCGGAGGTAAAAGAACAAGATCATGTGTGGAGTGATACCTCCTCAGTACTCTCCATATTCTTGGGGACTGCCCGTGGGATTAAAAGTTTAGTTGTTTTCTTCATCTGTTATTTTTTTCCAGTCATCTGCTGAATCCTATCAGCCTGCACCCAGGTGTGCCACTGCTTTGTGAAATGTAGTAGAACCATTATCCTCTGGGAGCTGCCCATGGCTTCAGAAAGTTGTTTGGAATCCACCAGCTGTTAATAAGATGCTGGGTAAATGATTGCTGTAGCCCTCTGTCGTGCATTTAATAAGCCATGATGTGCTTATCCTATGTGAGTTTAATTCCCCCATTTTTTAGTCCATTTATGCATTTGAACTTCACAGCATCCTATGACAGAGAATTCTAAGTATAAATATGCCTTGTGTGAAAAACATTAATTTCACCAAGTGTCCCCAGTTCTTTTGTTATAAGAACAGTTAAAGTCTTAAATTTATGCTTGCGTGGAAGCTGTTTCAATCCCAACTGCTCTCATTGCTCACAGAAAGTAATTTTAAGTATAATACCCTCTTTGAAGGGAAGTGACAGGGGACTGACTCTGATGTTCAAAAAGGACGCAAACCCTAGTTTTTTAAGTGGTATGGTAGAGTTTCCTGCTTTATTCTTTGTGTCTTTTGTAACAATTATTTATTGTCTTTTTGCCTTTTTGATGATGCTGAGTAGCAGCTGCTGTTTTTCAATAAATGTCTGAATGATCCACCCCCCCGCCCCCCCTTCTGGTTAGTGATATCTGGTTTAGGCTTGTTTTGTTTCTGTAAGCATTTCTTTAGAGTTATCAACACCATGTTGTATCACCTGGTTCATTGGTTGTATTGGTATATTAATAAGTTGCTGAACTAGAAAAAGTGCTATCTGATTTCTGTTTGATAGTGCAGCCATGATTTATTAGACGCTTCTTTCAAGAGCAGTGCTGGAGCCTGTTATACAACATTACTAATGACTTCAAGGTTTTAGTTTTCAAGAAAACTGTACGTGCATGCAGGCATTCAGGATACTGCCAGTTGATGAACACCTGAAGAAATAATTGGGATTCAGAAACCTAAATTAACAGTGGTGAGGTTGTTGCTAGTTTTTGTGCTTCAGTCTTTTGCTCTAGAAATGCATTGTAGAACTGCTTAGGAGTCCCAGTTCTTCATGATAACCTCTGTGCTTTGAAGGTTTTCTAATGTGACACAGAACTGTATGGTCTTTCATAGAATCTTGATTGTACAGTAGTGTGCTGCATTTGCTTCCTGATAGTCGTACATGTGAGATTTTGACAGCCTTGCCAAGATGGAGATGAGCAATGTTCTCAACTAGGGGTTTGCGCTTATACTTGCCTATTCGGCAAGAGGTTATAAAGGCCTTTCAAAGGCAGTGCCCCCGTCTCTTAGCAATGCATCTTTTCCACCTTTGCTGAGAGAATTCTGTTGAGCAGCTCTGGAGAGTTGATTTTTCACAGTGAGAGTTTAAGACCATTATCTTTGGACTGTCTAAAAATACAATATCTTGCAATCGTGCTTTCTTATTAAAAAACTTATTGTTTGTAAGTGGTGAAAAACTTCTTTTCTGCTGACAAATACAGTGTATTTTGGTTTTGGGAGACTTTTTTTAACTTACAGGCACTTTTTGTGTGCTCTGAAAAACAATGATTCTGCAAATAGCCTGTGGCATCACCTACAAGCAAGCATCTTATCAGCAATAGAGTGTTTGGGCAGATCTGCCTGGGGCTCTTGCAAAGGGTAACACGGCAAACTAGCTATGAATTCCACTGCTGTAACTGGAAAAGCAGCGAAGAAAGGAAAACTTCTCTCCACTATTGAGTCATTTGAGATGTCTTTGGCAGGTCCTGCATTAATGCTGATTTGGGTAGATTTAGTAAGGTGGTTTTGCCCTTAGTAAGTCAGTAATTTAATATAAACTTAGTGAGGAGTCTTTCAATTCAGAATTCAAGCGTTGCATTTTTTTGAGTCAGTCCATGTGTCATAATGTTGTAATGTTCTTTTGTTTTCTTACTACTTTGCCATCTTCTTTTGTAATCATAGCTTTAGGTGTAGCGAGTGAGTTTTTTGAGATCAGGATCATGGATTGTTGACAACATGCTTAGCCACTATTTAAGCACTTTGGTTAAATAAATAAAGGACGGATTTATGTTATTATCAATTTCCTGTTCTTGACATGAGTGGAAGCTAGGTGTATTAATGTGCTATATGCTTACAAGTTAATGTAGTACAGACTAAGCCTCTGACCCATGGTGGCATTTCTGACAAAAATTATGTGATGCAAAGTTAAGAACCAAGTGCTTGCTATTGATATGCATGTAGTGCTTTGCAGTTACTATGTTTTTTGAGGCTACAAGGCACTTACAGTTGCTGTTTTCAAAGAAATAAAATAACTTTGCTCTGGTGAGGCAACCGGTAAGGTTGCCTATCTCTGTCTGTGAGACATCCAGGAAGACTTTTATCTCAGAACTGATTTTTTTTTTCCCCCCAAAGTAGCTTCAATTAAAAAAAAAACAACAACCTAGAATACAAACAGGTAACATGGCCCTGCAGTAAATGGTCCGTTATGTTAGCAGAACCAGTAGTGATCCCTTTGCAAGTATAGATAGCAAGCTAATCTCAGATAGTTTTGCCACATCTAGTTTCTGATCCAAAGGTTTGTTTGAACTCTGCAACATTTTGACTACTCCATATCATTGCTGTTTCCTTTCTCCTCTTAGATTAGCATTTAGGTCTGCCTATCACTAGGGCTGTGGAAAAAATCTCCTGAGATAAGGTTTGCCTTTTCAGTGGTTGTTAATAAAGTTGCTGAGCCATTGAGAAGTGCAGCTGGGAGCAGAGAAAATTGTCATCTCTGGTCCCTTTAGTTTAGGGAAAAAGAGAAAAAGTGGGAGACATGATAAAAGAAAGTACAATTCTGCTTAATGCATATTATTTTTTTTTAATCTAATCCAAGGTATTTTTGAAGAAGGGAGTTTAGTAGTATTCTGAAAATAATTTGAATTTTCTGTGGATAAGAATATCTAAATTACAGTAAGAGGGTGTCAATTCATCAAGAACGTATGTCGTAATTTCACTGCATAAGCCAGTCATTGATTTCCTGAACTGATGTCATAGGTACTTGATTTTGTAATTTTCCTCCATTGTATCCTGTGGCAGGATGCAAGATTAGTCTGGTATATCCGTTTATCCTTTGAATGCACAGGCACAATACTGGTGTTAATTTGTTTTACAAATGCATCGATCTAATGCAGATCGAGGATGTGTGCCTTCCATGTCTTTGCTGCCAGGCAAAAAAAAAAGGAGGCTGGCTGAAGCCTGTCCTCTAAGATATTTAAATGATAGTGATTGCTGTTGCGCAGTAATTTACAGAAGAAAGAGGTGCAAAGTTGCTGGAGTCAGCAGTCTTGGACTTTAAACATAGTTTTGAAGCCTGACTCTGCTGTCTGTCTTGTGAAAGCAGATTGAATGCCAGGATGCCTTGGAAGCAGCTGCTCGGGCAGAGGGCCTGCCACTGGACACCTCCGTGCATTCCCAGCTGAGAATGCTGGACGAAGAGCATCACAAGGGCAAATACCACCACGGCCTGAATGCACTGAAACCCATACGGACTACTTCCAAGTAAGTCTTAGGCTACAAAAGAACTGATACAGCATTTGCCTTTCAAATCAGTCACAAAGCAGGATTGCAGCTGTAGGTCTGCTGACTGTTACTGAAAACATTAGGATTTGTTTAGCGAATATGACTAGCATGGGCCATTTGGTACTCTGAGTTCTTTCAGTGAGAGGAGGCTTTGTTTTTCTCAGAGATTTACAATTCTGTTTCCTTTTTCATTTGTTTGTGATTTTTTTTTTTCTTTTAGACACCAGCACCCTGTTGATAATGCTGGGCTTTTTTCCTGCATGACCTTCTCCTGGCTCACTCCTTTGGCCCGCAGAGCGTACAAGAAAGGGGAATTGTTTATGGATGATGTATGGTCTTTATCAAGGCATGAGTCTTCAGATGTCAATTGTAGAAGGTAGAGACATCTTGTTCCTTACTATTTTCTTGTTTCCTCTTTTTTTATACGTTAGTTCATAGGCAATGATATAGTATTGCTCTAGAAAAGCAGCACTGATATTTTGTTCTGCCTTTCTCAGAATAGTGAAATTACTTTAGTTTTATCCTTCATTGATGACTTCCTCCTGCTGCACTGTTTCTGTACTCTTGCTGATTTCAGTGAACTTAGAGGGTTCTGTCTCCAGGAGTGTTATGCAATTGTTTTTCTGTTTTTGCATGTCTTTAGACTATTTTTTTATTAAAACACAGTTATTTCTCAAGGCTACACTGAAAAAAAAATTCTGTACTAAACCAATAAAAAGTAATTCTGACAATAGCAATGTGATTTGAATATGGGTCAGATCTTGCAATCAGGTTAACCTTTTATGGCTAATGAGAATTTTTCAGGTTTTGACTCCACAAGTGTTCTGTCAGATCAGCAGGGAAAGACTGTGACAAGTCAGTATATTAAGATTGCCAAAGGGACTCCTGGCAAAGCAAAAAGCATTTTGTTTTTCATCCCTCTCTTCCATAGAAGTAACACAGCATAGATATTTCAAGATGTAGATATTTCTCTTTACCTCCTAGAACACAGCATGTATTTATTTCTCTTGATATCTAGTAATTTTTGTTGCTTTGAGTTAGGAAATGCTTGGAATTTTCACAAAGGGGTACCTATGAGCTTGTATCTTCTGTCATGGTGAAAAACTTATAAGAGGAGGCTTCTGTTTTTATTAGGCTGGAGAGATTGTGGCAGGAAGAACTGAAAGAAAGTGGGCCCGATGATGCTTCTCTCCGGAGGGTTGTGTGGATTTTCTGCCGCACCAGGCTCATCATTTCCATAGTGTGTTTGATGATCACGCAGCTCGCGGGTTTTAGTGGACCAGTAAGTAATATCCATCCTTTTTTTTAACAACCCCAGAAGGCTCCATCTCATGGCCAACTGTAAAATCTTAAGGTTTCATTGCAGAATCGCTGAAATGTTTTGACTAGCTAGAAATTTTGGGGCAAAATTCCAGAGTGCTAAGATAATGCTGGTGGATCAGTTGCTGAATACCAAGGCCAAGTTCATGGAGAAAGGAGGGGGAGCTTAGATATCTTGGAGGAAATGCACATTTGTTTTTTCTCTTTGATTTTGAGTATAGTTTAAAGTTCTTCCTTAACTGGTATGTGGTCTTTTTGCATAAAATTCTTATGTGCAGGTCCTTTACTTGTTTTCTTTTTCTTTTTGCAATTCTGTAAAGGTATCTTGGAATAAAATTCAGTCTGATAAAACACTGATCTTAGATTATTGGCATTAATAGCACAGTCTTCAAGAAGTGGAACGAACCAATATTATTAGAGCACTACTTAGCAACTAATGTGAGCAGGTCTCAAGAAGTCTGTGGGTATAGTCTTTACTGATCCTACAGAGAATGGTCAGACAGGTTTCATGTAGAAGTGTTAGAGTATGTTATTGCCTCTAGGAACTGCTGCTGTTTGTTGCTATGGGTCGTAATGAAGATAACAACATATGGGACTTGACATTCACACCATTTTTTGTCACCTGTTTGTTGCACGTGCTGTGCAGATTTACAGTTGAAATTTTGACTAAATTTATTCTCTACACATTTCCCTTGAGGAGTAGGAGCAGTATTACTGCTAGTAGTACACGTTTCAGTGTGCTGGTAAGCTGAAGGTTCATTTCTTGGGTAAGTACACTTGGGTGCACTGTTAGGTGAAATGTCTTTTTAAAATGTTTTCCTGCTTTTAAATGTCTTATCAAAACGATGTTCTGCTTGTTAAGCCTTTTTAAAGTTTGCCTTGCTTCATGTAGTATGAATAACAATAAATGTTTCTGTGGTATTGTTTTCTTGGTAATAAGTTATAGTAACTTGTATTATAAAATATATGAACATACTTTGGTAATTAACAATAAATCGCGATTAAGGTTTTAACAGCACTAGCTTTCCCCAAGAAGAGCTTCTGTCATTGTTTCACTACAGGGCTTTGGTAGATGCTTTTATCTTTAGCAAAGAACTTGCAGCAGGGTTGCCCCTAATTTCTGTAGTGTAATTTTCTCAATTTGTCTCAGCCAAACTGCTGAATGTGAGAGAGTGGGAGGGGAAGGAGAAAAACAAACCAACTTGATGAGGCTGGGGGCTACCACTGCAATTGATGCTCAATTTGGGTAATTTAAAATTATCTATAGACATTTGGCCATTTACAGGCAACCTTATTCATTTCTCTGAATAAGGAACAATTCCTTTTTGGTTCCGTCATTTGGCATGAAAAATAAGTCTTTACCATCCCTCCTCCCTCTTTTTAAAAATGGCATGCCTCATAGATATGCCTATGCTGTCTCCTCAGAAATATCGGTGCTTTCTTGTGTTGTTACACATTTTCAGTCACCTGAAGGTGAAAAAGGAGATCAGGAAAAGCACTTGACTTGACCTCATGTATTGGTGAAAATTATAAAAATGGAGTTAAACACTATGTTAAATTCAAAAAATTTAGTTGAATGTCTAGACCTTGAAATGCCAGCCAACAGCTGTGGCTTTGCTAATGATCACTGTGATGGTTGTAACTAGAAAGGAGTTGTTGCAGACTTCCTGCGTGAGGGTTTTTTTTTTTTTTTTTTGATATCTCAGATCCTTCAAGGGTCTTCGTTTTTTAAATTTTGGTAAATTCTGCATCTGGCACAGTATCAAAACCCATAACCTGGTGAGGCAGCTGCATGTGTCAGACTGCCTTGTAATAACCATCAGAATGTACTAGTATAGGTGAGATACTATTTCTCTCCAGTGAATATTTGCTGCCATTTGATCAGCTACCAAAACTTTTAAGTTCAGGTTGAGGAGCAAAGAATTTTTTTGATTACTAAAGATGATCAGTTTAACTCCAGGTCTGAACAATGTACCTGTTTGCAACTGTTCAGAGCTATTCTTCCTGTTTGGGAGATGGGGAAACTTGCTATCTTAGTGGAGTACAGCTTGACAGTTTGGTCACTTATTGGAGGGGGGAGTGGTAAGCTGTTGGAGGTAAGTTTCCCAATTTCCCAGTTGGCTCCAGTTGCAGCCTGCCCCGTGCTGTTGCACGCTGGCTGCAGCAGGGATGCCGGCACTGCAGTGGGACCAGTGACAGAAGCTGTTCTTTAGAATTTTCAGGATGGCTGTTTTCTGCGTCAGAATGAGACAGTCCTGCTGGGCAGAGCCAACGCCAAGAGCAAAGGTAAGGTAATGTTTATTCAATGGGAATGCTTAAGACAGCCAAGCAGCTAGTACCAACTGCTACGGTGATAGTCACAGGAGTTCCTTTTTCCCCATTAGCTTGAGTTTTAGTTTTTGTAACTTGTTTTGTAAATAACTGTAAGCTGGATCCTTGTCATTAAACTAGTTTGAATTCAAATAGTATGTGTTGAGATGTAAATGTTAATTCTGTGTGACTTTTTTCCCCTCCCTTTTCAAAATTCTTTAATCTGCTGTTTCCTCTTTTCTTTCTTCCGGAAAAAAAATTAATGGGGGTATAATGTAAGCTGGTCCCTTATTTCATCACAAGAGATGCTGAATCTATAAAATAGTGCTGAAAATTTGCACTAAAAAAGTTTTGGGAGGAATGAGACCCCAGGAAACATCTGCTATCTTTATACATCCTTTCTTGGAGACTTTCAGCAATGCTGTGGTGTGCGAGAAAATGCTTGCAGTCTGCGACCATGCTGAGTTACAGCTCGTGAGGAAAAAGGGGGATTTTCACCCCAAATGCTCAGTGACTCGGTTGCATATGTTGGATTGAATACTGGAAAAAGAAGTCAGTAATCTCCTTAGTAACTGCAAACCAACTGTATGCAGTTGTGGTCCAAACAGTCGATGTAAAACTAAATCCAAGTAAGGAGAAAGCTGGAATGCAATAGATCTGTGAATGTGAGCTCCTCACATTTTTTCAGGGATCGGTATGTAAATTTTCTCAGTGGCCATTCTAGAACCTGATGGACATCTGGCTTTAATTCACACCTGTGAAAAAGAAAGAGCAAAATTATTTACAGCATGTTTCCTTGGTTCTGACGTGCAGAATTATTTTCCTCAGAACAGATGAATTTGATCTCCTTTTTTTTTCCTGTTATTTGGTGCTGGGCTATAGCTATCAATACCTTTGCTGAAGTAGTGGGGTTTTGTTTTTTAACTCTCTCTTCAAACTACACAGAACTCTTATTTGCGAAACCTGTTTAGCCAAGAGGACTTCAACGGACTATGATGTGAAAGGCTTCTCAAATATTTCCTTTGGTCTCACACTTTTTTGTTACTTTTTGCTTGTGGGCAAAGGTAATTCTCTGCTCTGTACTAGCAAATCAAAAGCACCAGTATCCTAAATCATCATTTGTTGAAAAGCTCTCTAGGAAATCTTTTGCTGTCTGTGAAGCCTTACTGTAAGATACTTTTTAAACCAGATTTCAGAATTTGTGCAGCCTCAGAAGCCTCCTTTGTTGGCACCTGCAAGTTTGACTTCTTTTGGACTTCATGAACAAATACTGTTTTGTTTTTGTATCTTTATAATTTTGTGTGTAGTTTCAAATCTAGTTTATGTTAGAGGTTAAGACTGACTGTTAGATATTAGCTCTTTATAATTATCCTGTATGTGCAGATTGTATGTTTATACAATGCTCTACCTGTTGTACAGTGTTTTTGAGATGTTACCGTTTAAGATGGCACTTTATTTGAAATAAAAGCCTGTTGTTTCTCAGTCAATAGTATTTAATATTGCTGGTGATTGTGAGTTGTATGATGTTATATTGTGCCGTTGGACCACAAAGAGCTGGAGGTGGGAATTGGTGGTTCTGGGGGCTGTCCTCTTTCTGCAGGTGATGTTTGAAATGTGATTCCTGAGGTAAAGTGTTTATGTTTTTGGGGGGAGAGGGCATGGGGAGGGATTGAATGGTTAATTTTTTGTCTTTTTTTTTTTTCTCCCCTGTCCCCAATGATTTGTGGTATTGCGTACCTTGTGCTTTCTGCTTGTTTTTTTCTTTACTATTAAACTGCTGATGTTTATTTCCAGGAATGTTTTGCAAATGTCCTTCTCACTCTTCCCCTCTACAACTGTAGGTACATTGTTCCTTTTTATCAAATAAGCACGTTTGAAGCAAACCAAAGATAAAATAAGAAAAGGTCTTAATGTCACGTAAAGGAATGTTTCTTAATGTGCGCAGATGTATAAGTAGTGACTATATTTTAAAACTCTTCTATATGATAATGCATTGCTTTCAGCTAACTGACAGATTTATGTTAAGTTAGAAGACACGGAGGATTAGAAGCGTGCTGCGAGGAATATCATTCCAAATTAAACTCTATTTACTTACTAAATTTGACTCAGTGCTTGGCTCTCAGCAGGGCTTTGTGTTACAGAACTCCTTGTATTGACACCTTTTACTTCTAGAAAGAAGATGCTTTCTATTTCAAACGGCTCTTTTAAAAGCAAAGTAGCCTACTTATTTCTAACTTAACATAAAGTTGTTGCATGGTCCTCTGGGATGATGGGGTGTTCATGCAAGCTTGCATTTCTTCCTGTAGGCGTTCGTTGTGAAACATCTTTTGGAGTATACCCAACAGAGTGAGTCCAACCTGCAGTACAGCTTGTTTTTAGTTTTTGGCATCTTTATGACGGAAATAGTGCGATCTTGGTCCCTTGCACTAACCTGGGCTTTGAATTACCGCACGGGGGTTAGACTGCGTGGAGCTATCTTGACAATGGCATTTAAGAAAATTCTTAAGCTGAAGAACATCAAGGAGAAGTCTCTTGGAGAGGTAAGCTGCAGCATCATTTTGAAAATTGCAGAGTTAAAAGGGGTATGCAATATGTTTCTATGAGAATGAGCTGTGCCTTAAATCTGAATAATATGTTATGTATATTTTTCAGCTCATAAATGTATGTTCCAATGATGGTCTAAGGATGTTTGAAGCTGCAGCAGTTGGCAGTTTGTTGGCTGGGGGCCCTATTGTGGCCATCTTGGGAATGGTTTATAACGTGATTATTCTGGGTCCAACAGGCTTCTTGGGCTCGGCTGTCTTCATCCTTTTCTACCCAGCAATGGTGAGTTGGAAAGAGTTGGAAAGACTTCCTTCATTTTAATTAGGTCAGACATACATATAGTTCTGAATAAAAGGTGTTGAAATGTACTAGATTTAGCCTGTTTATGGTGCTGCGTGTTATTGAAGGTGTTTCTAAAGATGGTGCATGAAGCAGAAATTTGGAAACAGGAAGCTCAAAATTACAAAGAAAATTAGCAAATGGAAATAGGAAAGCTGATAGATCTGAGATAAGTATGCATAGCTGAATTAAACTGCAGAATGTTCTGCAGCAGTTCTGCTGTTGCTTGTGGTTGAGGTTTGAAAGACACGAGGCCTCCAGCTTGTGTACAGGAGTTCAGTGTTGCATGAATGCGCACCGCTCTTGATTTCAACAAAAGATGTTGAAAAGCACCATATCTGGGAGAGGGGAGTTACTGCTGCTTCTGCTTCTGCTGAGCTGTGAAATAGGCTAGTTGAAGCCAAAATCTTCTTGCCTCTAAAATGCCCTGTAAGACTGCTGAAGATTTGTCACTGTATTTATAATACAAATTTTGAAAAGCATGGGGGCTGAATACTGTGAGGGCCACTTTGGTCCAATTTATCTGACCAACAGTAAGGATTAAAATAATGGGAATTATATTTTAGAGGGGAATGAGGAGTGGAGTTTCATCATCTTTTCCAGTTCTTTTCAGCAGTCCTTCTCTGTTGGCGGGCAGTCAAAAAGAGATTGCAGGAGTATGAAGAAGAGCAAAGAGCTGAAAACTTCCTAAAGTAGTGTAGTGTTTTTGAATTTCAGACCAGGAATGGGATGAATGTAAGAGTAGCAGATACTTAGAAACATGTGAACAACTACTTATTTTTAGATTGGTTTAGTAAAAATGTTAAAACTGTTTTACCATCTTCATAACACTATGGTAGAAATTGATCTGGCTGTGCAAAGTCCAGCTCGCTCTTTTGCTTTGTGGGACCAGGTTAAAAGGTTGGCTAAAATGGATCCTAGTGTTCATTTGCCATGAGGGTCAACTTGGTGTGTCTTTAGGTTAGTGTGTTTGTAGTCTTGGTGCTTCAGAAACTTTAACAAATCTGGTACTGTATGAAGACAGGGTGAGAGAGTTGGAGTTGTCCAGCCTGGAGAAGAGAAGACTCCGGGGAGACCTTGTAGCAGATTTCCAGTATCTGAAGGGTGCCTACAAGAAAGCTGGAGAGGGACTTTTTACAAGGGCATGTAGTGGTTGGACAAGGGGTAATGGCTTTAAACTGGAAGAGGGTAGGTTTAGAATAGATAACAGGAAAAAAAATTTCACTATGAGGGTGGTGAGGCACTGGAACAAATTGCCCAGGGAAGTTGTGGATGCCCCATCCCTAGAAGTGTTCAAGGCCATGTTGGATGGGGCTTTGAGCCACCTGGTCTAGTGGGAGGTGTCCCTGCCCATGGCAGGGGGGTTGGAACTAGGTGATCTTTAAGGTCACTTCCAACCCAAACCATTCTATGATTCTATTCAATGTTGGTAAAAGCGCACACCTCTTTTCTCACAAATTCTTATTTTTGTTGAAACTTGCTATTGTGAGTCTAGTGCTCAGTGCAGATGGGGTGGGAGGACATGCATAGTGTTTCCAGCCTGACTTTTCTATTAGAACAAGTCGCCTTCCCCCATCCTTGAATCCCTTTTTCAGATTCAGAATTTGCTTTCTCTGGTAATCAGAGGAGTGGAATGTACTTTCTTAGTTGCCATTAATACTAGATGGTGTTGCCTTTTGTTTCAGATGTTTGTATCACGCCTCACAGCTTATTTCAGAAGAAAATGTGTATCGACAACAGATGAGCGCGTGCAAAAGATGAATGAAGTTCTTAATTACATTAAGTTCATTAAAATGTATGCCTGGGTCAAACCATTTTCTCAGAATGTTCAAAGTGAGTTCACACAATCTCTAAACGTTTCCTTTTGTGCAGATGCCCCATTGCTTAGTGCCCTGCTGCATCCTCGTAGCTTAGTACCATAGATTATGTACATGCAGTGTAATAACTCTTTCATCCTTCAGGCTTCCTATTTGTTATGCATGATGGGTTGGAAAAACAGACTTGCTTCTAAAGTTTCACCTTCTGGCATAATGATGTTTGTGGCTTGGCACTAATCTTAAATTTTTAAATTGTATTCCATTTTTTATCATTTAATAAATGTGCTGGCTGCTCCATTTTTAGATAAAGTAAAAAGACCTCTATTTGTATGGAGATTTACAGACCATTTTAGTTTGCTCCTCTGTAACTGTGGTCTTTATAAGAAGGTATATAATGTGATAAATACTAAAACGTGGAGTTAGGCCTCTCTTACTCAGTGTTTATAGTGCTATGGTAGTGTCTGTTGTGTATGTAGCCCTGAGTCATACTTCAATTTATATTTCTAGAAATCCGTGAGGAAGAACGTAAAATCTTGGAGCGTGCCGGCTACTTCCAGAGCATCACTGTGGGTGTCGCTCCCATAGTTGTAGTCATTGCCAGTGTGGTGACATTTTCTGTCCATATGATCCTTGGCTACGATCTTACAGCAGCTCAGGTAACTTACTTCAGTGTTGAAAATATTCTTTACAATATTGGTACAGTAGTTTTTTCTGCTAAGCCATTTCTCTTCAGCGTGTTTATTGCTTTGTGGCTGTGCCTGTGCTGCCAGGCTGTAGCCTTGCTCACAGAAGTGAACACCTGATGGGTGTGACAGCAGCAGATGTAGTCTTATATTTTGCACAAAAAGTTCTCAAGTGCTGTTTCAGTCCTGACCTTCCCCAAAACAGGTTTTGAGCTGGATCTAAACCAGTGCTCATGTTTGCTATTCAGATAGGACATTGGGATTACTGGATAGTTTTGTTTTACAATGTGCTTGGATGCAAACAGCACAAATCTGTCTTAAAACAGGATTTGAACATGGGTCTTCACAAGTAGTAAGCTAATGCAGAGTTTGCTAGCTGCTGCTTTTATTACACCTACAAACACTGCAGATGTCTGTCTTGGTCTGTTACAGAGCACCAGAGAGTTGGACAGATCTGCCGTTTTCCGCTGTTGAAGAATTTGTTGAATATTTAAATGGTTATTCTTGGACTCTGGGCCTCTTCTGTGGCTTTGAATTGCTGCTGTGACAATTCAACTTTTAGAAGGGTGGAGTTGCTAGTATGTTGCATCCAAATGTAATTCTCTTTCTTGTCTCATTTTTAGGCATTCACAGTGGTTACTGTCTTCAATTCAATGACTTTTGCTCTAAAAGTAACACCTTTCTCAGTGAAGTCTCTATCTGAGGCATCTGTTTCCGTTGACAGATATAAGGTAAGCAGTCATTTGGCTTTGTAGTTTTAACTGTAGGTGTGGAGTGTTGTATGTGTATAATAGATGCTAAGGGAACACTTGGAAGGTAGTGTTGTTTTAATGACTTGAGGAGTTCTTTTTCTTTACACTTAGCAGTCCAGATTATTGGATTCTGCAAAAGAGAGACAAATCTAATGAAGGAGTACTAGAATTTTAAGATAATACCTGTGTGGGAAGCAAAATATTCTTATTTAATGATTTTAGGATTTTGATGTTGGCCACTGTAAGAGAATACAATACTAGATGGCTCACAGTATTATAATTCTTGAACTCTCTTTTAAGACCATCTGCATGAAAAGACAGTGAAACATGTCTGCAATGAAATTTCATGTTTTGCTAATGACACTCTTTTTGGAAATGCCATGTATTATGTAGGCAGCTTTGCACAAACTGGTAGAGTTTTGTTTGTAGTTATGAAAAACTGAGGTTTTGTATTTGCAGACCAGATTAAATGACTGAAACTCCACTATATGAATAAAATGCAGCTGTGATCTCACGAAACAAAATCTGTGGTAGGAAATTATAAGTTAGTCCTATCTCATCCTTCAATCCCTGTGAAGTGAATACACTGTGTGTACTTTAGTATGAACTCAGAGGACAGGCCTTTATTTTGTCTTCTCTCTTGAAGACAATAGTGCATTGCACATTGCAGAAATTTCCAAATAGGATTCCACAAACATTGACAGAGATATGGATTCTGTGTAATGCATTCATGAAACAAATCTGGGTGTGAGAAGAATGGGATCTGCAGAATGGTTTTGAGACCCTATTGCTTTTGAGCATTTTTGTTTCATTTTCTGAGTCACCCCAAATAAAGCTTTCTTAAATCCAAACGCACTGGAGGGAGTTTTGGCAGGGAAGAGGAGGAGAGAGAAAAGGCAAATTGTAATATCTCCCAGTTTGACTGCAAACAGTATAATCTGTGCAGGGAGTGTAACACAAGGTGGGGATACTCTAACATGACAGTAAAAATGTAATTGACTTTTTGGCTCTGTAAATGAGTATGAGTTTTCTTATGAATGTATGATTCGGGCAAGAGTAAATAAGGCTGAGAACTGACAAGTCTTTAATTGCATAAGGCTTCTTAGTTCAAAACATAAATTATGTAAGTGGAAAACATCTTATCTTGTAATTAAACTGTGTGAAAAATCTCTTCCTAATCTGTGTTGACTGTAAGTACTGATGGATGTGGTGGAAAACGTGATACAGTGGACTTAATGGCTTACTTCTTATTGTCAAGGAGCCCAAGACAAGTCAGTTAAATTTGTGAGATGACTTTTTCCCAGCAGAAAAGTTGAAGGGTAAAGGCTGAAGGTAAGTCATTCCAACTCCTTCCATAACGAGTTGGTATGCAGGACAAGTCAGTCACTTACCTCCATAGTAACCTCTCCTTTCCAACCCATGTATTCTACTCATGTGTTTTAAATCTGGAAATTACAGAGCTGCATTTGCAGTGTTAAAAGAATAAGCCCCTCATATTGCATCCAAAGTATTGCAGTTCTGTAAAAGTCTTGGTGTATCTAAGTGCTTCCACCACATCCAGGAATGCCCCAGCCACTTAGCAGGCCTGGAGTTAGTTTACACTAATGAGCTACCTTTTGCTCTTCAGCTTCCTCCTACTGTATAGCCTGATGTGTTTTGCTGCGTGAGTGTGCCATAGGCTTGTCTCCCAGTCTTGATCAGGTGTCTCATCTTTACACCTCTCTCACAACTCCTATCAGAGTTTATTTCTAATGGAAGAGGTTCATATGATAAAGAAAAAACCAGCCAATCCTCACACCGCGATAGAGGTGAAAAATGCTACCTTGGCTTGGGACTTCTCCCATGCCAGCGTCCAGAGCTCACCAAAGTTGACCCCCAAAGTGAAAAAAGACAAGAAAGTCACCAAGGGCAAGAAAGAGAAAATGAAGCTGCAGAATGAGGGACAGCAAGCTGTGCTGGCAGAGCAGAAGGGCCATCTTCTAGTGGACAATGATGACCATCCTAGCCCCGAAGAGGAGAACAGAATCATCCACCTGGTTAACCTTCGGCTTCAGAGGACTCTCTACAACATTGACTTTGAGATAGAAAAGGTAAGAGAAGAAAGGAGGAAATCTGAGCTTTCAAAAGGCCTCATTTTTTAGCTGTCCCTTGGAAAAGAGAGCTGTGTATTTTTGCATGAAATGGAACATCTTGCTTTTGTGCACTCCTGTAATATCCATGGCAACTGCAGTATCCAGGATGCAATGTCTGATCTTGATGTAAACAGCTGTGCCCTTTTAGTAAACTAGATCTTTGCAAACAGCCTATGAAACAACTGCAGGTTGTATGGCTTTCACATCTAACTGATGATTTTGCTATTTGTAGCTCTTCATACAGTATATGAGCCGTTGACCTTAAAGAATCAGCAGGGCAACAGGGGTATCAGTGGGGTATTAGTGTACGGTGTATTCCTGTAGCCGTTTGATAATTGTGCCGGGTTACAGCTAAATTCTGGGTGAACATTCTATTCTAGGTGGTTAGGTGTTCTAATGGAGCGTAACAGTGCTTTTCGTTGAAGAATATGCAATTTTCTTCCCTGACAATTTTGGTACAGTAGAAGGACACAGATATTTTCAAGAATTTCAAGCACTTGGAGTCCTCATTCTAGGATGGGTAAAAACACGTGACATATTAAGTTCAATGCTTTTTCTTTGACTTTTTACATCTTCTACAAATACGAAAGTTTTGCAGTCTGGCATTTGGTTGCTGTAGTAACGGCATCCGTGCATTTATGAAGATATTTATGGTTAAATTGTAGTCATAAGTAGAGTGATGGTTGAAACTATTTTAAACCATAAAAATGCTGTATTTTAAACTTTTGAAGGTTGTATATAGTTTAAAAAATAGCCTTGAAAAAAGAGTACACAGTTACTTGAAAATGTAAAGGCCAGAAGTTTGTAAATGAGAGAAAGCCAGCAATGGGTTCCACAAGTGGCTATATACCCTTTTTGTCTGCTTTACCTTTTTTTACAAAAGGAACAAAAATAGTTTTGATGAATTAATAGTTTAATGTTGGTATCAACCCATCCATTTTATTGCAGAAAAGCGGCTGGATTCTAGCTTTTTCTTGGTACGCATTCCTTAGCAAACTGCATCTCATAAGCCATGAGTTTTACTCGACATGTATATCCCTATTTCTGTTTTTCTTTGTCTTTCCCTCTTTATATGTTTCCTTAGAACTCTCAAAAGCATCTTGGTGCATTCTGTTCAGGCAGGCCTTGGTGCTTTTGGCTGAGGGCAGCATTCTCTGGGTCTGTAGCAGGCCCAGACAAAGGGAAGCTGATCTTAAAATCCATTCATTTTTACCTGTGGAGTTGATTCAGTTTTAGTCCACTGTGGGATAGTATTCACTCTTTATTATTTGAGAGTTAAAATGCTGACTGTTTTGCTTTTTGCTGTCTGTTACATCTCTTTTCAGCTGTCATTAGTACCTCAGAGGGAACAGCTGGGCATTAAAGGTAGTCCAAATTCTGAAAGGGATGGAGAATATAAGAAATGAGTACCATAATTATTTTTTTTTTCTGTCTAGGGAAAACTTGTTGGAATTTGTGGCAGTGTGGGGAGCGGAAAAACTTCACTTATCTCAGCAATTTTAGGACAGGTGAGAAAATCTGTTTTGACTACTTCTGCTCTTCTCTTTCCGATCTCCTCTTTCACTTATTTATACTCTGTAGAAGAAAGTCTGGTATAAACATGGAATAGCATAATTTCAGTTTTATCTTTAATTTCAGATGACCCTGTTGGAGGGTAGCATTGCAGTAAACGGAACATTTGCGTATGTGGCCCAGCAGGCCTGGATCCTCAATGCTACACTTCGGGACAACATTCTTTTTGGCAAGGAATATGATGAAGAAAGGTTTGTCAGAACTGTTTGCTGATTTTTGTGAAAGCTTAGTAATTCTTGGCCCAAGTGTGGGAAAACGTAATGCAGAGTGCAGTGCAGCTAAAGCCTATGGATCCTTTTGGAGTCTGCCTTTAAGTCTCACTTTAGAGCCTTCCTCTCTTGCCCGTGGTCACCGTGGCTGATGGCTGTTGATGCCTCTGTCATTGCTCGTTCACAGTGAGGGCTGTACCCTGTGCTGGAGTATTATCTGACCTCTGGTTTTAGCAGCTGCTGTGGAGCAGCACTGAAGCGGCATTTGCTCTTGCTGTCCTGGCCTTGCCCTCTTTAAACACAACAACTGCTGTTTGCAGTGTACTGGCATCTTCCATGGCACTCCCCCTGCGGGGCCTTCCCTGTGGCCTGTGCTAGCTATCCCTGGAAAAAAAAAATGCCTCCTTTCCTTCACAGTGCTTCAGAAGTAGGTGATTAATTATTATCCTCAGTTTCCTCCTGGGAATCCAAGGCAGATCATTTATTTTGGGCTGCTGAAATGTCTGCTGTTAATGTAGAAAGTGAGATAATGCTGTAGTGGCTAAATACTTGGGGGGAAAAAAACCCAGTGTTCTTACTACTTATCTAATTGTTCTTTAGATACAATATGGTGTTGAATGGTTGCTGTCTAAGGCCTGACCTAGCCATCCTTCCAAACGGGGACCTGACAGAGGTATAAATTTTGCTTATAGTAAACAAATTTGTAGATGAAGAACAGTATAGTTTTGGTGGACTGGACTGGAGTGAGGGGAACATCAATCTGATGTGCACGTAAGCCAAGCTGGTGAATGCGCCTTCTTGAGTTTATCAATGCAGGCCCTGGGCTACTGAGAGTTGTGCCATGTTTTTGAATCAGATGTTGACAGTTTGAGAGTTTTTAATTGTGTTGTAAATTTAGGTGCCTTAACAGGACCTATTTGAACTTGTTTTAAAATAGCTAAGAAAAAAGCTTGGCTATTGTAATACAAAAGTAAAATAATCAAGACTACTGCCACATTTCAAGTGTATTAACCTTGAGTTTGAACATATAACACATTTCACAAAGTAATGGACACCTAAGCTATAGAATATATGTGTATTAAAACAATATATAATATTGTGTGTGTATATATATAAATAAAAACATTATGGTCTGCTTCATTCCAGTCACATCTTGAGCTCTGAGTATCTGTGTTGCACGGTGCTGTAGAAATAACGTGTGCGTGTCTGTACAGATTGGTGAACGAGGGGCTAACCTGAGTGGAGGACAGCGTCAGAGAATCAGTCTGGCTCGAGCCCTGTACAGTGACAGGAGCATTTACATCCTTGATGATCCCCTTAGTGCCTTAGATGCTCATGTTGGAAATCACATTTTTAACAGTGCAATAAGGAAGCACCTGAAGTCAAAGACTGTCCTTTTCATCACTCATCAGCTTCAGGTACTACATCTCTCATAGTTTCTTTTCTGGACTTTCTTGAAATGCTGTTTAGTCAGTTGCCTTCATACTGGAAATTTCTATGCCCTGACCTGTTACAGCACAACCCTGTCTGTCTATAGGATGCATGGTTTACATTTACAAACTAGGTTTGCACTGAGCATGGCTTGTTTGATACCAGTGCTGCTTGGTGTCTGATCAGTACTGGTAACACTTGGCTAAAGAAAATATACCAGAGAAGTAAGTACCTTGTTAAAAAATACTTTTGCTAACTTGCTTTAAAGCTAGTTCATCACATTGGAAAACACTTAGATTTGATGTCAGTAAATCAGAATTGATGTACTCTGGGATTTTTTTTTGCCATCTTCTGTGCATAGAAATTAGTATATCAGTATTTGCAGTGTTTAAGTATCTTGAATTGTGTCTCCCATAACAGACTGTTTTTGATAGAACATAAAAACTTTTTATTTGTGTAGAGTGAGAGTAATCATGGTGCTATTGTCAATGCAGGACCTTTAAAAATCAGATGTCTGTTATGTGGGAAGAGGTGTGTTGTGTGCAAATGTCTATAAATTACTGAAAAGGATTGTGTAGGAGTATGTTTGATTATCAGCCGTAATGATAGAGACTTGTTCTTACTGCCATTTTCTCCAGTATCTTGTTGACTGTGATGAAGTGATCTTCATGAAAGAAGGCTGCATTACTGAGCGAGGAAGTCATGAGGAACTGATGAATTTAAATGGGGACTATGCAACTATTTTTAATAACCTACAGCTGGGAGAAACACCACATATTGAGGTACTTATTTGTTTGTTTTAAAGTGCTCTGAATGTTGACTTTTCTGATGAGATGAACCAAATGACATAGTTGGAAGACTGTAAAATGGTTTCATATGTTCATGTGTTAATCTGACCGATAGATTTCCTGTAGAATAATTGGTGCTTCATGAGCTCTTTGTATTTGTAGTCACAGTTCATATTTAGGGAATGTGTAATAGAGAGGACTCTGCCAATGAGCTCATGAGTTGAACATGAAAGTAATGTATCGTCTTCGCTGGTGATGCTCAGAGCAGGAAGCTTGTTGTCTCTCATTGTACACCTCACTTAATTTACTTCTTAATCTCTACTGTACATGTCACTTCTTAATAATCAAATTAGCACCAAATTCTTACTCGTTTGTGGTACTGTTTTTTCACATAGGGTGTGACTGAGGCACAGCGAAAGTGACACAACTTGTTGAATGTTAGATGTGCCAGTATTTTGGAAATGTAACTGAAAATGCTTTGTTTTGGTGGGTTTTGAGGGAAAAAAAAAATGTTGCTTGGCACTGCTTTTGTTATGAAACAATCACTGAAAACGCAAAATTGGATTTGTGCTCTGGTATTTTAGTCACTGGAAAAAATGTAAATCTAGAAAATAACAATAACCATTCAGTAGGACATGCATTTAAATTTTCAGCAATTTAATTTTTCCCACCTTCCTCTGGTTTGCTTCCTGAAATTATTCTTTGGAGTTAAGCAACTTTGCTGCTTTTCATTTTATGATGATTTACTTCAAGTTTTGTGTGCCTTTTCTTTTAGAAGAGATAAGAAAAACACATCAGCATTTTATTTTTTTTTTTTTAAAGACGAGGCTCCTTATTCACAAGTTGCAGACACATAAAATAAAAATGTTGCTGAAAAGGTAGCGTTGTGTGATATACACAGATATAGAAGGTGCTTGGTGAAATTTTCTCGTGGGAGATGTTAGTGAAAGAAGCAAAAGAATATAATGGCATTACTCTGCATATCCTTTCAGAGGCATGAAGATTATAGTTCTGCAATTTTAAGATTAATGTAATGACAGTTAACATGAGATTATCCAGCCAGCATGCTTAGCTGACCTTCACTGTCTCTCTGTAAACACTAGCTCATGGAAGGAGCATTAATTTGCATTCCCTGTGGGATAAGAAGAAATGGATGGTAAAGTTAGATTCTCTGTGGTTTGACATGCATGAGATGTCACTTCTCAAAGCGCAGGGAAAATGACCCTGAATATGGTGTATAGGGGGTTTCATTTAATGTAGGCTATCTCTGAACAGGTAGTAACTTCCATTTGTGGGAAGGTGGCTGGGTTTAGAACAGTAATTGTGTGTGCAGTTTAGTGTTTGGACATTTGCTTTCTGGAAGACCAAGTTAACCAGACTTCATCCTTAGAGACATTTCATGAGAGCTTTCCTAAGTGAAGTACTAGGGTGTTTGGGGAAAAGAAGCCTCTTAATAAAATTGTGAGTTATTTTTACAAGGCACAGGGGGATTGTATCTTTTTCTCAGTAGCAGACATGTCATTCCTCTACCATGTACGCTCATAGTGTCACTGATTCTGGAAATCAGCCTTGCACACTACCAGTACAGATTGGTAGCAGTTCAGATTAATAAAGGAGGAGAATTTAATCTACCAGAGTTGGCAGTCATCTGTAATAACAGCGAAGTTAATATCCTCCTTGATATGAATGCTAAGCTATTGAAAGCCTTTGTCCTTAGCAGGCATCTTATAAAAAGTTTGGGTTCAGATATGAAAATGTCAAAGCAAATTACTCTGGTATGTTTAGTGTGATTGTTTTCCTGCAGATTAATATAAAGAAGAACACAAACAGTTCACTGAAAAGACCCCAGGATAAAAGTACCAAAACAGGGTCTGTGAAGAAGGAGAAAGTTGTAAAGAAGGAAGAGGGTAACTATGTAATCAGATTTCTGGCTGTAATTATTTTATATACCAATAAGCTCAAAACATTTGCTTTTGAAGTGTATTATGAAAGTACCTCTCAGGTTTTGAAAGCTGTCTCAAGTCCTGGTCACTCAGCGTGGTTGATAGGACACAGGCAGTGTGCAAAGGACATTCATTAATTCATTAAATGTGGGTGTCTGCACAATGTTTTCAAGTTCAATCATGCTGCCGCTGGTCAGATGCCATTGGCACAAAGGAGCTTGAAGTACCCTGTCTCCCACACCACCTCTCGGCCCTATGCTAAGAAGGCAATGTGTACACTTTGGTACTCGCACAGTCCTAGGCAGGACATAGCATTTATGTATGAAGAATTGGAAGATCTGACCTCTGTTTTGTGGTTCTCTCTGTTTAATGTTAACTTTGCTTTTTAAACCCTGCTGAAGTTCAATAGTGAGGCTGATACCAGCCTAGCATTTAAGTCTGTGCTGATAATGGTTTTTCAGACGTACCATGATGTGAACGATTCTGCAGAGGAAATGTGACTTTTTGCAAAACTCTTTGAACCACTGAGTTCTACATATTAAGTAATGTCTGTGTTTCTGAAAGTACTCTATACAGTTTGAAAATGACTGTAGTTTCACTTATGTTCACAAACTTAAAGTTTTATGGAACGGCTTTCTTTTCCTCACTCCCTCCTCCTCTTTTGTTTCACAGGCCAGTTGGTCCAGTTGGAAGAGAAAGGCAAAGGCTCTGTCCCCTGGTCTGTTTATGGTATCTACATTCAGGCAGCTGGAGGCCCCTGTGCATTCCTCGTCATCATGGCACTGTTTGTGCTGAATGTGGGCAGTACAGCTTTTAGCAACTGGTGGCTGAGTTTCTGGATCAAGCAAGGCAGTGGAGTAAGATAAATAGCTTTTCTACACTTATTTCTAATGGGCAGTGGGATTGCTCTTCTAGACTGATCCCAAGCAGTCCTATGAGACCAAATGATGCTTCCTAATATAAGCAAGTTCCCCAGGAGGTGATCTCACCAGGGAGTTCATCTCCAAGAATAAGGGTGCTCCACCAATAAGATAGATGTAATAGCTCATGTGGTTTTATACTGCCCTCTTGTTCCTTGTCTTGGTTAGTCTAAGAAAAGGAATTAAAAATGTGAAAGGAGCCAACAAGCTGCAGGAGAAATTACTAATCTTAGTGCTGTTTTTTGTTTGAATGTGTCCTTACATCTAACAGGATAATCTTGTCAAGGTATATGGCTTTAAGTCAAATGACTTCTGGGAGTTGCTTTGAAGACTGTGATGACCTGGGATGGTTTGGGACTTTTCCCACTCTAGGGGCTTTGACTGCAAGTCCTGTTGCATTTAAAGATTCAAATAAAACTGCAAGATTTTTTGGGGGGCGGGGGGAGCAGACTACTAACCTCAGAGAGGAAATAATGAAGTGCAGATCGCCAACAATATTAAAATAAGCAATGAGGTCCTTAAACATACTTTAAGATTGAAAAAAAAAATCAAAAAGAGCATAAGAATGTACAACAGTGTGACAGGAAAGAAATGACTGTATACTGGCAGAAAATATCAACTGTTTGATAAGACAATGTACTACCTATACAAGGTGAATATTGCTGTGTAATGTGAGTGGTGGTATCTGGTGGTGTTCAGAAGAACACAAGAGAAGATAATCGTGAAATGAGCGATTAGGAACCAAATGAAGTAGGTACTGTTGTAGTATTTTCAAAGATACTGTAGGAAAAGGCCAAGGGCTACAAATCTGCACGTCCAGTATCTCTGCTAGGGAAAACTTTATGAAGTATTCAAAGATCACTGTAGTACTTTATTTAAAGAAGAAATATCAAATATGGTGGGAGGGAAAGGAGGACAATTGAATTCTATCACATGTAATGCGTCCACGCTAAACCCTTGTCTTAACTAACTATTCACTGGAACTTTTCCTTTTCTGCAGAACACCACTGTGACTTTGGGAAATGATACTGTCATAAGCAACAGTATGAAAGATAACCCTCACATGCATTACTATGCTGGCATCTATGCTCTGTCTATGGCGGTTATGTTGATCCTGAAAGCTGTTCGTGGCGTTGTCTTTGTAAAGGTATGTGTCAATGCTATTCTTTTTCTTATACCGCCCCCCCCACCCTGTTCTGCATACTGCTGTCACTGTGGTTCTTTTGGTCACCTCTCAAGGGAGACTTTGAACCAGAGGAAGTCAGATCACAGATTGTGAGGTTTCCGTAAGTCATCTCTTGGGGCTGCACCATGCTTTCTGTTAAACTTCTTCCTGAATTAATGGCTTCCTTCCACTGGTTGGAAGCACAGAATGCAAGAAGAAAATAAAACAGAGAAAGTGAGCAGAATGTTTTGGTGCCCCAGGAGAGGAGCAGTGGCAGGAAGGCAAACATCCTTTCATAATGCTGCAATGTTTTCTGTATTGTCAGGGAACTCTCAGAGCATCCTCAAGGCTCCATGATGAGCTCTTCCGAAGGATTCTACGCAGCCCCATGAAGTTCTTCGACACTACACCCACTGGACGGATTCTCAACAGGTTTTCCAAAGACATGGATGAAGGTATCTCACACTGTATGCTCTGTAGATCCCACGTTCAGACCTTCCAATTAACTCCTTAATACTCTCCAGTCTCTTGCTGTTGGGATGATTGTACCCTATATCCATTGCCAAATGTGTAATTGTAATACACAAAGCAGGAATTGGGATGTACCTGGGTTATGATTCTAGAAGGCAGCTGATACCTCAAGTTTGTTCACTTATAAAGAAGAAGATGTGCAGCTGCTTTTGTACCTGCAGGCTGCACATGGACTCTTAGCAGTCAATGCAGGGGAAACCTGGAGTATCAGGGTGAAGCTGATGTACAGCAAAGGTGGTAATTAGGTCAAAGTTGCATCAGTGCTATTTCTGCAAACGGGAATAATTGGAAAGACTACTAGCATCTCAGAAGATGAAAGCACCCCTAATGAAAATGTACATTTTTAATTTGAATAAGCCATGAGAAATCACTGTCCTTGTCAATGGTGATGTACAGCTGGACTGAATTGTTTTATATAGGTTGTATTAGCTTTCTGTACTCAAGATCCTCATCTTTTCCTTCCATCTTTTTCAGTTGATGTTCGCTTGCCTTTTCAAGCAGAAATGTTCATCCAGAATGTCATCCTTGTGTTCTTCTGTGTGGGGGTGATTTCTGGGGTTTTCCCCTGGTTCCTGGTGGCAGTGGGGCCCCTCATTGTCCTGTTCACAGTTCTGCATGTTGTGTCTAGGTAAGTGCATCAGCTGCTCTAACTAAAAGTAGAGATACTTTGACCTGTTTTTAAGGACTTAGGGTTCTTCAAGCATATATGCATCAATGTACTGGTTGGATATGGTGGTTGTACATGTCACTTAAAGTGCTTCTTTCCTTCCAGAGTCTTTATTCGAGAGCTCAAGCGTCTGGACAACATCACACAGTCTCCATTCCTGTCTCATATTACATCTAGCATACAGGGTCTCTCCACAATCCATGCCTACCACAAAGGACAGGAATTTCTGCACAGGTCAGTGTAGATATCCATCTGAGAGCGGTGGAGCACAAAGCAGGGTGCAACACGTTTACATTCAGAAAGATTTATTAATGGGGTCTACAGCTGATGGCATGCATAGACTGTAAGAGTGAACGTTACTTTTTTGGGGGAAAAAATGAGGAGGAACAAGAAGGAGAAGGGAAAGGGAAAACTCCCCAGTAGCCAAAGGGGAAGAACACTGATGGGGTCCCAGGTGAATGTCCTCCTCTGAAGTTCTCTGCAGTGCAGCAGGTGGCGATGGTAATGGTGAGGGCAATGTTTTGGCCATACTTTTTCCCTGGTTGTATATACTTTTTATCAGGTCCTGCTTATATTTTTTTATTGGTTGTTTCTCCTTGTAATGGCATTAGCATTGGTTAGAGCATGCTAACAAAACCTCAGTGTGTATATTGATAAACTGTTAGTCTCTGCACATGTACAATTGGATAGCATTTATCAAGTGTTTAAGTGATTGTTAGCCACCTTGTTGTGCACTATGCTTGGTTTTCTCTAGTATAAACTAAAATCTGCAAAACAAATGTTACTGAGGGAAAGTGAAAGATTTCTCATGTAAGTGGTAGTTGCTTCCCATGAGAACCTGCCATAACAATATCAGGGTGTTGCAGGTGCAAGGTCATGAGACAAACAGCGTGGGAGCACAGGGAAAATTGCTACAGAAGCTCAGGAAAGACACTGCTACACCAGCTTAGATGTGGTTGCAGAGGTGCAAATAGCAGTCCCTTAGCATTTCTGGTGCTAGAAGACTAAGGCACTGCACACGCTGTGCAACAGTGATTGGTGTAAAACCGAGTTGCATGATCAGAAAATTTAATTACTGGCTTTGTGAATCTCTCAAGTGTCTCCCCTTAAATATACTGTCTTGGCTTCGCAGTGTCAGGATTGTAAGTTAAATGGTTATTGATGTGTTTTAATTAGTGTCACCAGTCCTGTCAAAACTTACTGTAACTTTACTTTTACACTGTGTATAAAATAGCACATATTTTGTGCATGTTCTGAAGCATTGCTGCTGTTACCTGTGGAGTAATTTGTAGCCATCAAGCATCCTCTGGGAGCTCTTGCATAGGTGAAGTTGTGGTGAAAGTGTGTGTAATGTCCCTGAATTTTTATTCACCCCCTGTATAATTTACTGTTGTACACAGTAACTTGGTAATTTGACTTTCGAGAGTTTGAGCTAAGTAGATATCTGACATTATTCAGGAAAGTTTGTAAACCCTGCTTTCATGGCCTAGTTTGAGACTTTGTCAATGATGTACTAGTTTTCCCACCCTGAATTCTGATACTGGAACAGGTGTTTAAGTGGCTTTGCTGTTTGTAGAACATCAGGCTCGTCGGGGTCTACTAACCTTTCCTGTATTTGTTTCAGGTATCAGGAGCTCCTAGATGACAATCAGTCACCGTTTTACCTGTTCAGCTGTGCAATGCGCTGGCTAGCTGTACGGCTGGACGTTATCAGCATTGCTCTTATCACAACCACTGGCCTTATGATTGTCTTAATGCATGGCCAGATTCCTCCTGCCTATGCTGGACTGGCTATCTCATATGCTGTGCAGGTGAGTATGTCCACATACTGTAATATTTAATTTCTCATTTAAGGTAGTTATTGCTAGTAAGTAAAAGTAACACACCACTGAAAACTTTCCTTAATGCACTAGAATGGAAAAAGATACTGTTACCCCTTTTGGTAATGGAGGGAAAGCAATTCAGAGTCAGGACCTTTTGCTAGCAGCCAAATTACAAATTATGAGAAGCTATGTGCTTTAAAGCTATTTTTTGGGGAGCTGCCTCTTTTTTCAGTGATGAATAGAAGCCGTTTGAGGCTCTTTGTATGCTGCATATTGCAATTTTCCTGGATATTTTCAGAAATTACGTTGATGATACATCAGACCTCTGCCAAACTGATGTCTTAATGTATTGCCTGCAGTATGTTTTCACACCAAACAGCATCCAGTGTTGCAGCTGTGAGGGTTAGATAGGCTTGAGGGCTCAGAATACTTGCTATTAGAACTGTTGTTTGGCCTTTTCTGCCTCCTGGTGGTAGTAAGGTGAAATTACAAAACTTAAACGGCTAATACTTAAAGCTGTTGCTTGTGGGAAACCTTTCTAAACTGCTGGCTTTCCAAGTGATTAATAAATTATGGTTATTTTAAAATTAACTTGCCTTAGGCACCTTAGCTATATGGTGCCCAATGCCAAGTGTACTCATATCAAACATCATAGAATCGTTTAGGTTGGAAAAGACCTTTAAGATCGAGTCTAACCATTAACCTAACACTGCCAAGTCCACCACTAAACCATGTCCCTAAGCACCACATGTACATGTTCAAACACCTCCAGGGATGGTGACTCAACCACTTCCTTGGGCATCCTGTTTCAATGCTTGACAACCCTTTCGGTGAAGAAAGTTTTCCTAATATCCAATCTAAACCTCCCCTGGTGCAACTTGAGGCTGTTTCCTCTTGTCCTGTTGCTTGTTACTTGGGAGAGGAGATCGACCCCCACCTCTCTACAGCCTCCTTTCAGGTAGTTGTAGACAGTGATAAAGTCTCCCCTGAGCCTCCTTTTCTGCAGGCTAAACAACTCTAGTACCCTCAGTTGCTCCTCACAGGACTCATGCTCTAGACCCTTCACTAGCTTAATTGCTCTTCTTTGGATGTGCTCCAGCACCTCAATGTCTTTTGTGTAGTGAGGGGTCCAAAACTGGACACAGTATTCGAGGTACGGCCTCACCAGTGTCAAGTACAGGGGGACAATCACTTCCCTAGTCCTCCTGGCCACACTATCCATTAGGTTCGTTTCTTAATTCAATAATAAATCACAGCTCTCTAAATTTGTCTTTTTCTCCCATCACTCCAGTTAACAGGGTTATTCCAGTTTACAGTCAGACTTGCTTCAGAGACAGAAGCTCGCTTCACCTCAGTGGAGAGGATTGATCACTATATCAAGGTAGGACAATAATACGTTCAACTGCTTGTTGTAAAATTTCTTGGTGCTTATTATGTTGCTGGCATAAGAGAAGAGAAAGTCAGTGATAGTCTGCCTTAGTACAGAATGTATGTTTCTGATCTTGTAAACACATTGATGCATGTACTGTAATACTGCAGAGTGAATTTATTTTATGAAGCTTGTATATAAGCAGGATGAATGGCACGAGAGCTGGTAGGTAACTAAGCTTACATGCATCGCTTGCCTGGCATCACTGAAGGTACATAAAGACATTGAAAGTTTGCTGATGTTCTCAGTAAAGAGTGGAGTGTGTGAAAGGCGTAACTGGAAATTCAGTACAATATTTTACAGGAAAAGGGTGGTGTTCTGGCATCCTTCATTCCAAACCTAATGGAGCTCCTTCATTTAAACACAGATAACTATTTTTTACTTTATCTACATGTAATTCTGCTTCATCCTAATAAGTCTACTTCTTTTTCCACAGCTAGCTTATGTGACATTTCTATATGCTTAAAAAGTCAAGGAATTGCTCTTATTGCAAACATGACAAATGTGCTAGGCTAAACATGAGAATTGTGCCAGGCTAAATGCTTAGCAAGCTGCTCTGATTGCTCCGATTATCTGTAACCCTTTCTTCATAACTAGGATTTGTGTATGCAGAATTGGGTGTAGGTCAATGGGGAAAGTGTAGCCAGGAGAAAGCCTTCTCCTGGATCTGGTCTTTGATGTGAAAGGCTTTTTTACTTAATGCATAATACACATTCCCTCTCAATTTTGGAGGCACATATATATATGTATATATATATATATGGTAAATCCGGGCTAGTAGTTGATATTTGTAAAACTTCTTTAAGCCTGTGGATTTAATACTGAAGATTAAAAAAAAAAAAGAAAAATGCCTGCTCCCCCAGTCCTCTTGTGACATCTAAGTAGAAAATTTCTGTGTATGGAAGACTTGGTGACCACACAAGCTGAGAACTGTGTGCCAGATACTGCCTGGTATCTCTCACTGGGCTGAGATGGCTTTACCACTGTCAGGCCTTCGGTGGGAAAACCTCTAGTTGTTGGTTTGGATTTTTTTTTTAAGTTACTGTTATAGTTGTGTTGTTGATTGTTTTTATTTTTTTGGTTTAAGTTACTGCCTATCATTTTATATGACTATTAAGCAACACTTTATATGATTTTTCCTATTTGGATCTCTAGACAGCCATTTTATTACGAAACTGTAAAACTAGTTTGAATCTAAAGTGAAGAGGTGGGTGAGCAGTGAAACACCATGGAGGTTCTGTGTCTTGCCAATTCCCAAGCTTGGCTTCTTTCAGTGCAGGCTCCGAGGTGGCTGTTATGAGCACAAGCTCAAAGAACTGGAGTACTATTGTAGAAGATTGCTGTTTTTCTCAAACCCTTGGGGTACAATTAATCTGGCTCTAACTAGATGTTGCAGATGTCCACAATTGACATAGTCCCTGTGGGATCTCTCTATAGTCAGTGTAGGAAATAGCTATCTCCAGAGGGCAATTTATTACCTATTCTAAGTGTTTATATTAGAATGAGAAAAATCACACTCCAGAAACGCTGGCTTCTTTGTAGTGACTATAAAGGAGTTGACGGGGCCTGGTTCAGTTGGAGATTCTCACTTTGTATGTGTTTAAAGTTACATGAGATAAATCCCACAACAGGATTTCTGCCATTCTCTGAGGCTATTTGTGCCAAATACGGGAAAGTGACCTTGGCTTCATTCTAAACGTGCTGTAAAAGCCGATATTTGGTTTTCAGAGATTCTGCTTTTCTGTTTAATCTGTGAACTGATTAATGAGGGACCTATTAAGGGGCAGAGTAAAATACCAAAAGTGAGCAAGCTGGAAGGGACCTGACTGACTCAGTGATTTAATAGAACACGGGAGAATGAGGAAGAGAAGGAGGAGGGTAGCACTTGTACAATGTGTCACATGGATGTTCTCTTCTGTGTCAGAACCAGCAGAGGTGACCTTGGCATGGCATAGCAAATAAGACATAGAAATACATCATATTTTGCATCCAGAAGCATCCAGTCTTTGGAGTGCCATAGAACTCAACAGAATTGTGCTCATGAATAGGCCTAAAATATATTTTGAATTCCATTGATGAAAAACATTGTTGTGTAGAAGGACCAATGTCATTATTGAGGCAACAGGAGGGGAATAGCAGTGTGGTCAGTGTAACACAGCAAACTTCTGAACCACTGGGCTCGTATCCAGCCACACAGCTCATCATAAAACTGCCATAAACTGATATGGGCGAGTCTGCAGGGAAGAACTCCTGCTGAAAGCTGCAACTGATAATTTTCCTTTCTAGTGTTTTGTTTACTGGAAACTGAACTTCTGGTTTTGTTTTAAAGACACTTTCCCTGGAAGCTCCTGCTCGAATTAAGAATAAAACTCCTCCTCTGGACTGGCCACAGGAAGGTGAAGTTGTTTTTGAAAATGCAGAGATGCGGTACCGAGAGAACCTCCCTCTAGTACTTAAAAAAGTGTCCTTTACTATCAAACCGAAGGAAAAGATTGGCATTGTGGGAAGGACAGGCTCAGGTAAGGAAAAACACTAAGCAGAGTTAAATTACTATTTCTACAGAGTGGTGATGGAATAGAGTGGGACAGTCATATTGGTTCTCCTCTCTCTTCTCTGTTTGAATAAACTGTTAATTGCACAGGAGTG
The DNA here is from genome assembly GCA_008711295.1 of Anarhynchus alexandrinus. Taxonomy (NCBI): domain Eukaryota; kingdom Metazoa; phylum Chordata; class Aves; order Charadriiformes; family Charadriidae; genus Anarhynchus; species Anarhynchus alexandrinus. Next base: position 927,473 of record VUYV01000074.1, read on the forward strand.
GTCCAGCAGTCTGTCAGTGGTGGATGCTGTTCAGATGCATACATAAGTAGGATAACAAATAATACTATTTATAGGATAGTAAATAATACTATTTAAACAAAAATGAAAACAGGTTTTCATTTGACATAGAGGGATATTGTACTATGCCTGAGCCAGTACGCTTGTAATATTTAACACCCCAAGCCACTTATCAACACAGAACACTACCTACAACATGCTCATTGCAGTTTATTTCACTTTCTTCAAAGTTTTTTGTACTGATGCTGCAGCCAGGTTCAAGCTATTGCAGAGATAGCTTTGTGAGATGACTTAAACCAGCTCCAAAATGTAGTTTCTAAACAAGTGATTAATATTGCTGTATTGGGTTTATGCAGCAAGGTTTTGGTAGCAGGGGTGGGGTGCTACTGCAGGGGTGGCTTCTGTGAGAAGAGATTAGGAGCTGCCCCTACAATTGCTTAGAAATTTAAATACTGAATCCTAGCATTTACCAGTATTGTTTGCGAGGACTTTATGGTATTTCAAAACACTTTTCTTACACATGGACAGCTTTTAAAATGCTTTCTGATCTCAAAGCTGCTATGACTGTAGAAACACTAGTATTGTTTTTCCTGTCTCACTTTTAGGGAAGTCTTCGCTTGGAATGGCACTCTTTCGTCTGGTTGAACTGTCTGGAGGCTGCATTAAAATTGATGGTGTGAAAATAAATGACATTGGTTTGGCAGATCTTCGCAGCAAACTCTCAATCATTCCTCAGGAACCTGTGCTATTCAGTGGCACTGTGAGGTTAGTCAGACTATAAGAAGGCAAGAAGGAAAAAAAGGGCTACCAGCTTATACTTGAACTCAAATAGGTGCCTGGTGAGATTTTTAGTTCTCAGGCATTCCAGCCTATGTTCTCTGTTTTTGAAACAAAAAAAAAAAAAGCCCAGCTAATTAATTTCAACTNTAGCCCAATGCAGAACTGGATGGGATCATTCTCTATGAAAGTCTTGCTTTCCGTTTAGCTTTTGTATCTTTGTCTTCCAGCTCTACTCTTTTTGTTCTTTGGGTACGCTAACCCTAGTGTGCTGGGAGCATCTGATTTCCTCGGCAAGGGAATTCTGTCAGTGAAAGGCTGGATGGAATTATCCATCTGGATGAATTAGCACACTGCTGTTTTGCCATTCATTGCTGAATAAAATTTCTAGTTATGTTTTCTGCTTCCCCCTCCAGATCAAACTTGGATCCTTTCAATCAGTACAGTGAGGAACAAATCTGGGATGCTTTGGAAAGGACTCACATGAAGGAGTGTGTAAGTATTATGTGCCCTATGAAAGATACATGTTTGCGTTTTGGCTCTCAAACCTACATGTTCTGTTAGTAAGTTTAGATAAAGCTTTTACTTTGGAAATTTTTTCCCTTATTGGCTATGCTTTATTTCTAGTAATGAGACTGAAGTTTCAGAGAACGTGCTCTATTTTGGATGTTTACTGTTTTAGTATATAGCATAGCAGAGTGTTGCTTCATCACAGGGACTCCTAGGGTGTTGCAATATCTCATGTGATATTTTCCTATATATGCCTTAGGTGTGCATTCTGCATTTACATTTGTGAGTGTAAATGTCACACATGCACATTTATACTGAACTTAAAATCTGCCCCTTGCAAGGCTCTCTGCAGCAAGTCTCACTACCGTGACATTTCCAATTCTTCTTTATGCATGGCTATAGTATGTGTGCTGCAGTAATTCCTGCAGGGACTAGGTTCACTCTTTTCTCTTGGTGAGAAAGTTTGTCAGGAGATCCATATTCATGGTGATATGATTTTATACGTGGTACACTTTTTTCTAGAAATCAAATATTTTGTACTTAGGTCATTCTAAAGTTGCTCACTGAGAAGATATAGTTCTTCTAACTTAACAACTAGTAGTGTTCTCAGGAGCTGTCACTGAGTCACGAGCATTTCAACTGGACTGAGCAGGTCTGATATCATATTGTTGTTTTAGCATTAGTTGCTTGTTACTAATTTCCCCAAGGAGGGACAGATGGTCAGCAAAGTGTGACGGATATTTTGGAACATGGGCAAAATCAGATTTGCAGGAGGAGCAACTGTTTGTCTCATGCCATAGAGATATAAAAATCTGTGCAATGCTCTAAGATTTTTGCCTCTTCTTTCCTACCCAGATTGCCCAGCTGCCTATGAAACTGGACTCAGAAGTGATGGAAAATGGGGAAAACTTTTCGGTTGGAGAGAGACAGTTACTGTGCATAGCTAGAGCTCTACTGCGTCGTTGCAAGGTGAGCATAGTGATGAGAGAAATAGCTGGAGATAGCAAACTGGTAGCATTGAGAAAACCTTTTTTGTGCCAGATTCATTATATCTGTCAGAAGAATCACACCAGCAGTTACTGCAACCCACAGATGGTGTAGGGTTAGAACAACTAGAAAGGCATCCGTAGCCAGCTGCAGAAAGGTATTGCTTGCTAGTGTTAATAATAGTGTGTCAGGCTGGCCTAATAATTTATTCAGAGTGTCCTGTTACTGGTGAGCATCAGATTCTTTCCTTCTTCCACCTTTTTGTAAATGTCAGCCAAGTACTTTCCTTCTACATGGTGTTCCACTAAAATGTAGTGTCCAAGTGGAATTTGGGACCATGCTGTGCCAGTGAAGTTAAGGGTTTTACAGGAATGGAAGACAAATAATAATTACAGTGAGAAAGGACATTTGGATTGAGGTTGACTAGGAATCTGATTTTAACATCCTTTTTTCTTAAACATTGCACACCATATTTTAAGGTTCTCTCTGCATCTGTTTCAAAGCCAAGGCCACTCAGCAGAAGTTACTGCTCTCTCTGCAGTACCTGCACAAACCAAGTCAAGTTTAGCTTTGACAAGACAGTGCTCCAAATCAGTTTATGTTTGAGTCTGAGAGGAAGGGTAATTCTTTCCAGCATAAGAAAGATAGTAAGCCTAGTCAGTATTGACTCATTTCAGAAGGAACTGTCACCACCAAGGATGTGTCAGATTAGTTTACCAATAAAATTTGTATTTGAGATTTAGCTGCTGAATGTAAAACTAAAAGTAGTGGAAACTTGAGGTCAGAAGCCAAACATCTTGTGGCTGTAGGATGTGACTGTAAAATGCAAGTGTGATCCATAGGGTAATATTGTTGAAGGCAATTACATAAAGAAAACTGAAAGGGTGCTTGTGGAAGGTATCTTTGTGACCACAGGTCCGTAGTGATTGCCAGTTGTGACAACTCTTGGTCATGGTAATTTTGCCCACTCTACATATTTTTATGTTCAGAGAGGGGAAGAGTTACTATGGGTAACAGCCAGGATTATCTGCTGCTTTCAGATTTTGATACTGGATGAAGCAACAGCTGCTATGGACACAGAGACAGACTTACTGATTCAGGAGACTATCAGAGAGGCATTTGCAGACTGCACTATGTTAACAATTGCTCATCGCCTGCATACGGTACTGGGCTGTGATCGGATCATGGTGCTAACACAAGGACAGGTAAGCAGAAAGACTTTTGTGACTGCAGTTCCTGTTGCAGTGTGGTGGTGCCATACATGCAGGCTGAAATGAAGGAACAGCTAGTATTGCAGGGCAGCAAATCCTCTGCGTACAGTCACATCCTTAGTAATAATACTCCAATAGAATCGGTTATTACCTGACTGACAAGATCAAAGAGGGCAAAATTTCTTTTACATTCCAAGAAAGTACCATAGAGTAACAGTCTCTCTTCTGTTAAAACTCCCTTTGCAGGTTAATTCTGAGATGGGTAATAATGTAAGCATCTCTGCTGGGGCAGTTTCCCATTACTTTCATGAAGCCCTGTGCTATCTAACAGGCATATGAGATACACTTTACCCACTCTTTCACACTTTCACACACTGTAAGAATATTTGGCAAGGCTCTTAAAGGTAGAGAAGGCAAAACCCCATAGCATCTGCCTCTGGTTGCCAGAGCCACCAGAGGCTGCTTCCAGATGGGTAATTCCAGTGTTTGTCTGAGCTAGTTTGAAGCATCCCAGGTTACAGCATTTATGCATAAATGCACATACTTTCACCACCTGTTGTCTCATCTAAAGATTACTGCCATGTTTTGGCTTCTTCACTGCTATGTCAGAAGTCCAAGGGGTGGGAATCCATTTTCTGCTGGATTTTACTGACACACTTTACCTGCCTTGTTTGCTTTTAGGTAGTGGAATTCGACACGCCGTCAGCCCTTCTGGCCAATGAGAACTCGCGCTTCTATGCTATGTTTGCTGCTGCGGAGAACAAGGTTGCTGTCAAGGGCTAAAATTCAGGGCAAAGTCACTTTAATTTTGGAGAGCTACACTCTCTGCCTGTGGCAGGCCAGCTCTTCTCCCTCCTCCTCCTTCAAGCAGATTATTGCCTTTTCATCTTTTAATTTTTAGCACAATGTGTCAAGCCAGAGAGATTTTTAAAACTGTCAGAAGAATTCTTCATGTTTTTATTATTGTATTTATTCCATAATCATATTACTAATTTTTTTGTTATTAAATGCACTCTACAAATGGCTCAGGGAGCCATAGTTATAAATGTATCAGAGGCCTATAATGAAGCTTTATACATGTAGCTATATCTATACATAATTCTGTATATAGCCTATATTTACAGTGGAAATGTAAGCTGTTTATTTTATATTAAAATAAGCACTGTATTAATAACAGTGCATATTCTTTTCTATCATTTTTGTACAGTTTACGGTACCAGAGATCTGGCTTTGTTATCGGACTGTATCAGGCACCATTTTGTCTTTTACAGTTGGTCTTTTCCTAGTGCCGGATTTTCTGCGTGTCTGAGTGGAAGTGAAGCTTTGCAATAGTGTCCTTTATTGTCACATCTTTGTTGTCTAGCGCAGGGGAGAAGAGCTCTGTGGTGTAACTCTATTGCATTGTAATTTATCAAAGCTATTGGAGCATTGCTAATGTTCACCACGGCAGCGGTGGCTGCTTCCCATGATGCTTTCCCAAAGCAGGGTTTTTAGTGATCTCCTAAGTGGAGAACCACTTCTGGGTCACAATAAGGCCTCATATTTTCTCAGTGTCCTGATATGGTGTTTCTTACTGTATCAGCAGGGTTTACTTTAATGCAAGCAAGCCCAAGCTCTTCCTGCTTCGCTGATCTAACACAACCAAAATCTAACTGTTCATGGAATGATCTCTAACAAATTAATCGTAAGGTTCAAATCATACCCTGTATGCTAGCAGGAAAGCCTTTTCAGAGTTGCTCCAGCTGACTTACTCCTTTATCTTGAAGCTGCTAACACTCCTCAATGGCTTTCATTGGCATGGGTCACACTAACTCTTTGTTCTGCTCACTTATACTAAGGTTAAACAACATCGATATTTCCTGTTTCTTTATTGCACACTTGTTAAGGAAACAGTCCCCCACCCCACGTCTTCTGGAACTTTAAACAGGTTCCTGTTGATCAGGATGTAACACTGGTGTAGGACATCGTTTTCTTACTGTAAAGAGACCTACCTCAGGTTACTAGGTCCTGCGTAGTACGTTGCCATGATCACTGTACACCATCCCTGTTTTACGGGACCTGTGGCCCGGGTGGGCACAGTCGCTCCTATAATAGCTGTGACTTACTGAATGGTCAGCGTTGCATGTCTTTGTCAACTTGGACATTTTGTAGCCTTAGCATGTTTGCAAAATGTCTCATGGAGGCAGAAAACTGAAAAGTAAATAAAACTATTTTGGGTTTTGTAAATTTTATTGGCTTAAGTGGTTTGTTTTGGGCACATAAATTACTTCTCGCCTTTTTGAGCCATGGGGGATGTTTTTTGCAGGCTGGGTTTTTTTAGTGTTTGTTGGGGTTTTTTTTTCTTTTCTGTGCACCATGGCCTGATCTTTCTTCCTTCAGAGTGGAAGTGTTTCTTTAAAAGTGTAGTGGGTAATTTTTGTGCCCTCCAGCCATGGGGTGGCTTGCAATATGTGTATGTTTGTGTTGAGTGGTACAGGAAGTAATAATTTATAGTGCAAGTATTCAAGCCAAGTAGCAAGGGGGGAGGTCAGACGGAAAACAGAAGATCCTTCTTAGGCTCAGATTTTTCCACTTTCTTTACCTGCAAGTGTTACTGTTTATTATGTGACATGACTGCAAAGTCACAGCAACGAGCGTTCCTACCTGCCAATACCACAGGCAAATTGCAGCACTAACAGACTGTAGCTTGGAGATAGCAGCATCATTTGTTGTAGTTGTTCTTTAGTAAGTTCTTTCCAAAGCAAGCATTAACTAGCACAGATCTTACCCTGCTCACTCTGTGTCAGGGACTGGCTGCCATTTAGCTCAGCATTACTCAGTTTGAGGAGCAGAGCGACTGTACGTTGTGGTTAGAAAAGGGAGAAAAAGGCCTCTCTGCAGAGAACGCCCAGCTGAGTGCGGGGTTCTTTTTTGACCACAAACTTGAGGACAAAAAGAAGCTGGGGAGAGGCCCGAGGGAGCAGGGGTGATAGGCCACGAGGTAATGAATGCCTGCCTTCCTCCCTAGGAATAGAGCTGGGCAGAACGTGGAGGCTGAACGCCTTAAAGGGAGAGGGAGAGAACGTGAAATGCGTCTATCTAAGACTGAGGTTAAAACAGTTCAGTCAGTTGTCATGTGCAACTCTGTCAAGGACAGGATTGTCTTGGGCCCTGCAGAACTGAGTTTACCCCATGAACTTCAGTATTGCCCCTGAAGAAAAAGGGCTAATTTTACCTAGTTCTCAAGCGCTACCGGGGTCAGAGCGTGGCTTCATTTTGCAGCTAGGGCTGAGCTAATGGCAGTCTGGGCAAAAAGGGAGCCGTCCTGATCTTGTCCTCCTTCTTCTTCCAGGCTGGGAGTTCCTTCTGCTTTCCCGATGCCAGCACTGGCTCTTGCCTGGTCCAGCAGTGACCCAGTTCAGAAAGCTAACTTGCAGAGAGTTCACCCTCCAAAAGCAGGAATGCTGTACAAAGGAGACAGGAAGGCACACCTGGAAGGGAGGCGGAGCGGGGCTGCTCTTTTCAGTAGGTGCTAACTGTAACACTAGCGTAGGTATGTGAGGAAACCACGCTCGGGACTCACTGCACCCAACCGCTGCTTCCCAGTTACGCTCTCTTAAAAAGGTGAATACTTCCCTGCTGCTTCCGCGAGCTGAGATAGCTCAACAAGGTGTCAAACAAGGGCGAACAGTCACCTGTGGACAGCAGGGATTAGCTCACCCGTTGTGTTAAACCTTAGCTCCAGCATTGTTACTTTGGAATTAAGGAGATAGACTGCCAGAGGGAAACGTTCTTTCTGCTGTAATCGCTTATCTGCTTCGTTTGGCACTTCTCTCACAGACAGTTACAGAAGTACTGCTTCTCACACGGGAGGCAGTAATTTTGTAACTGGCTTTTGTCCTGAGCCACAGGAGCAAGCTGAGGCCTGGCCCAGGGCCCTGTCACTGAAGCGGAAGGAAGAAACATCAATATTTATAAACGAGGCTGAAATATCTGTATCTTTGAAGCATTCTACAAGAGGCTGCTGATGGTGGGGATTTTCAGGAATTGGATCCTGCTTTAGAACTTAGTGTGATATCCCAGAGAAGACTTCGTCCTGCGAGGAGGAGAATAAGACTGTGAGACTGGGACAGAGGCTTTCCTTAAAAAGATCCTATCCAAAATAGCGTGGAGATAACACATCCTCCTTAGTACATAGCAAAGGCTGTGGCCCAAGCAAGACCAACGGGTGTGCAACTTGAGAGAGGTTTGCCTGGGATAACTGGTTTGCTGTGTTACCCTCAGGAATTTCTGTTGCATCAGTTTTTGCTTATTCTGTCCAAATGCAGAGAGTGCAGCCAATCCCGATTCCTTATCATAAGCTTAGAGACTCTTTGAGAGAACGTATTCCTGCTCATCTCATCTACCTGATGAGTGGAAACGTTGCGCTTGCTTGGGCCTTTGATCGAAACGCGGGTAGGATTCTTCTAAAGTTACCCAATGGAGTTAATGCGCAGTTAGATCGGTGTAATTAAGTCCAAAGCCAGGCCCTGAAGTTGTGCTGAGGAGATTTCACCATTCCCTGCGATGAAGATCATACAGGGTCAGATCCTGAGGTTGCTGGGGCTGTGTTCTGCGTGTTACACTGAGAGGAGAGCCAGAGGGATGTCAAGCAGTCTTAGCACATCACTGGGGACAAAGTTTGAGAAAGCACAGTTATTTCAAAAGGCAAATGGTATGAGTGAGAGAAGGTATCAGAAGGAAAGGATAAATGCAGAAAATCCGAATTATAAGAGGAGGATGTGGAAAGAAATGGTGGCAGGACAAAGTTTCTCTTAGTTAGAAGGGGATTGGGCCAAGACAAAATTACTTCTTGAAGGTGCTTCAAAAGAACATGCTGAGAAGTTGCAGAGTGGGCTGTAACGCCCTCATCAACCAAAGAACTTCCCTGAATGCTGCCTTGTTATTTTGTACTGCAACTGTAGTGTGTGTTTTACTACATATAAGCAATCACACAAAGGTTTTCTTTATAGTCCCAGCTTCAGGTTGGTCTAGGATAATACTGTGACTTGTTTCACCCTTGGTTCAGCTGGAGGCAGCACCCACGTTGTGCTGGGGCCGCAGTTTCTGCCTCAACTATGACAGTACAGTGGAAACTCGATTGGAACTTGGTGCAGATGCTGCTGTGGCTGGTGTTGGGCTTGGGAGGCTTTTAGAATGTACCGCTTTGGGTTCATTGAACCCACAACCGTGTAATAAATGTTCCCGTGTCATCCAAAAGACGTGCCTTGGAGACTCATTGGGCGGCTGAGGTAGGTGAAGCCCGAGAGCGAAAATAACTCACAGAAGTGCCGCTACCCGGGGCAGAGAGGTACCCGGCTGGGCTGCCTGGGGTTCAAATCACAGCGACTTCCAGCACCCTCCTTCCCTCCAGCCGGCGGCCTCCTGCCCCCGCCAGGCAGAGAAACAAGCGGTTGAGCGAAGGTGATAATTTTGTGGTTTCTGTCCTTTCCGATTCAGGAAGGCGGCAGCGGGCGGTGTGCGTGGCCGGCTGCCTGGAGGGCTGGGGACGAGCAGAGCACGTTATGGCCGAGTCGGGGTGTGGGGGCGGTTTGGAGGCAGCAGGGTCGGAGGCGGCCGAGGTGGGAGAGGTCAAAACCGGGGGTGCGGGCGGAGGGAGGGCGGCTGTCCGGGGTCGGGCCGGGACCTCGGTGTGGGGAGGGCGACCGGGAGCGGGGCGGAGGGAGCCAAAGCCGGTACCGGTGGGCTGAGGAGTGCCCCGCGGGGAGCCGCGCCGCGGGAGGCTTTGGCGTGGTTTCCCTGGGAGCTGGGGAAGGGGAGGGGATAACGAAGCGCTCCGGCGGCGAACCCGGTGGGGCGCGGGTGGGGGGAGCGTGGGGAGGCGGACAGCGCTCCGCGTGAGCGTGTGGGGCGGTGGTGGTGTCCGCCCGAGAGGGGCTCCCGCGCGCGTCGCTGCCGCCGGTGGGCGCGCGCTGGAAGCGTGGCGCGCGTGTCGGCGCCGTGCGGAACGGGAGGGGGCGAGGTGCAGGCAGCTTCCACACACACCCCACACCCCCCCCGCTGCGCGCGCAGCCGCCGGTGCCGCGGGGCTGCCCTCGC
>VUYV01000074.1:937647-1019030 GCA_008711295.1 Anarhynchus alexandrinus
CCTCTCGGCGCCCTGCATCGCCGCCGGACCGCTGCCCTCCGCCGCCGTCGCCGCTCCCCCGGGAGAGCCGCCCGCCAGCCCCCCGCCCGCCGCCGAACCGCCGCCGCCGCTGCCCCTCTTCGCCCAACCGCCCTGCGCCGCCTGCCCGCTGGGCTTCAGGGTGGACCCCTTCACCGACTACGGCTCGTCCCTCACCGTCTCCCTGCCCGCCGCCCTCCAGCCGCACCAGCCCTTCCAGATCATCGTCCGCTACACCACGGCCGACGGCCCCGCCGTGAGTACCGGGGTGGGGGTGGGCACAGACGGGGAGATAGAGAAGGAAACCGAGCCCCGGGGCGACCGGCGGTGCCCTCCCGTGCCACCCGCGCCTTCCTCACATTTTTCCTCCGGCTGTAATTGACCGTCGGGGAAGCGCCCTGGCCCCGCAGCAAAGGCGGCGGGTGATATTTCACTGTCAGCCCCTCCTTTTATGTCCCCTCCTCGCCTGCCTGCTTGTCAGCAGCATCTGTCCCCTGCCCGTCCCCTGCCCGCTGCCACCGAGCCCTGCGCTGTCCCCACGCCGCGCTGGGCGGTGATGCTCCTGCCNAAGTTTTTCGTCCTTTAAGGGCGTTGCAGTGGTTGGCGAGGAGCGTGGACGTTTGAAAACTCCTGCCTCGACCGAATTCTTCGGGACAAGTTACGCAATCCGCAAATACAGGAGTTTCCCTGGGGGTTTTGCCAGGTGCTTACAACATCAGGCCTTGCGCACCTAGGTTGACGTTCCAACGAGTCGTGGTCAGGAGCTTTGAGAAGAGCAGGGGGAGATACTCCTCCAAGTTATCTGCTGGAAAAAAGGATGAGGAATGGCCCAAAACACCCCGTTTCTATGTCGCCAAGGGAGGTGCTTCCTTGTCTGTGTGGATTAGTCTTCTTCGGCAGTGAGGTGCTTTGGAAATTGTCACTTAGTTTCAACCCCTGGTATTTAGAAGCGCTTTGCTCCTGACCTAGAGTTGCTGTCTGGCAGATCTTGTGTTTTTTGAGAATACAAAGTTATAGCTGGAACGTCAGTTCTTTTTGCTACTGTATAGTCTGTTAAGGTTGGGCATTAAGCTAACATGATTTTCATCATGTGGTTCATGAATCTGTTTGCAAAAGGAATGTTTTCTCGAGAGTCTTGCAACTTTGATGCCTCTGTCTTGCCTGGTGGAATTGACTCCCAGCCTGCTGGTTTGGTATTGCTATTGCGCTGGTCAAAAACAGTACACGTGTGGATCTATTTTACTATTACAGCTTATTTGACAAGAACAGGGTTTGAACATAGTGATTTCATGCAAAGTAACCCAATAGCAACTATAATGCCTTTCCTTATGTAAGTGTTGCTGAATAGAATAAGTTTGCTGCATCTTTTTCTGTCTAATTTTAATACTACACTGAAGGTCACAAAAGTAACTTCATCCTCAGAATGATCTAGATAGTCTCAATACATTGGCTCACTTGGAATAGTGAGTTCCACATGAAGATTTGTATTGACAGAAGTTTTCTTTTGTGAGATGATGACCTTTTAACATGCTGGTCCTTCCCTAAACATGCAAAAATGAGGTAAAACTCTGTAACTTGTAAAATTCAGATCCGCTTGTAAGTGAGGGTATTGTTCCTTTTCACCTCTGGAACTGCTGGTTTAAATATTTCCTTGTACAATACTCTGCTGTAGTTTTTCTGCACTGAAGAGGTACATGGGAGATGTCTTTCAGGGCCCACACTGTGTTCAGAAGATTCTGTTCTTTATTTTTTTTCCCCAAGATTTTATGAAGAAGCCTATTTCTTTTGTCCACACTATGCCTTGTTTACGGTGGGAAGGCTTTAAAGCTAATTTGGTGTTGCTGTGTGCTCTGTAATCGCTCTCAGTCTGGTTGAGCCATTCCTCCCGAAGTACACGATAACATACTTTGGTCCTCTTGAGCAAATTGCTTTATTGTAGGCTAGCCTGTGCTTTCTCCTGGGTTTTGCCAGCCCTGTTGCCAAAGGGGCAGACTCTCCTGCTGTGTCTGTGGAGAAATGATCTCAGATGTAATGGAATACCCATCTGAGGCTCGGCTTTAGAAACGGTCTGAAAACCGCTGGGAGGTGCAGGGCACGGACTGACGTGATGCTCGTTTACTCTCACCTTGCATTAACATGTTGCCTCCTTGGCCCTGCGCACACCACAGCGTGCACGTTACATGTTTGAGGATGCCGGGAGTAGGGTGTTTTTTCCATTCCCTCTGTTGTTTGTCGTGCTTCCCCTGGATCAGACGTGAGCTAGCTATTCTTCATCCTGTCTTTTCAAGTCTTTTTTGTACCTTCGGTAGCGTGTACTGCTGCAGCTGAAATGAAGCTACAAGCACTAGCGTCAAAAGATTATTGATGGCTACAGTGTCAGGGGCACGCACTGCCCTTTTCAAGTGATACTGAAAAGTAGAAGCAGGCGTGCTCACTGACATAAATCGTACCACGTTTCCTCGCTCACTATTGTAGATTTTGGCTGGCAAAGTATTTGTCCTCGAGTAGCACCTGTTCTAGCCCTTCATGTTCAGCACGCTGAACTATTTTTTTTGGATCCAAAGTCATTTCGTGCTATTGTAGTGCTATCTGTCATTGCTGTTTTTCAGCCTAGCATTGCATTTTAGTAGGGATGAGTGACCCATGTGTGTATAAGGGTGAACTGGTTTATACTTGTGTCTAGTACATTTACTCACAGTCCCTTTTCTCTGCATAAGTGAAGCAACTTTACAGTGTTAGACCTCTGTCTTCTAAAAGATATATTTTCTTTGGCCTTTCTCTGAATATAATCTTTTTCGGTCAGGGTTTATTTTCTATGGGACACTTAGTATACTTGTGGGACCTATAAAACAGTAAATCCATGTTACAGTGCAGCACAGACATCTTGGCAGTAAAATCAGCAGCGAAGATAGTTGTCTGTTTAAAATTGGAAACCTGTTGCCTTGATATACTTGGTTTGAGCCATCTGGGTATGTTATTCGACTGTCCCATTATTTCTCATGTGGAGGAAGGAGCCAAGATCTTCGGTTGTTTGATGGACATTGAGAGACAGCTGAGAGATTAAATCTGCCTTTCACAGAGCATTCCAGCTCCCTGTGCTGGTAGGAAACCATATGCTCGGTACATCACCAATTCACTTCAGAAGCAGGACTGTCACAAACATTGTGTGTCTCTCATGGTGTGGGCTGAAGGCACGCACCCATCAGGTGTGTCAGTGACAGTTGTCCTGCTCTTCCTCCCCTTCTTTTCCCTCACCCCTTACTTCTTGGCCCTACAAATACTCTTTCATAAAACTTTTTTTTCCTTCCTTCCCCAGGGAGAAAAATCTGCATCTGTCTCTTACCCACTGTGTCACGCCTGTGATTTGGCAGAGCACATGTTAACACCAGTGCTATTTTCTTTCCATGACAACCTTAAATGCAAACCCTGGTCTGTGTTCTGGTATAAAAAATAACATTTCCTCATCTTCAGGATTTAGCAAAAAGGACAGCCCTTTTTGCCGTGCTGGAAACTTCCCTGTTGTTCTATTAGATTTGTCCCGATTCCTCAGTTCTCCTAGAGTGACTTGCTGTCCAGATGTGCCTCACTCCTGTCGCATCCTCCCCATCTCAGGTGTGCGGTTTACTTTGCCATCAGATGGAGCGGCCTGTTGTTTGTCTAGAACAGAAGCTCTGGCGTTGCAGCTCTTCTCTGGAGCTTCATCAATAATGCAGGTAGAAACATAGAGAGATTTAAAATGGAAAGAGGCTTAGCTGATTGTCTTTGTCATTTGCTGGATTTGGGTAGATTATAATTTAAGTCAATAAAAATTATATTCTTGGCAGGTGCCTTGTAAAGTGTGAGCTTCTCCACAGTATGTGGGCAGGAGGAAACCTGGACTGCCCAAAGCCTCTCTTCAGCAGAGGAACGAAGCAGCAGGGTTTTTTACTTGAAATGCATCGTAGAACAGCTTTAATGTGTGAAACGGCTCTCCTGTATACATGAATAAAAACAGATAAAAATTATGAGCATTATGATGATGATGTGTATTTCCAAAGGGAAGCACAGGAGGGATTTGGATGTAGAGCAGATGATATGGCTCCAAATCCTGCTCTGTCCCAGCGTACTGCTCCAGCCCTGCCCCCAGTAGTACCCTGCTCCTTGCGCTCCTTTCTGGGACGCTGCTTATACTCGTTTTCCCCAGTCCATAGTCCTGCCTCTGTCCGGCAGCATAGCCTGGTCTATTTATATTCCAGATCTATTTATATTGTTTCAGGATAACTTTCATCATTGTTCCAAGTGCATCTGGAAAGAGAGACGGAGGCTTGCCATGTAGCTGCAGACATTAGGAAACAGGGGAAAAAAATACTTCATCCTCTGCAAATGTTTTTTCCCTCTTGGCCCGTGGGGCTAGTGCTTCATTTAACTTCAACCAAATGTCAAATAAAGGGGGATTGGTTGAAAAGAAATTGTCCTTAATTTATGGAGTTTCTTGTAAACAAGAATCAACTTCTCAGTTCCTTTGCTTCCTGCTTATGTTTTCTTCCTGCGCTGGTCAGGGAGAACTTCCCCTTATCTCTCTGCTCTAAAGACATCGTCTGTCAGCCCTTTTTCCTTCCTACTCCAGTGTTGAAACTTAGGTCTGGTGGTGTCTTCTCTCTCTGTTTTTTTTGTTAGCCTTTTCTGTCTCTCAGAAAGCAAAGGAAACAGAACCTTTTGCAGGTGAGTCTCTTCGAGCAGGGTCAACGATACAGATTGTAAGTCAGACTTTTTGTGATACAAGTACAAAGCCACTCATCAGAGGAGTGTTTTTAAGTTGGCATTGGAGCAGATCTTAAAAAAAATTAATTTCTGAGCCTCCTTCTTGGATCATTGGAAAACTACTACCCCGGAGTAAAACATAGCACTGGCATTTTTATGTCAATGTATGTTCTGGGGGGAAGCTATTAGTTTCAAACTTTGCATTTCAATGAGACACGTGTCCCCAAATGCCTTCTGGAATAGTTGTCTCCAGTTCCACAATGTCGCATCGCAGGGAAAATATTCATTGCCATGAAATGCAGGTATCCATGGAGTGGAAATCTGTAGCTACGTAGCGCATCTCCGCTGTGACCTGGGGATTTGGCCAGTGATACACTGAAATGCAGCATGTGGGTTTGAATAGTCGCATAGCCTTAGCCCGCTTGGTGTAAGCGAGGCAAGGTTCGTCGGAAGTCATGCTTTAACTGTGTTTCCGGCCCAACAGGCTTGAAACAGAAGAGGGTAATCTTAAAACAAATTTCAAGATGAGAATGCTGCCCTGAGATAACTTTACTTCTAGATAAAGGGTTTTAATTTTGTAATGCCTCCCACCTAAAAAAAAACCCACTTGCCAGTGTAAGTGTGAACCGCTATATGAATAACTGAAAGCTGCTGACAGTATGTTTCCTTTCCTTACCTTTCACTGATCCTCAGGGGTGCTGCTGAAGTGGATGAGTTGGGAGAGGAGAACATTGGCATCTGAGGAGAAGGGTGTAAAGGCAAGGGAAGAAGATAACAAAGAATAACCTTATAGGACAGAGGGAGAGAGAGAAAACTTTGACTTCTAGAACACAGAGAGGTTAACTAGGAGACAGAATTGTAGTGTGTCGTTAAAACCAGACCAGACATAGTACCCAGCCTTCTCTTCTGTAAGTATTTCGTTGCTTTCTCTTGAGGACCAGAACTGAACTAGTGTCTGCACTAACTGCTATTCCCTGAATTCAGATTTATTGGTTGCTTTGATCTAAGAATTCAGCAGACTTAGAAGTTTTATTCCTTGTGCTTGACTGTTCCCAAGACTTCCAGTGGTTCCAACATTAGTGCAAGTTTCACAATATTAGATATTTTCCGTAAAAGTTCAGCTCCAGAGTTCTAGGATTACAAGAAAATCCTTATTTAAAATTGTTCCTTCACTTCAAAGTTGGAGGCAGGGAGCATGTGGAAGCATAAACATTACATTTGAAACAGAAAAACCAAAAAGGCAAGTAACTGCACTCTCATATTATTCTTAATCTATTCTAATTATTTGCCGAGGGTCTGACTCGTGATTTATTTGCTGTTTGGTACTGAAAATTGACAGGCTCAGTGGTGTTTTTTGTTGGGGTTTTTTTTTTTTTTTGGTGACCACCCAGAATCTCCTTATCCGCTCTGTAGAAAGAGGCCTCCAGTGTCACTGACCAGATGTTTCTTACATATTCTGACTTTTTTTGCATAGTGTCAAAGTGTTTGATGCTTCAGCCAGCAGGGCAGTGTCAGGGTCAGAGATAATGTTGTGTACACTGCTCAGCCTCAGGGTTTTTTGGTTTGTCTATTTTTTTTTTTTTTGGCAGCTTGCGCTACCTGATCCCCGCTACTCCTGTTCATGTTGAATTAAAAACATAAAAATATTCAAAGTATTCCCTCTGAGAAGGTGGTTGTCTGGATATTTGGTAGGGACTTGGTATTAACCAAGCAAATTGATAGAACAGAAATAGCGAGTGGCAGGAAGACACTATGTTGTGTGGCACCACTCAGTGTTCAGACAGTGAGAAATTACTCTGAGTAGTTATGGCAAATAAACAGGAGTAGAAAGGTATATTGTTAGAAATGGAAATGTGCCCTGTGCCAGGTATTCATCCAGGGAGCCAAACAGCTGAGGTGTTTCTTCTCCCCCCCAATCCACTTCATTTCGAGTTTTGTCTTCTTCGCAGTTCATCCTTGTGATTTTTATCCCTTTCCCTCACCTCTTCTTCACATCATAGAGTCATAGAATGGTTGAGGTTGGAAGGGACCTTGAAGATCACCCAGTTCCAGCCCCCCTGCCATGGGCAGGGACACCTCCCACCAGCCCAGGTTGCTCAAAGCCCCATCCAGCCTGGCCTTGAACACCTCCAGGCATGGGGCAGCCACAACTTCTCTGGACAACCTGTTCCAGTGCCTCACCACCCTCATGTTTCAACAGATCTGGTGGCTGGATCCAGAACTGACGTATGGCAATGCCAAGCCATTTGTCTTCACGCAGGGCCACTCAGTGTGTAACCGGTCTTTCTTCCCCTGCTTTGACACACCAGCAGTGAAATGTACCTATTCAGCTACTGTCAAAGTAAGTGACCAAAGTAAGTGGTTCATGGAGCACTTAGCTGCTGTTAACTTGTGAAAGCATAGTTACATTGTGTGTGTATGTATGATATAAAATATTCATTGTGACATTTAGTGTTATAAAAAATACTGGCATTTTCTACTTCCCGTTCTGGTTCTTGGTCCAGAATCAGGGTACTGCCACAAAGGCAACTCTTGCCTATCATGCTTGGCTCTTGCCTTCCCCGTACTCAATGCTGAAATAGTAACCATAAAATGGATAATATGAAAGAGAGAATTTGGCTGGTCACTTCCAGTAGTGGTTATTGATGATAATACTCAACCGTATTTTTTCAATTCTTGAAAGAAACCCTCCCAAATTTTTATGAAAGCAGCATCAAGTAATGTTGCATTTTGTGTAGGTGAAATAATTTGATATGTGGGCACTATCGGGGGGGAGCTGGTGTAAGAACCCATGCAGTGTAGGAGGAGTAATATTTTTTGTTGGTATGTTTTCACAGGCTGGGTAGATTGTGGTATAGAAACCCCATAGAAATCTTATATTTTGTTATCTAAATTATTGTTTTTAACGTTCATCCAGGCATAGATGAAAAAAAAGGAGAGATCTGTGGTGTAGTCATTCAGCTGTGATCATCTAGTGAGTTGATGTGTATGATGTTGGTCTTCCAGGCTCCAGCAGGCATACAGGTGCTGATGAGTGCCACCCAAAGTACCTACTTAGAAGAGGAAGGTGTATACCAATTTTACATGGAATATCCAGTTCCTGCCTATCTAGTGGCCCTGGTGGCAGGAGACCTTATACATGCAGACATAGGTCCAAGGTAAGATTTGCAGTGAGTCGATTCTGCTTTTTGTGTCTCTACAGTGCTTCGGGTTATAAGCAGTAAATACTTTCGAGTCATTGACAAGGGAACAGTTGGGACCATGAGCTGTGAGCGTTCAGAGAGTTTGAGGTTTAGTTGGGTGTAAAGAACTGCATCGCACTGCACTGGTAAAGATATTTCCCTCTTTCATAAATGTTGCTTGTTGTCCCCTATAATCATTACAGCTGCTTGCTTTGTTGCCTTAAAGCGATTTCAGGGATCTTGGATTATTTCTTGTCATGTATCCATTGAGTGTTAGCCTAAAGAAGGCCCGAGTCTGGTGTGAGACCTCATAGCGCTATTACCGTATATGGAAGTGTGGTCAGGCTATTTTTTCTAAGAGATAATTCAGTTTGCTGAAGTATCACCTGATGTTTTCTGTTTTCTGACAGGAGCAGAGTGTGGGCAGAGCCTTGCCTGCTGCCAACAGCCATCAGCAAGCTTTCTGGCATGGTTGAGCGCTGGTTGACTGCTGCAGAGAGTCTGTATGGCCCATATATATGGGGAAGGTGAGTTCAGTAAGTCTCCCAGGAATGTGTAATGGGGACAAAATAAAACAATCTTGAGAAATGATCGTGCTTTCTCCCTGTGCTAGCAATAGCAGGACAAATGAGCCTCTCAACTGGCAGCACTGTAGTATTGGAAACAAACTCTGGAGTTTTGTCTCTGCAAGTGGCAGAGAGGACCATGGTGGTGTTTTGCCTGGTATGGTGGGCAGACCTGGAGCTTTCTAAACCGTGGATCTTCCCTGAGGAGTGAAGACTTTTTATACTATAGTGTTTTGTGATGCAAGTCCAATATTGGGCTGGACACCATTTAAAATGTATGGCAGTTTTATTTATCTTATTTATTTTTACATAATGTACTTAACGTGTGATACATGTATACCTGAGGGTGCTTGAAAACCTGACTCGGTACAGACTCATTGAGAGTCTTAGTCCCCAAAAACAACATTAATAGTTTCTGAAGTTAAGCTTGACTATGTAGTAAAAGAGAATGGTTTTGAGAGAATGTTTTCATTCTTTGGATGGGAGAAAATGTTTGCAAAGGCTTCCTATACTTATTTGCTAAATGTAAGCAGGAAGAACGTGGTGTCGTTAACTTACAAAACGTTGTTTGAAATGGTCTGAGAACAAGGCCCAGTGTGCCAGTGCTGATCATTGATGGAGAAATTTAGAAAACAAAACAAATAGTATTGTTACGTTCTGAAGCAGACAGACTAGAGTTGTTTTGCTGACACTGTGGGTACACCAAATTAATTAATTCATTTGATAACTTCCCAGCTTCTCTCTTTCCTTGAAGCCTCTGGGGACTTGACACTGTGTATGTGGTTAGCGTATGTAAACTTAGTGTTTCTGGCTCTCAAATATACAACTTGTGATGAGTTTGCGTGTTTGAAGGGAACATGATGCTTCTGGGAAGTGCTGGACATGCTGCACATGAAAAGACTGTCTAGTCTTGCATCCGAATGTGAGCAGGTCCTTGGCCAACAGAATAAACTCTATGATCCCCTGATCAGAAGAATTAAGCACCATTGATGTAGAAAGTTTGTTTCTGAAGTCATAAAAAACTCTCAGAAGAGCCTTCCCTAAGGAAAAAAAAATGTTTCTGTGTATGTCTTTTGAAGTAGATGTAATTTACCTATTTATTCTCTCCTCTCTCCTTTCTCCTCTCTCCCTAATTTTAGATATGACATTGTTTTTCTTCCTCCATCCTTCCCTATTGTTGCCATGGAAAACCCATGCCTGACCTTTATCATCTCTTCCATTCTGGAGAGCGATGAGTTTTTGATCATTGACGTCATTCATGAAGTTGCCCACAGCTGGTTTGGAAACGCAGTCACCAATGCCACATGGGAGGAGATGTGGCTGAGCGAGGGGCTAGCCACATATGCACAGCGCCGGATCACCACTGAGACTTATGGTATAGCTGCAGAAATGTTACTCCTTATGATGTGTTTAACCAATAATTGAGAGTTGGCTGCATAGTATATTTGCCTCGGGGGCTCAAAAGTCTGTAGGGAGCTGGTTTTCTTTTTCTGTTTCCGGAGCATGTACGTCCCCAAACTTTGCATTGCACATCTGGATACTTAGAGTCTGATGTTGTCTTGGCTTGGGTGGAATCAGTACCTGATATGGTAATAGGGTCTTTGAACAAGGTGTGTTAGCACAGGCATTGTAAGGACGTTTGTAGGAAGTTTGGAACTACTTTTGGGTATCAGGCAGGTTTTCATATGTCAGAGCAAGGTGAGTAGAGGATGTTTCAGAGGAAGATGTAAGAAATCTTATGGTTACATTGTGAAATAATTATCCTCTGAATAAGTGTCTTTCTAATCCCTATCAGTTAGTAGCTACCTGCTGTTGGAAAGAATGAAGGCAATAGCCCTTATAAAAAAAAAAAAAAGTACACATCTACGTAGCTGTCTGTTTATCTGTTTGAGGCTTCCTGTAGAACTGTACAGCCCTGCCTTTGACTGCTTATATCAGTGAATTTCACAGATCTGTTGTATGGTACTGTCTTAGAATATATAAGTAGTAAATAATTCCTATTGCTTTTCAGTTTAATTGGATTTTTATTGAAGTGAATAATGGGAACATACATTTCTCTAGTTTGTCCTGTTATGTTCTTAAAAGCCTGTACCATGTGTATTCTCACATGTGCACTCTAAACAATCTTGGAAAAATTCCTGGAAATCTTGGCAGCGGGAGTGTTTAGAAGGATGCCTTTGTTTTTATCCATTTATATTGTTTTTGGAGATGAGCTGGTGATAATGAAGCTCAGGGAAAGAAGTGTTCTGAGTGTATATGGATATATATGTATATTATATGTCTTTGAAAGCTGTTTTATGTTGAGTAATTCTGAGTGGTTAGGACTGTTCTTATAAGGCACATTACATTGCATACATTGCAATAAGATGAATAGTCCCAAAGATACTGACCTCTTCTTTATCCCATCTTAGTCTGTCCCTCTGACATAGGGCAAGATCCTTGCCGATTTTGGTCTATATTCTTGAAATTTAGAACTGATTATTTCAAGAAGCAATTGTTCAGGAAACTAAGAAATGCCTTTCCCTGTGCCATTCATTCAGAAGATCTTTTTGCATTCTATTTTGTTTCTAGGACAAACCTCTGATCTAAGTCTTGCTGTTTCTGATGTAATTCCTGGAGTATCTTCTGCTGTTAATAAAAAGGCATCTTTGTAATGACATTGTTTACAGAAATTGGAGTCCCGTGACCACCACACCTCTTGGATCTTGCTTAATCCTCCTCCCTGTTTGTAGCTTGAATTGCCCTTAACACTGGCTATCCTGGTTCTTGCTTTCCCGTGTGAAGCGCATCCGCCCCTTTCTCTACCAGTACAGGTTCTTCTATCTTCCAAATATATCCTGGTTCTTAATTCACATTTTGCTTATATCAGATTCCTCTGTAGGTACATTGAGACTCTAAAATTGTATCTATGTAGCAAGCCTTATTGTTGAAGTTGAAGACTTAGCAAAGAAAGCTGAAGTGTTAATAGTGCTGGATGTTAAGTATCTTCCGAATCTGAGAATCCATTTACCACAGCTTTTTACATCTGCAAGGGCATAGAAAAGGTCTCTTGACTTGCCAGTGTAATACAGCTAGTTTGGCTTGAAAGCATGGGACATTTTACACTACAGTTAGATAGAAGAGAAAGAGTAGCCTACCCAGTTGCAGCTGTAAAAGAAGTCCTAATGAGTGGAAGGTGAAAATTGTATGATACAATGTGGGTAGGATGCTAGATAAAGCTTAGAAAAGATCCACAGGATCTGTAATATACCAACTAAATCTAATCCTTTTCTGTTTTCACCCCAAGAGGTGACATTCTCTTAGTAATATCCTTGGCACTGAATATGGAATGGCGTGTCTACTATTCTACCAGTGACATTATTTTTTTTGTAGCATTTGATTGCTTCTTGAAAGGTACCTGTACAATACTTTTTCCAATGCTGCTCTGCTTATCTTGCAAGAGCTGATAAGATGATGTCAGGGATGTAAACTTTAGCATAGTTTACATGCTGCTTTGTTTTTCAGTTGAGCTTGCTGCATAATCAGAATGCATAAATGCACTGTTTTAGGTTCTGACTTCCATTACGAATTGCAAGGATTTTTTACACTTTAAGTTTCTCTGCCATTATATTACTGTGATTCTGTCTCGCTGTTGTCTCTCTTACACTTTCAATAGCTTTTATTTTGTACTTGTGCTAGATCTGCACAGGTCAGGTTTTGCTAGTCATTTTCCCACAACTAATATATTTCTTTCTGGGGTAGGAGCTGCCTTCACGTGTTTGGAGACTGCGTTCCGCCTTGATGCTCTCCACAGACAGATGAAGCTTCTTGGAGAAGACAACCCGGTCAGCAAGCTTCAGGTTAAACTGGAGCCAGGTATTGCTTTTGGCTGAAGCTGCTGTACACAAAACTTCTGTATATTGATGCTGGAATATAGAGAAAAAAAGATTAATTTTTACATATCCTTTATAAAAACAAGAAAAAAGAAATACTGGTTTGTAAACTAGTCTAAAAGTAAATAAGGAAACTTGCCGTGATGTTTTCTTCAACTTCAAAGTTGACTAACTCACCTTTATAAATATTGTTCTGTTTAAGAACAGAACAGACTCACTGGGCAGAAACAGAGTGTGAAAAACTGCCTTGATAGCTGTGTGGTTTCAAGCTTCTGAATATGTAAAATAAAGTAGATTATAATGAAAATATTTGGAAACATCAAATAAAATCCTGTGCTGTTAAATGTTCCTCTTTTTTGTGTTCATGTAAGAACTGTGTACGTATGCATAAGCATACAGGCAAACATACGTACGTGCTGCCCTGTTGACTGAGCTGTGCAGATGCTGTTTGCTTGTCCCCTGAGCCAATGCACATCTGCACTCCATCATGTAGCTTCTTCATTCATAGTTCTCGTGTTCTGTCGTCACCATTGGCGGTGTGAAGCAGTCTTCAATCTAGATGATATGTAAAACAACCTAAAATGCAAGTGGATATGATATTGGAAGTCTCAAAAAAGGAATAAGTAGTGATTATCTTACATTGATATCTTTAAAAATTTGTGGTGTGGTGATTCCCTGAACCAAGTTTGCCACTGGAAAAAAAAAAGTATTTGTCTTCAAATTCCCGGTGTGTTTTCAGTGACTTCTAATTTGTGACTTGTTCCATAGGGAATTAATACTTAGCTTACAATGACTGATTATTTTTTTTTAAATTTTTTTTTCCAGCCAGTATGTTTGGACTGCTTCCATTTAATTTAGTGCAGTAAATTAAACGTACTGACAACAGGCTTGTTTTGTTTTTAAGTCACTGCATCTCGATTCAGTGATCTCTAAGGGGTCTGTATACATACAAGGGTTGGAAATGAGTGTCCTCATTACAGTGTCTTATAACATTGTTGTCTTCTTTCAGGTGTAAATCCTAGTAATTTAATGAACCTCTTCACCTATGAGAAAGGCTACTGCTTTGTTTACTACCTGTCCCAGCTCTGCGGTGACCCAAGACACTTTGACTCCTTCCTAAGAGTGAGTGTAAATAAGCACATGTTTCTCTTGAGATCTAGAGCTGGTTTTTTTCAGGTTTTGTCACTGTGGCTAATTGATAGGGGTAAAGTTGAATACAAATGTTCCTGAGATGGAAGAATGATGTGGGCCTGTCTGTCATCCCAAATGTTTCTTTCTATGTGTGACAGGTTTTTCTTCAGATTTCTCTTAAGTGAATGTGCTTGTGCTGTTTTTTCATCTCAGACTCTTAGGTACCAAATACAGAGGAGTAATATGTTTTTGTTACCTCTTGTTCTGTGCTCCAAATAATTAGAAAGCTGTTGCAGCATAGATTATCTGTGACTGGAATGTTGTGGCTTCATTCACTACTAAACAGTAAAAGCTTGTGGTATTTTTTAGCCAGGGTGACAAAGAGCATGGTTTCCTACCTTGGGGCAGGTTTGGTGTCTTGGAGCACATTTACAAAACCTATAGAAAATGGTGTCAGCTATTGGCTTGTTTTTGAAAAGTGACACAACACATTGCTTTTTCTTTTTGCTGCATGTATGTTTTTTCATCTCCTCTTCCCATCCAATCCCCATTCTATCTTTCTTTTATCTTTATTTATGTAAGTATGACTCTAGTCCATAATCTATCAGTGAATAATACAGTGGCCAGCTGTGTTCTGACTTGCCACTAGTGTCAAGTGCAAGGAAACCTTCCTGCCCTTGATAGGTTAATGTATCTGTGATCTGTATTAGAACTGCCCCCAGTACCCAGCTGTCAATGTATTTGCAGCTACCCAGGTTTTTTCTTGTTATGGTGCTTTCCTCATCTAGGAAGAGGGAGAATATTTTTCTTGATTTTATTTTTTTTTTTTAAAAAACCTTCCAAATACTTTTTCTCAGTCTTCCATCTCTATTTTTTTTTTATTGCACGAAGAGGTTCTGCATCGAAATGAAGCTGTCTTTCTCCTAACCATAATTTATCCTTTTTACTGTTTCAGGCCTACATTGAGAAGTACAAATTTACCAGCGTTGTGGCTCAAGATCTTCTGGATTCCTTCCTGAATTTTTTTCCAGAGCTGAAAGAGCAATGTGTTGAGAGCAAAGCAGGTGGGAAATTTACTTTTAGTTAACTGCAAACACTGTAGAAAATCTGGATGATAAACTTTGTGTTTGGCTTGGAGGATGCATAAGAAAATGCTAAGGTAAACAAAATCCTTTGGCAACAGCCAGACGTTAGTGATAGAAATGATTGTCGTGATCTATTGTTACTGCCTGCATGTTGGGGAATGAGAACATCTTAAATTCCTGACCATTTTGGCATTAATCAGCTGAGTGGCCTTCAGTTAACTTTCTCATGAACTCATCTTTCACACTGCAGACAGAACGACCAGTGCATGTGAGATCTACATGGGCGCTAATGCAAGGAAACAGTGAACACACTTTGAAATTTCACCTATTTTAATTACAGAAAACATGCTTTGAGAACTGTAACTTTTCCCAAGGTCCTATCCATGCATATAAAATCTCTTCCATAATGTTTCACCCTCCCTTATATCCCCTATTTATTGCTGTTGGTGGATTTATGAAAGGTCTGTAATCCACTAGGTGCTTATTAGCCCACTTGCTTAAATGAGACTAATGTTGTTCTGCCATGTGTCCACCCTTGCAAGTAATTATTGAACCCATGGGTCCGTTTAAACCAGACCGGCAGTGGCGTACAACTCTTAAGGATACTGTGTTCCTACAGGCTTTGTGGAAACTCCCTGTGAAGAGATGTAGATGAGTGATACTACTGTAGGAAAAGCTGCAGCATGAGCTCAGCAGTTGTATGTTTTATTTGGCCTATTGGTTGGCTAATGAGTTAACCACAGCATGTGCTAACTTTTGACTGGCTAATACTCAGGGGATGCAGGAGAGAGGAGTTTTAGGGTAGATGGTGTGGAATGGGAAGTATTGCCAAGGGTTAGGAAAGTGCTGAGGTAGTAAAAGATCAAGGGGAGGAGCTCTTTTGGAAACCAGGCTCTGTTAGCTCTGCTGCTTGTGGAGAAACTTATTTTTGTTTTAGTTATTGATTGTATAAAGAAACTGAAAATTACTTGGCTTTACTATGGGTAGAAGGAGTTTAGTCAGCCCTCTCACCTTCCTTTTTTTTTTTTTTTCTTAATTGTGAAGCAGATTTGCCCCGTATTCTTCAGTCTTCCTCAAAATTCTGAGAAAGAGAAATGCAAAAAAATCTTGTATTAGAACATAGTTTGATCATAGATACTTGTTATCCTGGCTCTCTTAAGAGCACGTGTGTTTCTTGTACTTCCTGTAATGTTGAGCTCTAGAAAACACATGGTTCAATTTGGAGAGGTGTTGCTGGCACTCTTCCAGATGTAGTGTAGACTAGCCCGATGAGACTGCTAAGACTGTTATGTCGCTGTAACTACAGGTTGGTCTGATTTGCTGTTGTTAGAACCTCTCTTAACTGTGCTAGAAGCAGTCCAGAACCTTGAGGCAGCCAAGTCACCTGCAGAGACTCCTGCTCGACATTTTTGGTGCTCCTCATTCCAGGACTGGAGTTTGAACGTTGGCTCAATGCTACAGGACCTCCGTTAGCTGAGCCAGACTTATCTCAGGGATCCAGTCTGACCAGACCAGTGGAGACGCTCTTCAAACTCTGGACCACAGAGCCTCTGGACTCTGCTGCTGCTGCCAGCAGTGTTGACCTCACTAAATGGAGAACGTTCCAAACTGTGCTTTTCTTGGACAGATTGCTGGATGGGTCACCACTGCCACATGGTGAGTACTCTTATCAGGATAGTAGAAAAGTATTCTTGGAATAATGAATTGAATTCTAAAGAGCCCTACCCCTTGTTGATGTTACCATTCATGTAAAGTCAGGTTGGATGGGGCTTTGAGCAACCTGATCTACTGAAAGATGTCCCTGCCCCCATGGCAGGGGGGTTGAACTAGAGGATCTTCAAAAGTCCTTTCCACCCCAGACCATTCTATGAATCTGTGGTTTTATGATTCGTTATTCTCTGACGACCCTCAAACTTGACAAAATAGGTCATAGTTCTTTCTCTGTGTATGTGGTCTCTTCAGAGGTGATAAAAAAGCTTTCGGAATGTTACTCCTCTCAGCTGGACTCCATGAATGCAGAAATCCGCATCCGCTGGTTGCAGATTGTAGTCCGAAATGACTATTACCCAGACCTTTACAAAGTCCGTCGCTTCTTGGAAAACCAGGTACTAACTGCTGGATTAAAATCACTGCACCTCTCAGTGCATGAGACATGTGCATGAGACATGCGACGTGAAAGACCCTGGAACTTCTGCTTCCTGGCCAAGTGTAGACCAGGTGTGTTGCGAAGGGGCTGAGCATGGCTCACCTGCTAGCGGGTGGGGAGGAATGGGCAGATGTAATTTGAAATGCCTACAGATAATCTCTGCTTTTCTAGCCTAACTCAATACCCTTGTCCCAGCTCTGCCCAGTGCACTTTTTGTGTTGCTTTTTAGAAGACCCTGGCTTTTCCAGACCAGAAATTTTCACACTACTAAATCATGCAATTGTTTGAATATTTACATTTCAAGCAAGGCTAGGGATCATCAAATTCCTTTCAGTAGTTTTTATTGTGCAGGAGCAAAAGATTATGCATATGTTCACTGTGGCCTCTTCTTGGCCTTTTAAAAATAGTTCTGTTATTTGGGGAAGTAGCTCAGTCTTAGAGAGCAAATGTTTTTTTAATTATAATTCCTAAAAATTTTTGCATTAAACTTATTTAGAATACAGTTGACTGTTGATGAAATGTGTTGCTTGTCTCCAGTCTGAAGTCATTCAGGGCTGTTGGAGTGTAGCTGAACCTCTTGACTTTTATTGAAATGATACTATCCAGTTTTCCTTTTTTGCAGATGTCTCGGATGTACACAATTCCACTTTATGAGGACCTTTGCACTGGCACCCTCAAGTCTTTTGCCTTAGAAATTTTTTACCAGACCCAAAATCAGCTGCACCCCAATTTGCGAAAAACCATCCAACAGATCTTATCACAGGGCTTGAATCCGCTTCCTGCCATAGACACTACAGCAGTCACTACAGACACACCAGCGATGGTGCTTGAGGACAAAGTCTCAGAGGCCACAAACGGTGCCATTTCACTCAGGGATGTTAATGTGTCTGCTTAGATCACCAGCTTATGTCAGCCATGATGCTTGAAATTGGGGACAGGAACAGAAGAAAGATACCAAGTGTCACCTCCTTTCCCTCAGCCCTGCAGCTGCAGTGTGTTGTTGTAACTGGATTTCTCTCCCAAAACACAAAGCAAATGTGCCTTCAAGTATCCAGCTTGTGACACTGCCAGGTTTCAGAGATCTTCATCTGTGGAATGGATATTTCGATTCAGTTTATACTGGGCAGGGACCCCAGGGCAGTTGCTTCTCCATGGAAAGTGGATAGTTCCCTTTCCTGAGGCTCTTCTGGATGGTTTCTCCAAGTTTGTTGGTTGGTGGTTTGCTTTTTTTTTTTCCTAATTTTTTTTTGATCNGGCCACTGAGGCATGTCCTACTTGCTGTGTGTATGTTGCTGGGGAGTGTATATGTGTCAAGCTGCCATTATCCTGATATTTGGGCTGAAGTTCTGCAAAGGAGAGACTCAGGAATTGTCAGTGGCAGCAAACACGTTTTCATGTTATGCTCCTTACTGTGACAGAGGTATTGTGATTTGGGAGGTAGGGGACTAATGCTTAAATAATTAAAAACTAATTTTCAATAGCTCCTGTTCCCCCCTGCTCCCAGGTAGCTAAATAATAATAATGCTTTATATATATATAAATATATATATAAAAGAACAGGGAAACCTTATGATGGATTTGAAATCCTTCTGTAGTTAACCCTACCCTCAGTTTTCCCTTTGCACTCAATGGGACAAGCAATAAAGAAATGTGTAGGCTCGAATTTTCAAAAAGTTAAATTTAGGTGCCCAAATGCCATCGATTCTGGTACTAGCTGGATGCCTAAATCTTTTTAACTGTTTTGACAAGTCTAGCTGCAACCTTTGTTAGTGTGTTAGGATGTATAGCATGTACGTTTGTCAGATGCACTGTGTGTCTTCTGTCCTTTTGGAAGAATTAACAGGACCTTTAATATAATTTTTTTTAACACCCCTAGCATATGTTGGGCCTGTAAGTCAACCATGGAGATATCCATGCTAAAATTTTACTGCCTTGAATAATGTTTGCCCAAATAACAGTTGCCCTGTCATATGACAGTCTGAGGGAAGCACCCTCTTGACATGAAACTTTTAAGCCCCGCTTTACCTGAGTCTGTTTTCTGACTTATGGTGGTGGTAAGATGCCATTTCATTTACACAGCATGCTATTTCTCTTGATCGTTGGCCAGGCATGCAAGATGGGGAGACGCTCTCTTCCATCTGTGCTGTTTGGTCTCAGGAGGCTGAGGGCAAAGCATCGTTGGGTATTACAGAGTACAGGTGATGGTTTTCAGACTGTGTGCCACGTTCTTTTTAACGTGTGGGTACCTGTGTGCCTCTCGGTGAGCTCCCACAAAGCCTCTCTGAGCTGATGTATCACCAGGATAGAGGACTAGTTTGAATAAAAAGTGAAAAACTTGGAAGAGGCTCAGCTAAAGAACATGAGAGAAACTGTTATATACTTTAGGGCAAATTTTAGCCCTTCTATGGGGATCTACATAGCATAGGAAGAGGGGAAATTCGGGAGATTTGTTTTTTTTTTTTCACCAAAAGTATCTGTTTACACCCATGTGTGGATGGGGACTTAGGTGCTGTTACTGGATCTGCATTTTCTGACTTTAAATTAATTTGGACTTCACCATAGCCTTAGCCTGGGCTGAACTGGGATAAAGCAATAATAAACTCAGGCCTCTGTAGTGCTTCATTCATTTTCAAAATGGGCCATCAGTGTTGTTGGGCTTCAAAACTCCAAGCTCTTCTCTTTGCTCCTTGAATGAGACTATCTTTTTCATTCTGTTTTGTTTTCCCAGAAAGGATGGAGAATGATGTTTTCTGTACAAATCTCTTTCCTTTTTATTTGTTGGTCTATCAAAAGAGATTTGTGCAAGCTGACTTTCCACTTCCTGAGTTGGTGCTGTGTCTCCTGGACCTTACTGCTGGCAGCGGCAGCCTGGCCAAGACCAGTAACCACTAGCTTCTTTTGGAATCCCAGGCCTCTGTTTTAATATGTTTTATTTGGTGGGAGAATGTATGTGACCCTGGTGGGAATTTTTAATTTACATGGATGCCTTATGATGATTGTCAAATTAAACTAAGCTTTGTGACAAGTTTAGCCTTTTGGGCAGTTTTTCGGCGTCCCTGCTATAGATGTGTGGAAGAGCTAACTTGGTACGTTGTCTTTGTTTTGTCCTTTCCTAGAGTGCAGCATAGAGGGAGTATGGAAGCTATTTCAAAGCTGCACAGCAAGAAGTTGGAGAGGTGGGAAAAGCAAATAATTAAAAGTAAATATTGTCTATTGTTACTACAACTGACTGAAATATATCAGATCAGCTGTCTATTTGCATATCGGTGCATCAGAGCAGGGAAATGCTGTTTGAACCTCACAGGCTGTTTCCTGATTAAAGAACACGAGATCCAAGTGTTTCTGCTCTTATCTCTGTGAGATCCCATCATCTTATCTCTGTGAGATCCCATCAGATGGCTATTTTCATAAGATTTGTTCTCTGAAACACAGAAGCAGAGCAAGATTTGTTGAAAGTATTCCATGCGTCCTTCTTAGGTACTTTTGCTCCTCCTGTGAGCAAGGAGTGCATGTTTATTTTGAGGAGACAGAAAATTGGCAGCAAGTTTGTGGAGATAAGCTTTCCTTTTGTTGACACAAAATAATGCTTCAGGCTACTAATGCTTCAGGCTACTTTCTGTCTTGATTTGTAGTAGACTTCACATTGACAGGCAAATTAGACTGAGATTAAATAGAAACTATTTATTTACCTTATCTTTGGTACATTCATTTCTGATCTGTTAAAGTAAGATTAGTACAGCAAGTCAGTTTTATTTAAGCAGATGCCAAGAGATAGGGTTATCTTCTTTATTTCGAAAATGAAAGTTACTATTTTATTTCATTGCAGCCTTGAGCAGGGCGACGTGGGATCTAGAAATAGCACTTGTGGAAAAGCTCTGCAGAGCCAAACCCTTTAATAAAATGGAATATTACTAACTTAATTTTTTAGCATTTCATAGCCACATTGGTTAATACATTAAGTATAATTCTTGTTAAATACATGTATTACTCTGTTAAGCTTGTATTAGTAATTTTGCTGTCATGATACATTGCAATATCCTAACCACGCACTCCATTAACCAAGAACAATTCTAGCAAGCATCCCAAACACTTTGATTTAACCAAACTTTCCTCATGTTCTCGCACTGCAGTGACCTTGGCCATTGCCTTTTTCAGATAACACAGGAACTTCTGTACATCTATACTAAACACACGTACTGCGCAATTCATTTGGGTCAAGTACACTTCAGTCTGTATTCCCTGTTTGTGTTTGTCTGAAGATAAAACAATGCAATACAGCCAACACAAGTCACATGATACTTGTTTTCACACTTTTTACTATAGATTGATAAAAGCTTAAAGTCATTATGACCACAATATTAGACTGTGTATAAAAGAAACTGCAATAGAAATCACCATGTGAGATTTATCAAGCCACTATCCTCTGAGACACAGAATTATTTTTCTGTTGGGAGGACCCAATTTAAATGGCATTGAATTTGTTGAAGCCCCAGGTAAGTTGTTTTAGCTTTTGATTACATGCATTCATAGAACTGCATATCTAATTTCTAGTTTGGATTTGTCTAGTTTCAGCTTGTAGCTCTGGAAGCTACTGCTTTGTTTGCAAAACGTAAACTGCTTACTGTTACTAACCACTTTCCCATGTAAGTACCTCTTAATTCTTAAAGAAAACAGATCGAGTTGTTTGGTCCCTTGCTGCAAGGTGTGTCTTCCACACTTCATGTATTGCTTTAGCTCTGGGGTGGAGCATGATGTTTCACCATCCTTTTAAAGTGGAAATTGCACACTGTTTCTCAAAAATTACCTCAAATTCTGCTGTGTTCTACACCAACTTAAAAAGAATTTTTTATTAATAATGTGCATTTATCCTGTTTTTTTGTTAATGACAGTAGTAATTTGGGCACCAATTAGAGCTTGTCTCACATGGACGTGGGAGCCTTTTCTTTTATAGATAAAGGAGTGTAGAGAAAAGCTATTCCATGCTCTGGAGGTGACTTTTCAGTCTATAGAGGGAGACTGGCTGGTTGCATTAAATGATTGAGCCTGTGTGAACACTTCCTCTCACTCCTTCTCTATGTACATGCACCTTCTGCACTGGAAAACTCAAGTCTTGTATCTCTAATTTCTTGTCAAGAGAATTGGGATTATGTTGAACATAGCATGCTCTGCACCCCACCAGGAAGATGCTCTAATATACTAGAGACAAGTCTCTCTTTAAAATTTAAGAAATGGTTCTGCAGAGCATTGGACCCTTTTCCAAAAGCGTACTTACTGAGATGCAGGGTCTTAAGGAAGAGTGGCAGATGATAGGAAAGGGTGGCAAATATGATATTCTTCATTCTCCTATGATTTGGTGGAAAGTGTCACAGGGATTAAGTCATAATAACTGGTTGACATTCCGGGTGTATGACCTAGGGAAGCATCAGCTTTGTGCATTGTTTTAATTTTGGTGTCTTGTACCACCTTGTTCTTGTGTCCTATGGTAGCCTGCATGGAAGTTTGGAGCTGTGCTCTACCTCTGGGTATGCCTGAGGTAATGAGGGAGGTCTTTGTCTAGCAGTGGGAGTATTCCTCAGGCCAAGCCACTCTGTCTTTCTGGAAGAGGACTGAGTCTGTCTTCCCAGTAGCTGAAGTGAGCACTGCGATACCAGGCTGCTTTTGGCTGGCTGACGAAAACTGTCAGAGACTTCTTCCATACCATGCTCTTAGCATAAACCCCAAATACCCCCTCCAAAATCTCCCTTAAGCAAAATGACGTTCTGTGCTGTTCCTCTGACACAGCTCCAACCATTGTCAGCCTAGTGGTATTGCAGGGACTAAGCCTGTGCCTTCCTTAGCCTGATACCCAGATCCAAAGAATTGGAAGACCTCCCCTGTGCAATTTGAAGAACTGTGTGTCAGAGTTCGGAGAAACAAACACACACGTTGGGCCCAACCACCATTGCTCGATCACTTTTACCTGTCTCCCTGTCCTGGAACCATCTAGAGTTGGAGACAAAAGCAAACATGAGGTTGATGAAACCCCAAAACTGGAAAACAATCGTGAAAATATCAAATACTACTCTGTCAAAGGATAGTCTTCATTCACATGGAAATGAGCTGGCTATTTAACTGGATGCAAATCCCTTTTAACTGTTTAAATTTCCATAGCAACTGGACTCAGCCTCTCAATGTCTGCTTTCCTCTTTTACAAGGAAATATGAAGCACATATGTGAAGTGCACTGAGAAACAGATTGACAAAAAGGCAAGTGTCATTTTGTCTTAAACTATTCTCTTCAAGACTTACTGTCTAAATAGACCTATGTTTCTTTCTTTAGGAATAGTTAAATCCAGCAGGATTTCCAAGAGGCAACAGAGAAAATTCTCTGCTGCTTTTGTTCCAAAGAGTTTGGGGGTTAATAAAAAAAACAACCAACCCATCGCCAGCTGTATAATGGCTGAATTTGCCTGTTTCCAACTTTGTAGTGTGGGGCAAGGAAAGTGTGTCAGATAACTTGGAGACCAAGATAATGTCCACCTCTTTCTTTCTTCTAATAGCATTATAAATAAACAAATAGTTACGTGTTTAAGTAGTTCATTGTTCCAGGTTGGATCTACTATATTTACAGTTAGAGCTCAATATTCATACTGCTTTCTAGAATCTGTCCTTCAATGGAATTTATGCGTTTGTGATCTGTGATTGCTGTTTCCTAAGAAAGCAGCAAGGGTGAAATCACACAGATGACAGCCCCACTGTTCCTGAGACAGAGGCCTTTTTTTTTTCCCTTTCGCTCCCCAACAGAGCTCTCCTGTGTCAGCTCACTTGCAGCCCGTGCAGCTGCAGCTCTCTCGCGTGAGCCATAGACAAGAGGGGTCCTTATTCTTGCTGACGGCAATGTTTCCTTTGCTCCTGAAAGGGTCAAAACTCAAACATGAGAAGTCTTGTTTGTTGATTAAATTCGCTCTATACAGGGGACAAGATTTGTGTCTGTAAAACGGGAATAAGCAAGGGGCAGAGAACGTGTTTCTGGATCAGTCAGTGGTCAGATAGCTACTGCAGTTACCTGTGAGTATTTGAGAGGAGGATTTCTGCATTCATTTCTGATAGAAACAAATCAGACCAGTGTTTCCTGTGTGTCTCTCTTGTTAAGAACCTCTCTGCCCAAGAACCAGCTGATGTAACCTTTAGACTCAAACCCACCATTACAGGCGAGTGTGAGAATCAGTGCTTTTGGTAAACATCACGTCCCCTCACCCTGGCTCAGCAGCCTGTTTGCTCGACCACACTTGAACTTCTTGAGAAACCCTAACATAAAAAAAACATGAAAAAGAAAGCGTCCTGCTTCAGTACGCCTTGACCTGGCCCCAAAACTTTTCAACTAGCAGTGGCATTTCTTTCCCTTGTTGTTGTTCTTCATTTATGGCAAGTCAGTATTTTTTAACGTATTTTTTTTTATATTTCATTAGGCAGTAATAGCTGTTGAAGTATTTCCTTTGTCAGTTCAGCCCTTGGACAATTTAGTGATAAATTATCACAAAATACGATCTTTGCCATTACCTCAGGAAACCACTTTGTGAGGCTCAGTGCTTTCTCTGACAGTTTCTGTCATAACCTTCATGAACACGTAAGTTTTCGTTTTCCTCAGCCTCGAAGAGGTGTTCAGGTGACCATTAACCTTTCCTCCTCCAGCTCTGAAGAGGAGAATTTCCAGGTATTCCTGAGAACGGAATACCGCCTGGGCGCCCGCGCCCCCCCACCCCCGCCGTAGCTCCCATCACTGCGGGGACCACCGCCCCCCCAGGCTGCGGTCGCTCGCCGCGGGGCACGCTGGGACATGTCCCTTGCCCTTCGGCAGGCGGCAGCGGATTGGTGGTGCGGGCACCACGTGCCCGCCCGCCGCCTTTTCATTGGTTGGCGGCCCAATCCGTTACCTCTGAGCTGGACAAGAGGCTGAGGGGGGCGGTGAGGGAGTGTCCGGCGTTGCCGCGGTAACGGCCGCCCCCGGCATGGCGGCGGGGCGGGCTCCGCAGTGAGGAGATGGCTGTGGGCAGGAAGGAGGGTGTGTGGTGGCCCGGGGAGTCGGGGAGGACGTGCGCGGAGGTGGGCTAGTTGAGGGCCGTTGTGGCGGGGGTATGGGGGGGGCGTGGGTAGGAGGAGGTGTGTGTGGAGGGGACCCTGTTTGGGCCGGCTGTGAGGAAAGGGGCGTTGGCGGAGGGGGCCTTGTGGGGAAGGTGCGCGTAGAGGGCCGGGAAGGGGTCTAAGTGGGTTCCTGTGTACAGGTCTCCTCTGAGACTGCTCTTTTCCAGCAGAGCGGGGAACCTCTAGGGTGGTGTCGGGTGCTGAAAGAACCCGGCAATGGCCTGGTTCAAGGTGCTCCGTGGAAAGGGTGAGAGGCTTTCTGTTCCTGACTAAATCTGTCTTGCTTATTTGTTTCTCAGTTACAATTCCCGAGTAATGCTCGTTTACATTCTAGGTTGGTGCTTGGCAATATAAAGTTGTGGAAATAGCCGGCAAAGCTACTTAGGATTCTGTTGAAAATGCTGGGAGAGAAAAAGCAATTAATCGTGAAAAGAGACCTTTACACAGATCCTACGTTTCCCGCCAGTGATACCTCTATATTTTTTGATTACTGTACCCCGCTTGCCCAATTCAGAGGCGAGATATCTTGGTTGAGACCTAAGGTGAGTTTTAAGGTATAAAAGACTGTGATTTTAGCAGAACTGGACTTTAAGGTAGTAAATGATAGTTAGCATGGGATGACTGCTTCTGGGTGTTTTTATTGTTTAGAAATACAGAAGTAATAAACCCAATATATGTCAGTATAAACAATAGATATGTTACGGGTTTTAAGTCTGGGTGCTTATTTGCAGGTTTGATTTAAATCCTGTTGCAGAACTGAATTTCATGGCACTAGTAGAAATTCAGATATTTGATTATGTTTCATTATGCAAATAACGTGCATACAAAGTTAAAAAACAGCATTGTGTCATTCCCAAATTTTTTTATATATTGCATAACTGTCTTGAAAACAAATAACTGGATTTTAGAGTTTTTCAGAAGGATATTGCTTTTTTTTTTCCATTGTTGATTTCTTTGCTAACAAGAAAGAAACCTTTTTTAAGGTTATGACTTGTCATATGACTTATATTGCTTTTAAAGTAACAGCTGGGTTTCAGAGCAGGCTGTATGAGAACTAAAAGGTTTAGAATGCATTTCTGCAGTATATTAATTTAAAATTAAGTATGATACTACCTTTGTGTGGAGAGGAAAAAATAGGCTATAAAAATGTAATGGAAAAAAAAAAGTGTGTTGTCTTTGGTGGTATTGTTTTTCTCCCTTGCATCTGGGGATGGCTGTAGAATGGTGATAGAGCTGTTGGTTATCAGATAGAATTGGCAAACAAATGACTTCACGAAGCCCAGTGTGCAACTTTTGTACCTTACACTTTGATTACTACCGATCAGGTAGTTTCCATCTCTTGCAGCGTTTACAGGTGAGAGAAGAACCATTTTAAAAACTCACTTTCAGATCCAATTAAGTGTACAGGACTTTGCATTTGAAATTACCTCTTTTGCTACTAAGTAATCTATTTTTATTTGCACCAGGAAAGGTTTTTCTCTTATGCTAACTTTGAGATTTTTTGTAACTTGGGATGTGCAGTTCAATGTGAATGGCATTAGTTCTGTCACAGTTGATAATATGTCTAGTAAGGAGCAGATGAATTATGTTGTCTTTCACTTACTGGTGCCTCTGGTAAGGTTGCACCTGATGGTGACATTTGTGTACTAAAATTCATGTGGGAACTAGATTTACCTCACATAAAGTATCTGTAAAATAGCCACAAGGCAGTAATTTGTTATTGCTTGCTTAGGCTGTGTCTGAAAAAGAAGTGTTCTAGAGGTAAAAATTCCCTTATTTTGTGAGAGGTCTCTGTAGCCCTCCCATTCCCTGAAATGCAGACTTCCTTAGCACGGTATGCAGGATTTGGCTTTAACTCCCCTTCTCGTCCTTTTAGGACATCTGTTCTACTCCTCGGTTATTTTCAAACAATCTGCAGGATGTGCAAGTGAAGCAAGGAATTTTGGGAGACTGTTGGTTCCTGTGTGCCTGTGTAGCTTTGCAGAAGAGTAAATACCTACTGAATAAGGTATAGAAAAGTCTCTTGTTTCATATTTCAGAAGTTGTCTTCACCTAATTTACATTTGTATATTGTTTTTGAATTCCAGGCCTCAAAACTGAATATCAGTTGTGTTGGGCTTATTTTTACTGGTTTTGTTGTAATTTTTTTTCCTGTGATAATTACAAAGTTAATGTTCAGCATATTTCAAACTGGTTTGTTTTTTGTTTTTTTTTTTTTTAAAGTAATGTATTTCTTTTGATTTTGGCTTTTGCCATTTAGGTAATCCCTCCAGGTCAGCCCAGCTGGACAGATGAGTCATACCAAGGCTGTTTCACTTGTCGAGTCTGGCAGTTTGGACACTGGGTGGAAGTGACCATCGACGATCGTTTGCCTTGCCTTGGTGGTAAACTCTGCTTTTCCCAGTGTCAGACAGAGGATTTGTTTTGGCTTCCACTATTGGAAAAAGCTTATGCAAAGTAGGTGAACACTGTTATTGAGGGGAAGTAAAGGGAGACACAATACTTGTATACCTTCTGCTTATTTATTTTATGTACTACTTTGGGCATAGATTTGTGTATTATTCAATATAACATACAGCGGCTGCTAGCTTTCTTGTACTGGGTTGTGCAGAAGTTGCTCTTTATACTGTAGATCTGTGTTTCTAGTTGCATATGAGGTAAGATAGTCTTAGGGAGAGAATTATGATGAAAAGTAAGAGCTGCAATGAATTATCAGGATTCAAATGATGTTCATTAAGTCACTACCCATTGGTCATTTAGTTTATTAAAGGCAAATAATTTACTAGCGCAGCATTTGAGGGCAGCTGGGGGCTCAATGAAAAGCAGAAAGCGTGCAAATATTTTCATGGAAAGCAGCATTACGTAAGTTTATGCTAGTTCAGGCCCTGGTTGTATGAGTTTCACTGCTCTTTTGCTTAATTTGATAGTTTATTATTCTGAGAAAAAACAACCATATTGTTAATGTGTTTGAAAATGCAATTGTTTTATGACACATCCATCAAAATGCTGTCCAAAACCAATTTGGAGACAAAGTGTACTGGTAAGATAGATATCAAATGTCCAGAAGAACTTGGACAAAAGATTGCGTGGTTGCCAGCAGAGGGCAGAAACAGACTTTAAGTATGAAGTAATTTATTCAACTGTAGTTATGTTGAGCAGAAATTGTGACGCAGCAGTGGCATGTTAAAGCTTCTCTGTAGGTTTGAAAGGTAATTCTCTTTGTTTTCTGTAAAGATCTTCTCGTTCTATCTTGTCTTATCATTCTGTTATAGTCTTGATTTCTTTTGCTATCTTTTGCTATCTTTTTGCTACATCTCTTCTGCATCAGGTAGGGTAGTCTCTTGATTTACTTAAATTGTTCAAGGAAGTGCTACTCTAGTTGCTTGTGCAGAGTGAACAAAGAATAATTGAAGAAGAGGAAGAAATATTATGTATTTATACAGAATGCAGTTAGCGTATCACAAAAGATGATGTACTGCATGGATAGTAAGGTACAAATGACTAGAACTAGACTAGAGCGGTTTCTATATAGGATGGAATGAATTGTAATAAACTTCCCATCAAACAGTGAAATGTCTGATGGCTTACATATTCTTTAGATGTCATATTCTGTAAGTAAAATAGTATGTGCTTTTCTCTTGCCCACTTGGGGATATGAGGTAGGGTACAGTCATGATTGTGATACAGGGTGGGGTTGAAAGTACCTAAGAACCATGTTTCTTTAGTTCTGCTGTTTGTAGAAACTTTTTCTTTTTTTTTTTTTTTTTTTTTTTTNGGATCTTACGAACAGTTGTGGGCGGGACAGGTGGCGGATGCTTTGGTTGATCTGACTGGAGGAATTGCTGAAAGATGGACCCTCAAAGGCCCTGGAAGAAACACGGAGAAAGAGAAGACTGGCATGGTTTTGGAGAAAGCAGTGTTTAGAAGATTAATGAATCTGAAGGAACAGTGTGTAATAAGCTGCTCAGTCCTCAATTCCAGGCAAGGTAATAGTAAAATTCTAGACGTTTTTAAAGTAAACATCTCAGTTTAACAGGGTTCAGAGCACAAGACAGCCAGCAAATGCATAGTGCTGTTTCTAGTACCGTATGGGTTTCATGGCACGATTTTTGTATAACCTTGGATAAATAAAGATTTCCGGATGTTGTTGAGTTCAGGATGGGAGGGTGCTTTTGAGGAGTGCTTTTTATATTAGGTGCTAATATGGTCAGTTCACAAACAAATGCACACCCCTTACCCCGTGATAAGACACCTAAAAAACAACTTAAAAAACCCAATGAATTTTAGCACCGAGAATTCTAGATTTTTGAGATCAAGTAGTGAGTTAATAAACTTTAAAATTTTCATTTATTTTATTTCTGTATAGTCAGAACTAAAATGAACTGTTTGGTGGGGTTTTTTATGCTGTTTTTATAGCGATTTAAAGCAATTTCCTTTTATCTCAAAATCGCCTTCTTTCACAGGATAGTTTAATGTCATTCATTGTGAAATATGGAGCAGGTTCTTTTGTTTACTTTCAAATACCTTTTTTTTTTTTTTTCCCCTTCTATTCAGGTGCAAGTGAACTAGGAGAATTCCATGCCTTTATTGTGATAGACATGTTGAATCTGTCTGAAGTGTCAGGCAAAGAAATCTTCCTACTTCGAATACGAAATCCTTGGGGGAGGCGGTTCTGGAGAGGTCCCTGGTGTGAGGGGTGAGTAGGTTTATTTTCATTTGGAAGACGATTTGTGAAAGTTCTGAAGCACAAAGCATATCTGTATTGCATAGGCAAATATTGCTAACAGGCTATATGGAGGAGAGAGACTTCAGTTTGCATGCAGTGCTTTAGAGTTCAGTAGTTCACACAACTCATTGGTTCTAAGGCTAGTCATTTTGATCTATTCTGAGAATCTAAAATTTTTTAGTAACAATTTTTTTCTCTTTATCAAAGCATGGTATCTTTCTGTAGAGATAAACTTAAGATGCTGTGATTTTTGTGGTGTTTTTTTGTTGTGCAGTTAATCTAAGTGTCTTTGCTTGTAAGATGTTTGTGACTTAAGTAGTCACCATTTCTTGGCTCTTCTCATTTGATCTTGTCTCAGTTGCAGGAGACAAGCGAAGGAGTATGTATACAACAGAATATAGCAGAAGGAAGGATCCTTATGTTTTTGCTTGTGTGCTCTCGTTTCTGTAGATTAATATGAGTAGGAGAAGCTGGAGTTGAGTAGACGTAAAGAAGAGTGGATATAAAGTAGATATAAGGAAGAGATCTGTTTTAAAGGAAAAGCAGAAATATGTGTAGCAGTTCCTGTAGCAAAGTTACAATAATGAAAGGGTAGACCCTAATAGCTTATTCTGAAAAGTGTTAGCATATTTAGACTGTACAAAAGAACATGCAATTCTTGACCCAAGGAGCAAGCTTCCAGCATTAAAATATGGTAACAATATGATCATGTTAATAAACATTTTAGAGAAATGTTTTTTTTTTTCCCCCTGAATTAAAAAGATGGCTTAATCACACTGAGACTTAAGTTGACGATGTTTGCTTTTGGCAGAGTTTTGGTTGGTCTATTGTAGTTTCTTTGCCAAACAGTAAGTTGCCATGTAGTTGCAAGAGGATAGCATTTCACTGATGAGCGGCCTTAGAGCCTTGTTTTATTCAAGTGCAAAACTGTTCTTTGTTGTTAGTGAAACAATCAAAGATGTTGAAAGTACTAGCTTTTAATGGGCCCTAAGTAATGAGGTGTTTAAATTCTTGGTTTATCATGACTTAGCCAGCAGATTCATGGGGATAACCAGCTGCTTCCATACAGACAGTGATTTTTTATGTTAACTGTACAGCATTAAAATTCTTTCAGAACAGTCACTGTGCAGCTTGTTTTGCTTTTTTGTTCCTGTTTTTAACAACTGTTAAAATCTTTATTTTGCTTTCATGCTTTGGACTGTACTGTCTAGTCCAAGTAAAGTACCTATTTCACCTACAAGTATGCTGCTGAATCCAATCTGGTGTTAGGTTGTTTCTAAGTTTTCTGTGATATGTTGTGATCCATACTTTCTACTATCCCTCTCACTGACGAGCAATGCATATACAGAAATATTCAATGCATGTATTTGACAATAAAATGAAGAAACCTCTTATTGTCCTGCTCCATAGGCTGTTTGGTAGAACGTTGTTACCGAACTTTATTGGTCAAAGAACTAAATGTTAACTCTTGTCTTACATGCAGTGGTGAAGGATGGAGCCAGATAGATCCAGTAGTTGCCTCAGAACTGCTCTCACAAGTCCAAGAGGGAGAGTTCTGGGTTGATGAAGAGGAATTTTTCAGGGAATTTGATGAGATTACCATGGGCTTTCCAGTCAATGAGGAAGGACAACTTCAGAGCCTCTATACAGGTGTGTTATAAGAAAACATCTTTCTCATACAAATAATGTTATGTCAATGGGAAAGACTGATTTGAATTACAAATCAATACAACTAGACCGTAATTTCTCTTTCTCAGTCTTTCCCTCTTCTTTAAATCCATATGCCTTTTCTGTCTCAGCTGGGAAGAATAGAGGGACAAGAGGAAATTGAAGATCTTTAGAGGAGTCTTTGATATTTCTCTGAGATCTAGTTCCTTGCTAGTTTGATGAGAGATTAGTGTTCTCTATCTCGAAGGCTGTTGTTCTGGACAGCCTTGTGATACTTTTTTGTGATGGGAAATAAACTTCAGATTTCTAGAAAGAGTTTCTTGCTGTAAAAGTCATGTCATCAGTCTGCCATTACCAGCTGTGACATTCATTCTCATGCGTCTCAAAATGTTGGTCATGAATATCTGCTTGGAGAAAGTGTCAGGCCTACAACGCTGTGTTTTCTTGTGCTGGGGGATCTCTGCCATATATCTGTAGAGAATTAAGTAGCCTCTGGTGTCTGAAATCTGCATCGTGTTTTTCTTATTTTGTTAGAGAAAGTGCTGTATCACTCGCAGAATCTTTTTGGATCCTGGGTGAAAGGCCAGTCTGCAGGTGGCTGCCGTAACAACAGCAGCTTCCCTACGAACCCTAAGTTCTGGCTGAGAGTCTGTGAAAAGAGCGAGGTGTGCATTGCTCTGCTGCAGAAACATAGGAAATACAGTGCTGACTGGGCTGGAAGAATTCAAAATCTGACTCACTTAGCAGAGGAAAATCTATCTTTG
Source organism: Anarhynchus alexandrinus (assembly GCA_008711295.1). Taxonomy (NCBI): domain Eukaryota; kingdom Metazoa; phylum Chordata; class Aves; order Charadriiformes; family Charadriidae; genus Anarhynchus; species Anarhynchus alexandrinus. The sequence goes on from VUYV01000074.1 coordinate 969,666, forward strand.
ACTGAAGGCATACAGGGGAAGAATTATCAGGCTGTGGGATTGCATGTCTGGAAGGTAATACAGGAGTGACAGTTTTCTTTTTGCAAATAGGAGTTTTAAAGCATTACTGAAACATCTGAGTAAAAGCATTCATTCATATGTGATATAATTCAACTGTTCACACATTTTACATCTCTGATTTAGGTTAGAATGGTCCTGTTTATCTTACAATGCAGTTACTGTCTGTACAGACTATTAGTGGACTAGTACTTTCTTCTTATCATTGAGTGCCAACTAGCAGAACTTTTGGCACGGTTCCAAACTAGTGCATGTCATAGGCTGATTATTTGATGACTATTCCTAAATTTACTTCTCCTGAATATTAACTCTTTCTGCTCCTCTTCGATATTCAGCTTATCTGCTGATACTCTTCTCCTTACTTGTTTCCTTTTGTAAATGTATGCATACTTAAAAATGTTTTAAATGATATTTGATCATTTTTAGTTTTATTAAAAACTCCTCATTTTTCCTAAAACACCACACATCATTATGCATCTATTCTAGGTGGAGAAGAAACGATTTAACCTTCCAAAGACCCTCTCTGCTCCTCCAGTTGTAGGTACCGTCTGCCATTCCTATGATAGAGAAGTGCATGTATGCTGTGACCTTTCGCCTGGGTTTTATCTTGTTGTTCCCAGCACTTTTCTGAAAGATGCAGTAGGGAATTTCTTGCTTCGTGTATTTTCAACAGGAAGGATCTCTCTCAGGTAGGTTTAAAACGAAACAGAAAATTTCTTGTAGGCATTGACATAAACAAATATATGAAGTATAGCACTAAGTGTAAATGTTCAAAATGTTTTTGAAGGGTTGTGCAGAATACCAAGTAACAGCATTGTTTTGTCTTTGAATTCATGTAAGTAGTGTTACATCTCCCTGTTTTTTGCATGAAACTGCTACTACCTCTTGTTAAAATATCAGTCAGAATTAGATGAGTAGCATCTTGACTCTAAACCACAGCCTAATGTTTTGAGAAAGCGCGTATTTTGTAAAAGAACTGACTAGGTTTCTGCAGAACATGTTTCTCCACATGTGGAAGTTCTTTCTTAATGTATGAAAAAATGAAGATATACCACAGAAGTTAAAAGCAGTTAAAAAAGTCAGGAAAGTTGTACGTTCTTCCAATAAACCTGAAAAAATCTGAGGTTGTCTAACAGCTCGTGCCAGGTAAGCTATATACAGAATTAAAACACTGTTGGCAACGTGTTTAAAAGCTGTTCACAGTTTTTTGATATTCTGGTACTACACTATCAACTCACATCTCCTTGGAGAGAAGCTGGCAAATTATGCTACAAAGCCAGAACATGCATTAATCAATTACTCTGCGGAATTTGGGCAAGATGGCATCAAGTTTTAGACCAAATAAAGGTCTGCAAAACTATGAGGCTAACTTTGCTGTATGGGTGCAAGTTGTGTAGTTCTTACCAGCAATATGTTTGGTTTCTGGGCATATTTCATCTGTACAGCATGTTGTACTTTCAATGATGGGATAAAATTTCTGGTATTGCTGTTAAGTATAACATTTCCTCAGACTGAAACCGAGGTGCCAGCCTGGATATGTGTCTAGAATGGACAATCACAGAATAACATAACAGCTGTTATATGTTCTCAACTGGAAAATTGGAAATAAGGGCAGATGATATGTTTCCAGTTATGTTGAAATACAATTTCAAATGCTGTACAACTGATAATGATACTAAATTGTTCATATGGCTGTGAAAAGTGGCGCTGGCCTAGGATCGAAATATGGGTTAACATTACAGTTATCAAGTCAGAGGAAACTACTGTTTTACCTCTAATTAAAGACATAGTGAATTTAAAAAAGGTGACATATGTGCTTTGGACTTACTAAGGTGGTCATGTGTACTCCAGAAGTTGCTGTCAGTTGTATTGCTTTCAGATAGGACGAATAGCACAAAAGTATTGAGGAAAAATGTGTAAGCTGTATTACTTCATGAATGTGCAAAAATCTGTCTGGTTTTTAGTGCATGGTTTGTATATACTCTATTGTTCTTGTGGAGTTCTGTGAATTACCCAAGGACTTAGAATTGTACAGGTGTCTTTTTCTTTATGCTGAGGGTTTGGAGGAATTCTATTTATATAAGTTTATGTAACACTAGTTCATTTTTGTGAGCTGGTGTTCTAGATTTTGTGAAATCATAACGATTTTATACATTTAGTTTCTTCTCTCTTATGTTTGATAGTGAGCTAAAACCACCACCTGCAGATGCTGCCCTCTGTGAAGAACTCCCAGCAGGTGAATGGGAGACGGTGCAGCTGCATGGATGCTGGAAAAACGGGCAAAGTGCTGGAGGTAGCAGGAACTTCCCCTCCTTCCATATCAATCCCTGCTTTCCCCTCTCCATTCCTGCAGGACCAGGAAAAAGCAGTGTGAAAGTTACCCTCCGTCAGCACTGCCAAGATAGCAAGTGTCGTCCTATAGGTTTCCATGTTTTCCAGGTAAGACTTTTTCGGGTCGGTTTGGTTGCTCATTTGCCAAGTGTGAAGGTAAGCCTGTCAGGCAGTTCAGTGCTCCTTGCACTTGGCAAGGGACATGCTGCTTCTAGGAGAAACACAGGCTGGTCCTGTGAAGTAATGCCCAGGAGAGATATGGAATAACTGCACACTAGGTAGTGTAGTAACCAGGTAATTGGTTCCACCGAATCATTCCAGTGTTCTAAATTAGTTTTAGAAATGATGAATTCTTTTGAGGGTTTGCAAAGAATGCTCAGGGTCTTAGTGACTGAGGACCAGACTTCTTTGTAATTCATCATGAAAACTTACTTTCTTCATCTCTAATAATTATTTACTTGTCCATTTGCAAGTGATGTTAGATCTGCAAATGATTAGAATTCAAAAGGACTGATAGGTTGAACAGATGATCTGAAACAAAACAAGATACGATTTAGTATGGACAAATACAGGTTCTACATGTATATGCCAGTGATCAACAGCATGAATGTAGGATGGGAAGCTTCTGGTTAGGTATCTATTTTGCAGGGAAAGCTAGCTTTATTTTTTGATAACGTACTTCAAAAAAGGTGTTCCTTAAGTGGGCAGTCTGGAGTTGAGCATCAGGAGCGATCCTATAACTTCAAATATACAATATATGAAGTAAGATTTGAAAGAATGGTATTTTTCGTGCCTATAGGAGACTGAGGAGAAGTCTAATACGAATTTTTAGTACAGCAAATGCTGCTAGAAAGAGGAAGGACATAGTCTGTTTACTATATCCATGAAGTGAAAAACAAGGGCATTAGGTTGCAGTGAGGAAGAGTGAGGCTGGACAACAGAAAAAGCTTTTGAGCTATGTGGGTAGTGGGTTGTATAAACTGTCTACAGACATGGTAGGAATGATTTATCTGTACTTGATCCTGCCATCTGGGTTTTCTGGAAGCCTTGCCATCCCTCTCATATAGTGCTGTGTAGAAGAATGAGTATTTGGAAGGGAATAGGTATGGAACATACCATACTATGGTATACCAGGAATTTAACGTTGTGAGGCCTGAAGCATATGAAAAGACAGGCATGTTTTCATTCTTTTTTGCAGGTGCCTAACAGCAGCTGGAAACCACATACTTCCTCCTTTCTACACTTGGAGCCACTGGTTAGCTGTGTACCTCATTGCTATTCACAGGAAGTGAGCCAACTTTGCAGACTTCCTGCAGGAAGTTATGTAATTATACCTTCTACGTACTTACCCAATACAGAAGGCAATTTTACAGTGATCATAGCAACCAAAATAGACAGGTAAAAATATGTTACCTTCTATTTGCATTTCTAGTATTTTTAGTGCATGCATTACAGGATGTTTGTAAACAGTAACTGTAGTAATATGTTCTCACTTTTGATAGAAAATATTTTTTTTTAAGTCTTTGTATTGCTGTTATGTTTGCAAGCTTTGCTTACCACTTTGACTATCTTGAAAGAATGACTGAAAAAAAAGTATTTGTTAATCTCCTTGTGTCAATTGCTGAGTGACAGATGTCTAATGCTGGAGAAGATGGCACTAAAGCAACTAATTATTAGCTATATCCAGATATTAGGATTTATGCTGAAATTTTACTAAGCTTTTGATAAACAGGGTTGTTTTTTTGAGAAGGTGCTACCTGTTGCAAGCCTTATTTCAGGTAGTTCCTCCAGATGAGACCTACGGTCTGAATCAGAATTTGTAGATTCCATAAGATTGCATTAAGGGTCTGTAAAATTGCATCAGGATTCCATAAGGGAAAGGATGTGGAAAAAAGCCTAGCATAACAGTCTTCTCTTTTTGAAGTAGGATAATGATTGATGTTTACAAGATATCCCAGTGCTTCATGCAGAAATAAATGTGGTTTTGGTTTTCAACAGGAAGCGCATTCACAGCCGGGAGACGCTTGGACAAGTATTGCAAGAAGTAAGTGATACAATATTAATTTCACTTGTTCTAGAGTTCTCGCAAAGGCATCACTAAGGCTTATGTATGAATACTGAGAGTCATGTACTTACTAGTGGACTGAACTTGAATGTTCTCATTTACTTGCTGCAAACTGATAATAGTAAAGCAGTTAATCTTTTTTGGTTTGTTTTGTTTCTCAGCCAGAAAAGTAGTATTTGTTAGCAGCTAACAAAATTTGTCTTGTCACGCCACTCGGATACATGGAAGCTTCTGTATGACTATTTTATAAAGTCATTATTTACTCTCAAGTCATTCCCCAGTACCTACCTCTGCTGTAATGTCTGAGAAATTGGACTATTAGTGATGAGTAGGTGATTATACTTGACTTTTACATTTGCTTTCAAGAGTGTAAACACTCTTTGTGCATTTGGATATATTTTGATGTATTCATTCTTGGTGTCACCATAGATCTGCTGACTTTAATTGTATATTGTATCCTTTCTCCATCTCATTGGTTTTGATATTAATTTGGGATCCTACGTATTGCGATTTAGAAATTTTAATGATACTGTAATGTTGTAAAGACTTAAGAAAACACAGCAAAAAGAGAAGAAAAGCAAGCAGGTAACCCAAAGATTACCTTTCATCACACTAAAGTTTAGTTTTTCACTTGTTTCTGCTGTGGTTTAACCCCAGCCAGCAACTAGGACCATGCAGCTGCTTGCTTGCTCCCCCCAGTTTGAATGGGGGAGAGAATCAGAAGACTAGAAGTGGATAAAAAACTCATGGGTTGAGATAAAGACAGTTTAATAAGTAAAGTAAAAGCTGTGCATGCAAGCAAAGCAAAACAAGGAATTAATTCACTGCTTCGTCAGTAGGCAGGTGTTCAGCCAGGAAAGCAGGGCTCCAGCACGTGTAACGGTTATTTAGGAAGACAAATGCCATTGTTCCGAATGTGCTCCCCTTCCTGTCTTCTTCCCCAGCTTTATGTATTGAGCATGACGCCATATGGCATAGAATATTCCTTTGCTTAGTTTGGGTCAGCTGTCCTGGCTGTGTCTCCTCCCAGCTTTTTGTGCACTCCCAGCCTACTTGCTGGCAGGGTGGTGTGAGGAGCAGAAGAGGCCTTGACTGCTGAGGAACAACCAAAAATGTTAGTGCGCTACCAACACTATTGTCATCCCAAATACAAAACATAGCACTACTCCAGCTGCTATCAAGAAAGTCAACCCCATCCCAGCCAAAACCATGACAGTTTCCTTACAGCCAGCCCATATAGCATCCTACCATTGGTGTGAGAGTCATTCTGACCAAGTTAATGCTACCTATTTAATATTTTGGTATTGTGCTTTGCTTGATTAGATAGGCATATAATATTGAAGGGTTGGAGGTGAATGCTGAGTACCTAATACGGTATTTTTACTGTGTGGAGAGGAGAACTTTGAATGTATTATTTTAACAACTGTTTGAAGATACCTGATTTGGTTGGTGGATCAAAGCATACCCTTGATGATACTCTGCTTATTAGGTGAGAACAATACCATCCTAGATACTTGACTTTTTCCCTTTGAGGTTTTGATTAAAAAAAAAAAAATCTCAGGAAAAGCTCTTCACCCAAGATTAGAACTGGTTTACTTAACTTTCTTAATCTAGGTCATGTTGACCAATGATTACATTTTGTCCTTAAAACCACACAAAGTATATGGATTTTGTGTGCTTCACAAAAATGGGCAAAGGCCTGTATGTACTTTCCTCATGGTTCTTGTTATTTTAATATTTAGGAGCTGAAGTACGTAATGAAATCATTTATTACTGTTGTTTGGGGAAAAAACATTGCAAGGCCATTATTCCAGAATGAATATATTAAAAGATGTTTCTTGTATTATTCCATGAAAACAGTTGGACTTGGGCAAAGGGTGCTCCCTGACATCAAGGGAACAGTTTAGATTCTTCAGGACTTGAAAACTTGAAGAATTTGGAAATAACAGTTACAGTTTTCTTTTCAGTGGCAGAAACTAATGTCTGAATCTAATCTTCCACAGCATAGGCTTTTCTAAAGACTGGACTTTAAATCATTCAGGGGTTTAACCTGTGAAGGATCTAGGCCATCTGCCTTACTGAGAAGTTGGACTATTGATTTCTAAGGGGCGCGTCACAGCAGAGCTGGATGTTGGTCTATTTTTCTAAAAGTTTGCCTATGTATTTTCTAATTACTGAAGTGATGGCATTTGAGTTTTAGTGTTTTTAAGATGTTTCACAGGAAAAGCTTGCATTTTGTCCTTAACTTCTAAGTCTTCCTTTTCTCCGTTTTACTTTAATTTCTTATGAATTTCTTTTCTTTCTTGACAAAAAGTTAACTCATGAAATAGCTTATTTTTCTGTGTTGTTCATTTTCTTATAGATGTCATTTACAACTGTGATGAAAAGGTAATCTAGAATTCTCACACTGTCATTTTGAGAAACATCGGAAAGCCGAGGAATGCCTCACCTGTTGCAGTTTTCAGTTTTAAGTGGAATAACAAGAAGATACTCTCAGCCCAGCTGTTTTTCACTGGTACCAACTGTCAGGCCTACGACGACTTCTTTGTAAAAAATACCTCCTTAATCATGTACATATTTATTCTTCCCATGTTTTTTAGAACCAGCATTGTACAGCAAATCATAATGTACCTCAGTTCTTCAAAAATACAGGTGAAGAATATGTGCGTGTTTTAACCCAAGCTACGGTTTTGGAAGAAAACCAGAAAATGTATGTGCATCATGAAATAATATTTTGGGGAAAAAAAAATAAAAAATCAGGCTTACAGAATAACTTCAGGAGACCAAAGGGGTAAACATAAGAGAAAGAAACTGGAGTCTTTTTTCAGGTAGGACATACCTCAAGAACCATCAAAATACACTGGAGCAGAGAAAGTCCAAGCTTGTATCCTACACTGCCAGTCATGCTGCTGAGCACTTTACCACAAGCCCTTTGTTGAACTGTGCAAATAGTGGGTTGAAAAGAAAGATTTTTTTTTGGTGAGTTTTTCTTTAACGAACACCACAAAGGAAGAAGATAAGACTTGAAAACTGCTGTTTATGAACTGTCACATCAGACTGCTTTTGTAAATCTATAAGAATGTGTTTTATGCAAGATCTGCCCTCCCTGTAAGAAATGTGAAGTTTAAGAGATTTTTCTTAATTTATGTTTGAAAGTATTTCTTATTCAAGGAGGATTTTTAGATGTTATATTTTCCTCAATAAAAATGGGGTAACTTTGAAAGTTTTAAAATGTCTTTTATTAAAAAGGTGAAAACTGTCAATGATATCACGTCTGCATTTGTTCTGCAATAGCAAACTTTACAGTGTGTTAGACCCCTGGGGTTTTCATCAAATGGAAGGGAATAATTGGAAATATTTGAGAGGACAATCAAGTCTTCCATTAGTTTTATGTCTGAGAAATATGTAATATTCTATTTCTGCTTTTAACTACATCCTACCATAATTTATGCTTGCTGCTGTTGAGCTTTGAAAATTGAAAGCATCTAGGATGCTTGCAGCTGAATTTTAAGAGGTCAAAACTTTCCATATCTGTTGTGGAATGATGAGACAACAAAAGAAAACACTGTGAGTAATAAATTTCTACTGTGCCTGCTTTAACAAATGTTGGCATCTTTGTTTATTTTCTTAATTTCTTGAACAGCTGTTCCTTTTCCTTCAGATAGGAAATTATTGGATGATATAATAGTGTTTCTACACAGAAGAAGGAAAGGTTCATAAAAGCACCTGGATTTCAGACTTGTGATGAAATAGGAATCAGATACTAAGGAAGCAAAGAAAAAAGGTGTAAGGATTTCTAAAGAGACTATAATTATAAGAGGCTCCATTCTGCAATCATTTATGCATGTGTTAAGTTTGTACTATAATATATAATGCTTTATGGGCGTGTGAAAGGAAAAGGAGTCAACACTAAGTGTGTATACTCTGTTACCTTCTGCAAAAGGATGCAAGGAAAGACCTGTGAACATAGAGAAGTAACAGTGTACTAAAGAATTATTATTTTTTTTTAAAATTCAGTCATCCTTGCTACATCAGAACAGTTGTGCCATTTTAAGAGTGTGATAGCTGAGCGCATATGCAGGAAACCGATACAGATAATTTCTCTAAAATCCTACATCTAATTCATTGCTATTGTGAATGTGAGAATACATTTTTTTTGGTAACATTATTGTGTACTTCTATATGTCTAAAATGCAATTATATGAGCAAGTGCACTTAATTTTAAAAAGCTCAAGTATATGAGGTCAGACCTCCCAAATAAAAAACCACTCTATATTAATTTGCTGTACTGAGCTACCTATATTTGAATACAGTTAGGTTAGTGATATGTGTTTTTAAAATATCTGCAATTATTGAGTGGTTGAAGTCCTGCATTGTAGTATGTTGCAGACTAGCGTGGAATAGCACAGAGTTTATATGGATGTGGCTGCAGTATTGCACCCAAAATGTACTCCAAATTGATTTCCTTTACTCCCTTGGGGAGCTGGAATGTGAATGCACGAAGGAGGTTGGTAAAGAAGATAAACAATTCAACTCGTGCCATCTGTTCTCCCAAACATACACGGTGCCCTGCAGAAGAAAGGGGAAAAGAGTTAGTTGTGTAAAGTTAAGTTCTGAAAAAGAACCAAAACAAAGTTCTACTGAGTTCCATAAATTCTGTTAATGTAAGACAGTTATTTCCTATTTCCTTCTGTAAGGACGGAAGATGCCTTTGGAGGTGGGAGGAAACATTTAACTGAGAAACTGTACATATCTAATTACATCAACTGTTTAGTTTGGTTTTTTGTGTTTTGTGGGGTTTGGGTTTTTTGTTTGTTTGTTTTGGGGGGTTTGTTGTTTGTTTGTTTGTTTCCCGTGGAGCTTGTATGAGATTCACCCTTTCTATTTTTGCTTCTTGTTCTGTGAGAACCATGAATTGCTGCTCAGTTAAGCCAGAGTTTAAAAGGCTTCATATACTTCAGAGTCGTATCTTTGGTTGTTGAGGAGGGAGAACTGGAGCATTGCGGTATGCAATTCTAAAGCTAAGTAGAAGGATGTAATCAAGCTTTCTTCAACAGAAATTAAGAAGGGCTATATTGGGTTCTTGTAGCCCACTATCTCTAACACTGTCCAGGAGCAGGTATGTAATCTAAGGGAATGCAATTGCATGTGCAGTGATGTATAGAGTCAGTGACTCATTTTGGCATATTGTTTTCACAGTGTATTTCAGGATATCTATATATTCCAGACTAAAAATAAAATACATATTCAGGATGTGTAAATACTCAGATTATAAAAACAGAAAACAACCAATAAAAAAGAAAACTGCCTATGTCTGGATTGAAATGGTAACCTAAATTAGCTGTCTTGATTCATGTAAACTAGTGGACATTTGGTGAATAAAGGAGGTAAGATGCTAAGTACCTGTTTTGCAAATACGATTTTAGGATTTACGGGCAATTTGGGCAAATGGTTTTAAAATCTGGATTTACTTTCTTTAATCTGACTGCTTTGTGTGTTATTTAGCATACTATTTGCTTTTTAGATACAACAAATATATGATAGTATAATCTGTCACAGTAACATAAAAAAACCTCGGCTGTTTCCCAGTGTTTTTATTGTTCAATTTTTATATTTTAATTTTCAGTAAATAATGCCAGCTTCCTGTTCTGTGCTGCTTTTCTTAATAATCTGTTTGTTGAAGAAACTTGTAGTCTAGAGAAGCTCTCTGAGTAATGTTTTATACTGCTTTTTACTCTTTGTCTCCCATGTCTTTGAATCACTGCATCTTGCATTATAAATTAGGTAAGTTTTACATTGTAATATGCTTTTGAAAAGTTAGATTTATTTTTTTTAACCTAATAATATTCTACTGAAAAGACTGGATTTTGTTAGTTTTCTGCAGATACAAGAGAACCTGGTGCTATACTGTTACTGTAGGATTTGGGAGTTTGAGGTTTGGCTTTCTGCTTTATCACAGATTGTCTCTGTATATTTTGCCAAATCCATATTATTTTTGTCTTTGGGCTTCCTGTTTGTAAGGTGAGAATAAATCAATTTTCTGATTTGAGGGTGTTACCAGGATTTAATAGGTTGGGGACTAAGGAGCTCAGATACTCTTATAGTAGGAACCATCCATATACCAAGGAGATAGCATTATGTCTCTTATCCGTGCTCATCCTCTGTTTGAAGGTATGAAAAATAGAAAATGCAAGATAATATTTGTGGCTCTTACAATAGAAACCTGACTTTAAATCTTTGTGTCAAAAATGGTTTTATAAAAGTATGTTTTTAAAATTTCAGAATTTAGAAATAGTGTTTTTAATCTTGCTGCAAGACATAGTGAACAGGAATATTCAAACGTCAGGGCATTACCTGCTGAGAAAGGTAAGAATGCTTCTTTGTTCACAAAATTGCCATCCAAATCAAGGAAATGATTTGGGTTGAACTTCCAAGGGGTCGCCCAGTGCTCAGAGTCATACACAACGGAGTGCAGATTTGGCAATACAAGTGTGCCCTGAAAGAAGAAGCAGAGATTAGGTTTTCCATGTACGATTGATTCCTTTTTTGGACTTCCCTACTCTCTAACAGATAATATGCCATCATGTGCCTGCAGCCCAGTATTTGGATTCAACTCGGTCTTTTCCTGTGCACATCCAGGCGTAACAAACCCTTGTATTTTCTCTTTGTCATAACGTATTATGTTTGCCTTTGTCTAAATTATCTTTTGTCAGGACTATTGAAATGTCTTCATGTCGAAGCTAGAGCGGAGCTTGGATTGTCTTACATGCTTGCCAGACTAATCATAATGCCTTCCTTTTTATTTTTTGTACACTTCACTGGATCTTTCAATTGCATCACATCAATTTTATGCTTAATATATTTGGGACATTTATATCATGCCAGTATGACTGTTGGATCTCTCTCTGTACTGAGCTGCCATCATCTGAAGTGTGTGGTTTTTGTGTGTGTGTTTGTTTTGTCAGAGATAACTATAGGTTGCTCCAGGCTGCTCCCTTGAGTGTGAAAGTTAGCTGGCTTGATGTTCATTAAACCTCATTTCTTCACCATTCCTTAAAGCACATGTTCTCCTTTGATACCCAGACATCATCCATATTTGACTAGTGAGAAGAAAGACTTCAGTTTTCCTTGTGTTTGCTACTTGTGCTGTTAGCCTTTTCCCAAGCTTTATTTCGCATCTGCTAATGTATACTTAGCTGTGGTTCAGAGCACTCGGCTTTGTTTTGTGTCTGTGACGTGCTACCATATGCTGTCTATTCAAAGGTAGGAATTGGAGAAGCTAATGTCATATAAATACTAAATATAAATAGCTCAAAGCTTTAAGAAAGATGGAGGTATACTCTGTACCTTTTTAATGTGAAAACCCAGCAAAGTTGTATTCCTCACACATTGTCGAGGGACCCCAACAGAAGTAACGTTGCTGTACCGCAAAGCCTCATGAATCACAGCATTTGTATATGGCAGTTTTTTACGGTCTTCATAGCTGATGAGATGAGAGGGTTCCAGAACAGTCTCTATCTCTCTTTGAACCTTTTCTGCATAGAAATGAACACATTTTTACTTCCCCTCCCCACCTTTTCTGGGAGGTTTCTGTATGACTATGGTCTAGGACTTGGGGAAAAAAAGTAATTATGTTGCCATGAAATGGGTTGGCATGTGGTTTGCCTGCTGTGTTGGTTTCAGTTGATCAAGAAAGCACATATCCCCACAGCACAAGATGATTTCTCATTTAAGACACATCCTACTTGATGATGAGGATAGGACAGTTCTATGTTTCAAAAAAAGGATTAAAATTTGAAATTACAGGTGTAATTTCTGTTATGTTTATAAATACACATCAGACCAGGTACTTTTTTAAAGCTTTTCCACTTTGAAGGTTAGGAGGAGACTAGCTTGCATGTGAAATGTCTTTAGATTGTTATTCTGTCTTTGCCATCCCCTTTTAGATAAAACAGTGGCTACTAGTAATTTCTGCTAGTGTTGCTTCTTCCTGAACTGGTGGGGAAAGCGCACATTTGTTTCATTTATTATTTTAATTTTCTGGATCTCAGTTGTTGATGTACCAACGTTCATATTCATTGTGAAGGGTTATTTTGATGTATTGCAAGTGATTGAGCTAATACTTACACTTTAATAGAGTTCATTATGATGTAATGTTGAATGCAGTTCTCTGATAATGCTTTTGCTCACCTTGTATTTCTGGGTATTGTACCATATAGAGCAGCGCCCAGAGAAGGGTGGTACTTGTTGTTTCTGTCCCTCCCAGCAAAAGATCAACCACAGTCTGAACCATGTTGTCTTTATTAAACGTAGAAGTAGGGTCATCTTTGGTCTGTAGGATATATTAATGAGAAGACTATGAAATGGATAATTTCAGACATTTCATCTGTCACATAGAAATTGTCATTGTTTCATAAAAGCAGTGAGCAGCCCACCAAAACAAAAATCTTCAGTGCTAAACAAACTGCATATAAAAATTCCATAGCAGTTACTTAAACAGCAAGTATTTGTAGTAGGCATTGAGGCCAAGGAGGGGATGATGTGATAAACAAATACTTACTTTTGTTATTTGAGCTAGGTAGAAGTCAATGAGATCCTGTGGTTCACCTGTGGTCTGTGTCTCATGAGTCTGGACCTCCTTCATAACTAAATTGTGCATGAAGTCATTGTAGGCAAACACTTTCTGATGAGGTCCTGGGAAATGGTGCATAAACCATGGGAAAGCGTCATACATCTGTGATTTTAAACAAAAAGGAAGAAACATGAGCTCTTTTAAACTGAGAACCCAATTCTTATTTCCTGATAACTCTGAAGTCACTGCAACACATGGGCTCCTAATTAGTATGAGAGGCCATAGACATAAGTCAGAATACGGGAAATTCTGATTAGATGTAAGAAAATATTATTTATTTATTTACTTTTTCTGTGGTATTTTTTTAAATTGTTTTATTTTTACCAGGAGATAGATTAAATACTGGGAACAGATTTCTGAGAAAGTCTGTGTGAAATCTCCGTCCTGGGAGACTTCAAGACTTAACCACATAAGTCCCTAAACAACCTGATCTAATTAGACCTGCTTTGAGCATGGAGTTGGATCAGCTGACACGTAGACATCTCTTCCAATGTAAATTATTCTACATTTCTAAGAGGGATTATGAGATCTTTACATTGCCCTCTAAGTGAAATGACATCGAGGAAAACTTGTTTGAGATTTGTTAATGAGCTATTAGTAATATGCAGCAGTCTAAATAGTTATGATCACATCATCAATATTCAATAGCCACACTTTCTATCCTTCATAGATAGGTTGAAGACTGAAAAGGTATAGAAGCTGACTTGAGCTCTCAGTCTTAGAAGGCTTTCCTCCAGAAGAAACTGGTATGTGTATTTGTTGAGGGGAAAATAATTATTTGCATTTCTTTGCATTGTGTGTTTTGTGAAAGGACTTCAGCCTCTAGGACCCCCGTCAGCTGACCAAATTGTCAATGTCATGTAACGGTGGGTATCAGGTCACAGAGAGCAGGTGAATGATTATATTTTACTTTTTGGATGCATACCTAATAATGCAATAGGGGCTTCTGAAAATGGGTGAATCAGAGTAATTGCGGGCTGAGTGTGGCTCCAAGCAGATTTTCTCAACCTTGATTTTTACTCCGATTTCTTTTTGAGGCATCTCTGTGTGAAAGTGTTGGAGAACCTGATGGTGTTATAGAATGCCAATGTGCCAAAATCTGCACAATATAAGCAATAGCTTTCAAGAACTTAAAAAGATTCTTCTTGATGTGATGCAGTTGTCATTTGTATCTTCTAGGAAGCTCAGAATAACTCAGATCTTGGTGGTAATATGAATTACATGAGATGCAAGCTATCTACTCAAAAGAATAGGACCTTTAAGGCTTAGTTCTTATTAGTTGCATATTTGTATTCTCAAGACTAAATGAAAATTAAATTTTACAAGTTGCTTTCATTTTAAGATTTAAGAATCTTACATACACAGTACTCTGCAAATGATTACTCATTTGAAATACATTATATATTTTGGAAATCTGTGAAAACCAGTGATGATCTAGAATTTAAATTTTAGGACACGTGATTTACTGACATAAAGAAGGACTATAAGGCAGTAATGACATATCCAAGGTATGTATTAATTTATTACTGCACAATGGCTTACAGAACAATGGTATGGAAACACTTGGGAATAATCGTCACTGACTTTTAATTTGTTTGGTTTGATTTATGAAGTGCAAATGCACTTTAAGGAATAAGAACAAGAAAATTAGATTCTTACCCTGCCCCAGATAGTAGCTTGAAAGTAGATCACAAAAGAAACAGCTTTGATAAGCTTGATGAAAGATTCATCGTTGCTGGAGAAGCGATGACCAAAAACAACAGCACAAATTATATTTGCAATAGCATGGGCAATGGAAGTGTGGGGGTCAAAAGGTTTGCCTGTGAATATAGGAGGTACCATGAATATTTCTGAATAGACTACAGTAAGAAAAATGAGGAAGATTTTTTTTTTTAATGGTAAAAATATTAGTAGATCCAGACTACTTAAGTTTCACACAAGTAAACGCTAGTTTAATACAAATTAACTGTATGTATTGTAAGTGCAGGGAATCTTTATTTTCAATCTGCTTTTTATTCTTGTAAAATACAGTGATTATTGGTTTTGAGAAGACAAACATTAGGTTTCTTTTCCCCTTTTGGAATTGTGGTCTGGGTTGTGTGCAAACACAAGCAATTGAACATATGCCTTCAAATCTGGAGTCAGATAATTGTTTGGCAATTAAAAAACAAAAGAAACAATCCCCCCCCCCCCCCCCAAAAAAAAAAAAACAACCAAAAACCACAACAGGAAAAAAAAATAATTTAAAGTTTTAATTTCTTAGTCATGTTGAAAATTATTTGTCTCCTTTTGGTTTTCAAGTACAGCTTAACAATTGAACTGTATATTTTTTTTTTTCCCACAAAGGAAGAACTCACATAGTGGATTGGAAAACAGCTCCCATTAAAAGGGTTAAATCCAGAAAAAAATTAATTAAGTACACATTTCGATGCCAAGGACAAGCTTTGAATTATGCTACTATGGAAAATGGTAAATTACACATAGAATCGTTATGGCTGGAAAAGACCTTTAAGATCATCAAGTCCAACCGTTACCTAAACTCTACCAGGCCCACTTCTAAACCGTGTCCCTGAGCACGATATCTAGATAGCATCTGACTTCAGTCCAGTGCTTGTAGTCCTCCTTGGAAAGAGTAAATACAATTTAAATACAATTAAAATTGAGGAAGGATTGCATGGAAGGTAAAGTTTTGAGCTGTACAGGTACCCCGAGTCGACTGTTTGTTGATCTTTTACGTTTTAAAGATCTGTGAATGTGTTGCTCTCAGAAGAGAGATGGGCCATTTTGCTGTGTCTAGTGCAAGGAGAGTTGGAGGGAGACCTTGGGCGACTTTGTGTTTTCACATCGGTATGGAACACGATGTGGGTGAGGGAATTGGCTGTTCAGAATATTTAGATTTAATTGCTTTATTTTGCCATCTTGCTAAAATTCTATTGGTTTCTATTTCATCCAAACCTTAAAAAGAAGTTTTGTTGGACAACTGAATGATACATTCCTTGTGTTGGGGTTCTTTCTCTGCCAAATCCTAAAGGCCTGCTGGCCTAGAACAACTTGCAGCAGGTCACAAACTGTGTACTTTATGGAGAAGAACATAGGGTTTTCCTATACTCCTTGAATGTAAGAATTGTTACCAGCTGTCCCCATGACTGTGTTGATAATAAACATTTTTTTACTATCCTTATTTCAAAAAACAATTTTACATTGCCCGCTGTGCAGACAAAACATTTTTTGCTAAGAATGCAATTAAGTAGCCAGTAAAAGTCCCACTAATATGAAAAATATCTATATTACTTGTAAAAATGTATTGTTAAACTTTTACTCCCCTAATCTACTATATTTCAGAAAAAGGTCTAAGTGTTATTCTTCTAGTGAATTTACCTTTTGTGTTTGCAAAGATGTTCACAAGGTGACAGGCCTCTGTTTGAATTTGATGCTCCAAATTGTTCTTACCGAGCGCCAGACTTCTTATAATTGTCATACCAAAGCGTCTCTGTTGCTTCCAGGTGCGCCCGCTCGTCAGAAAAATACCTGAAGACCACAGAAACATTTATTTCATTGCTGGGAAGGGAAATCCTTTCACTGCAGGAGGCAAAATTCAATTTAGATTAGGTTATATTTCACCAACAGAGAAGACACTGTGGTTTCACATACTGACTTTTAGTCTCTAACTTAGGTTTTTACGATTCTCAGCTATATAGCACCTTATAAATGTGATCCTGGAAACTGAGTGGGTGATAGTGGGTTTTGGTAAGGACGGAGTAGCTTTGTCTATAGATGTCTTCTACGTGAACAGTTTTTTGTTTTAGAAGTGATACAACTAAAGGGCAACTTGTCTAGGCAAATATTCCTTTGAATCTATTGGGAAGAAAAAAGTCAGTAGAAGTAAGCTTTGTAAGAGGAGAAATTTTTGTTTTTTCCTTTTCTTAATATGCTAGCTCCGCACGGAACCTTTTTGCTATGTAAGCCCAGTTATGTACTTGTATAGCAGTAACTCATGTATGTGTGTATATAGAGGACAGCGTCTTTCTTCTTTACATCTTGTTCATATTTCAGTATTGTGTAACACCTTGTACCTTTCTCGCCCATCATATCCCTGTAGAATGGCGTGAGAGGTCTTCCGGAAACTTCCTCTGAGTGGGTGATGATGCCATCCTTTACTGCTTTGTACCCATTTAGTACAACCATAGGTGTCTGTCCCATCCACAGTGTGTAGATATTTCCATAGATATTGGATAACTGAAGAGTTAATAACAGCAAATTAATAAATATAAACCAGGGAATGTATACATTTAAATACTAATTTTAAGAGTTTTCTGTAGTTGTAACTAAACCTGTTTGCCGACATCAAATTGAATTACAGGTTTCAGAAGAATTTAGCCTTCTGTTGTAAGGTGTAATGGGAACAGAAGATAATCGTACTTTATGGAATAGACACTAAGGACATCTCTCAGAAGACCAGATCTGAAAACTTCACAGAAAGAGGAACAGAGGTCTTCTCTGTCAGGTTGGAATCAAAGAAGAAATGCATACAGGCAAAATCCCAGAGCTTTTCTGTTTATTTTATTAATGAACCAAAATTATCGTATTTTCTTACCTCTAACATCTGAAGAAAGCAAAGAAATGTTTTTGTATTTTTTCCTATAGCTTCCATGTGATTTTTCTCATTTTTCTCTATTGTCTTTCCTCAGATCATGCTTGTATTTTTCCTTAAAATAGTTTGAAGCAAGTTCCTTACTTTTAAAAATAGTTTTAATTGGTTTATAAAGGAATCATGCTATGAACATAACAGCAATCATTTTTTCCTGCTTTGTTTTAGTAATAAACTGTTTCCTGCAGCCAATAAATATTTTTGCTGTACAAATAAGAAAAAAAGAGCCCATTTAGAGTATATGTTTGGTCTTGCAATGGAGATCAGACCACTTGTGGCCTGGAGATGTTCCAGTGACATTGGTGTCAGCAAAGGAAGTTCTACTAGAGGTAGTTGACAGGGCTAGATATCAACACAGAAACAGAGAATGAAACTGTCAATGGAAGATCATGCTATTGACAGTGCTTGTGATAATGTTATGCATGAATGTTACTGTATCCAAAAGAGAAAGAAAATGACAAGGAGTAAAGCGATTATGGTGTTTATTACTCAGAAATATTTTTAATAATGCAGGGTCCTTGGATTCTTTGAAATTGGCTGATAATCAAGCTTGAGTTTAAAAAAAAATAATTCCAAGTTTAGACTGTTCCTATGCAATGTACAATTTAAGTTAAAATAGATTCAGACTGATTTTCAACTGTAGAGATAAATAAATACCTTAGTGAGAGTTTCTCGGTGAAGTTTGAAGTCCAGCAGCCACAAATTTCCGATGACGGGGAGGGGAACTGGTCCTGGAGGAAGCTGGGTACGCATCCATTGCAGCTTTAGGAACTGCAAAATCAGGAGACCTACTACTAGAGCTATAAAAAACTCAGCAATTCCCAACATCTTATCAAAATTTTAATTTCTAACTGTTTTGGTTTGGGGTTGGTTTTTTTTTTTGCATATGACTTCCTCTGAAAATTTGGAGTTGTGTAGATGAGTTTCCTTCTACTGAAGTCAAACTCTTTCTAAAGAATATGTGTCTGCTTTAGCCGTATCCCTGACAATCTACAGTTTTCCCAAGCTGAATCCTTAGAAAACTGAAATATGTGATCCCTTGCAGTTAGCCAGGCCACGCCTACTCTTTTATGACCTGTAACTGTGATCTGTCTTCTTTCACTTAGAATTTTTTTCCTTCTTAGTATTGATACTGTGTCTAAATGCTAATTACTGAACAGTTATACAAGTCTTGCATAATGGTAACATGTCATGCAGTTTCCTGTAGTTAAACATTAAAATACCAAGGATGCATTACTTATTATCTTTCTGAAATACTACAATTATTATGTAGTTTCTTTTATAGAAGAAGAAAGATCTACACAATACTTGTCTGTTAGGATATGGTCTCTGAGACGAAAAAGAATTTAATTCATGTAGCATAAAGCTAAATTAATGTCTTAAAAAAGTGTAATTTAAGTATTAGGAGAGTATCTACTTTCCCCTTTCATCATATTCTATGTTAAGTTATGATATTATGCAGAACACAATTGAGAGATTATTTTTCTGTCCAGTGTTTTCACACCAGCGTATGGTGTTTTCTAAATTTTTTTTTGTTTGTTTAATGATAAGGATTAACATTTCTTGGTGCAAATTTTAGAGGTGAAAAAATGCCCAGGTTCTATTTTATCTGTGGAAAAGAACAAATAAACTAAAGAGGCAAAACTTTTAATCTTTATTGATTTATGGATCCTATAAACTTTCCAGGAAAGGTTTGTACCAATGTGTAGCAAACTTTAACTTAAAAAGAGGGTTACTTTTCTTATGTGTTCTTCACCGACTTTGATGTAATGTATGGACTGGAGTAGGTTGCTTTGAAAGTTTTGGGAATTTCCACCACTGGAAAGCAAACAGAAATGGCATAATTTTGGTGTATTGGGACAAGATGATGGATTTAGGTAATCTCTTTGGTCTCCCTTCAGGTAATCTTTTTAAATTTTTCATTTGGGACAGGATTTCAGAACTTATTTCCCATTTTATCTACTCCTGTTGGGATGGCGAAATCTGTTTTCTCTTAAAGCTGATTCTACTTGTTGCTTTTTCAGTCCTTGGGCAATGTAGAATTTGGAGATCTTACTGATTTAGAAGTGCAGTAGAGGACCTGGAGACGGCTTAGGGTGCCTCTGTCTGCTAAGTGAATTGTCAGGAACCATCTCCTTTGGAATTTAGGAGGCAAAGGAAAGATGATGTATGACTCTCAAATATATATGGGACTTCCCAGTTTGAGTGATATTAGTATGTATTGTGCTTCAGAATTTGGTCCTAAATACCATCTTTTAGCTGAACATAAGCCTTAGCTGCAGCAGTCTACATGCCTTATACTGTGACTGTAAAAGAGCTTTCTTTGTCTCTTGATTATTTGGTGCCTTGTGGATCTCTCTATGAAGTCTTACATTGGATAGTTTGTTTTGGTTTTTTTTTTTACTAGCTGTTATATTACATTAGGCTTTTCAACACTTTGATCAAGAACTCATCTAATGTTATGATATATCTCAGCACTTTAATCAAGAACTCAGCTAATGTTATGGTGTATCTTCAAGTAACTATAGGAGATTAAGGGAATCCATAGAATTGTACAAGTTGCCTATTTTAAAATTTTATCGTAATTTCTCTGAGCAGGTTTGCTGAATTTTCCAGTCTGCAGTTTCCAGCTCAATTTTCATCAACATCAAGGTTATTGATTGGATTCAGTGTATGTTATGATCATGAAGTATAAAGGTTTAATGCTATCCATGGGCTTCTTAAAAACTCCTGTGAATTCCCTTAAACTTCAAGCAGCTATCAGGTTACAGGTATGGACACTCATTTCAGTTAGTTTTCTAATGAGTTTGATTTTTTTTTTTTTTTGTGTGTAGGCTAATAAAAGAAAATGTGTTAAAAAAAATCTTCCATCATTCAGTCTTGAAAAATGTGTGGATGAGCATTTGTCTTTTTTTTGCTTTAGCGGATTTTAATAATTTCAGATTCAAATGCGAAATATCAGGCAGTTTCAGGGGGCTGCAGAGAAGGAGCGACACTGCAGCATTTGCTTCCTTTACATTTCTGAGCAGCCACCACTTGACTTCTCTGCGCATTGTCATGCAGCTTTTCTGCTTTAGTTGACTGTGTGTGCAGATGCTTTCCAGAAAGTGTGGAAGTGGAGAAGCCGTCAAGAGGGTAAGGAGCACGCCTGTGTGCCTTTTTTATCTGTTTGTTTAGTTTTTTGGACAGAGAAGTGGAAACGAAAAAGGTTAAGGAGCATAATTTTCAGGAGCATGGTTCCATAAATCTTACACTTCAAGAGTTAAATAGACAAAAAACTGAGAGAAGCCATTTGTAAATAAATACCGTTTATGGTTTTATCAGCAAATTCTGACAGTTCCAGGATAACTCTTATCTTTGCCAAAAATTGCAGTTACTGAGTTATGCCATTGAGCAGTCATTTATCTATCCAATTTTTCAGGTTTTGATGCTATTTGAGACTTTAAAATGAATTACCTGATGAAATTTTCCAACTAACTCGACTTGCTGCTTGTGCACATCAGAACTTCACTTCTTCATATGTTTCCACCCCCCCCCCCTCTTTTCCTCCAGCCAGTCCTGTCTGGTTAAAAGGAAGCAAGGGCTATTCTGTTTATTGTTTGTGCACAGAATAATTTGCCAAGTTTGGAAGTTTTGCAACAGTGAAAGACCACCAAAAGCTGTTGATGCACATATACCCCTCATTGATGGCATGATTTATACGCTTCAAAATTACCAGAATTAAGATGAGTTGAGCCTTGAAATTACCTATTAATAATGGTGATTATGATGAAACATTAAAAAGAAAAAAAAAAGAGCCTAGTGTGAAATATTCAAATTTTAGTGAGCTTCTGTACTGACAAATTTTAAATCACAAAATACTGTCCTT
This sequence comes from Anarhynchus alexandrinus, assembly GCA_008711295.1. NCBI lineage: Eukaryota > Metazoa > Chordata > Aves > Charadriiformes > Charadriidae > Anarhynchus > Anarhynchus alexandrinus. The sequence continues at coordinate 991,267 of VUYV01000074.1, forward strand.
GTCCCTCCAGTCCACTTATTTATTTATTTTATTAAACCTTTTTATTTATAAATCTGAGTGGTCAGGCTTGGTGAGCGTGTCCTTGATTATTAATTATGCTTTGTAACCCTGTTGTTTTCTAGCTTAATGTTTTGTGGAACCCATAGGTGGCTGTGCCCTAGAGCAATCAGAAACGGAAAGCATTGTTATAAAAAATAAATACAGTAGGACACTTCTGTCTGGCGATTGCTTGGTGCCCACCATGCTGAATGAGCAGCAGCTTTGCTTTGAGGTCCCGAAGTGGTTGCTTCTTGAAGCAGTCGCTGGCAGTTTGTAAAGACTGAGCCTGTGCGTTGTGGCACAGTGTGGTCTCTGCCCAGCCTGTGGGGTGGTGTTGAAGTCTCTATTTTCTGTGACATTTCTTGCCCTTGCAGCCCCTCAGATCAGTGCTAAGTGTTGCCGTCTCACTTCAGTTGTGGGGGAACTCAGTCACTGATATAATACTACATCTTTTCTGCATAGGTCTGGTATTGTACTCCATTTTGATTAAATGATTCACTCATAAATGTGTGTTATCGTTAGCAAGATTAGTTAATTTGACATAAAACCTTCTCACACACATGGGGTACTCCATTACTAGCGAGGTCCCCTCTCTTTGCTGCATACTTTGCATCGCAGTGTTGCAGTGTATCCCGTGTGAGTGGTCTTGCTGCTGTCTCAGTGCCCCTGTCCTGCTGCCTGCTCTCCTAGACCATTCTGCAGGGTAAATCTGGGTCCTGCTGGGTAAGGCCGGTCCAAACAAAAGGCTTAGTCTGAGCCTGGCTTTTTGGGCACTACGTGTTTTCCTCCTGCTAGGGGAGAGCTGTGGGCATGCTGAAGTATGGTGAGGCAAAGTTATTTCAGAAAAGCTGAGGCTGAAGTTTGCAAGGAAGGGAAAAGCAAGGAAGCTATTTTAGACGAATTCAATATTCCTCATTTTAATGTTTTGAGTATATATGAGCAGTAGCTCTTCACATAAATCTTGCTTGCTCTCCTCTGACACAAATACTATTGCAAGAGCTCACCAGTCAAGATGACAGGTGTTAAGTTTGGTTGTTTTGAGCAGATGAGGAAATCTGCTGTTGTAATGAGGGTTTCAGGCCATAGGAGTGGGAAGCAAATGCAACAACTGCAGAGGACATGGAAACAACAGCATCTTGGAAAGGTGTGAAGCAAACAAATGATGAATGTGGCATGCTGGGGGTGGAAAGGGTTCCTAGTATTCCTCTGCCCAGAGTGTGTGGCATCTACTATCCCAAAAATATCAGGGCTCTTTTTCTTCTGTCTCTACAGGCTCAGTGTGTGTTAGAAAATACTGAGTGGTTCCACGCTGTGCATCTATTGCTTGGCATGGTAGTGTGTGTGTGGTGACTGGCCTGACGTCAGGCTAAACAGAGCAGACAATTGCTAAGCAGGGTTGTTTGTGGGTTTTGTGGTGGGTTTTTTCTTTTTTTTTTGGTGGAGACACTCATTTGGATTTCTCAATTTAGCTTTTCCTTCTGCCCCTGCATCCCCCCATCTTTCAAGAGCTTAATGACAGGGGCTCTTAATTGGTTGGTGGCATCAGAATTTCTCTGTGGGAAGAGAATTACACAGACACAGTATGTCCAGGCAAGCACTGAGAGAGGGAGAGTATTGCATAGAGCACAGAATTTGAGTGAACACGAGACTGGGAAATGTGAGCGAAGAAAGTTCCCATTCTATGTGTCTGTTCAGTTCAGGAAAAGAGAACTTTGCTTACATGCATTATAAATAAACAAGACAGGTTTTTACCTCCTACTGTCACCTGTGTTGTTGGCATCTGAAGATTGATGAGCTCTTTAGGTTGCATAGACATAGTACTGGAATGGGGCTTGGGAACTTTGAATTCTGTTTCTAGATCTGCTCATAGCTTGTCTGTGACTCTCAGGAACTTCATTTCTCTCTTGGGGCCTAATCAACCCTGACATTCACTTTTCTAAAGAGCTTTAGGTTTGACTAATGAAAGCCAACATGTAGATGGCAGAAGCAGGTTTTCTGAGCTGTCGTCTCTACCCGTGAGCTCTTGCAATAGCATTTGTCATATAAGAATGAGCAAGGCTTGCACGGAGAGGTGCTGCTCACATATATTGAAGATACTGGAACAAGGAAAACTGATTTTCCCCAAAACCAACCTGCTTGCAAAAAGCTTCTCTGTAAACAACTGTGTATATCTACTTGATATCACCATTACTTTATTTGCATTTTCATCCTAAATCCACAATTTGTGCACATTAACTGAGTTCATTTAAATACTATCACTTCTGCATTACAATGAATTGTAACATCCATCACTTTAACTTTTCCCNTTTTTGTGATGCAGTGCTACTTATGTGAAAGCAATGCAGACTTTACACAAGTGCTGTGGCATCATGTATTCTAATGGTGTAGGAGCTACAAAAGTCTAGCGCCCTTTCAGCATTGCTGTTTTGTGAAGTGCTGTATGATCTTGGCAGCGCCCTGCAGGCAGCTGCAGAAGAATTGAAGAGAGACAAGAATTTCATAGGCTAAACCATAGTACATCAAGTCCGTTATCCTCTTCTCACTGAAGTGTCAGGAAGAAGTATTTAATGTTGTGCAGTCTTATTTCTGGCATTTCCTAATGTTTGAGTATTTGTAACTTCAGCATTCTTTTTGACAGTTTTCCCGAGCAGTATCTAGTAGCCTAGATGCTGCACTTGGAATGTCAGAAGTCATGGACAGAACAGAAAATTTGAGATAAGACTTGCTGAAAATAGGTATTAGAGTCCTGTTTCATCTTGAAAGGGAAACAGTAACCCTGAGTTCTACAGTGCTGGCTGAGAAATGTTCAGCTGTTTGTGTGTTTGAGACTGGAAAGAAGGTAACAATGCTCATCCCATTTGCATTCTTATTCAGGAAGCAATCCAGGCTGAAATACTGAAGAGTTTCTGATTGCCCGGGATTGGAAAAGATATAATCCATTTTCAACACTGTGGCAGTGCCTCACAGCTAAACTGCAGCTGACACAGGGTCTACGTTGTCGGAGGATGTTCAGAGAAGGCGGTAATTGTGTGTGTTCCTTTTGATAGAGGGAGCTCATCTACACGTAATTGAAAGGAAAAGCCCTGTATGGTGTGCGGGCTTTTTTTTTTTTAATGTCTTGTGCTTAATGGCACTTTGCTCTTGCCTTTCTTTTGTTCTGTTACTGGATGTAACATACGGCAAGCAATAGCTGCAGAAATTCTGAAAAAGGTGCCGAGTAGAAACCTAGTAAATGAAAAGCCTGGAGGAAAATGTGAAATAGCTGAATATTGTTTCTCCCTCTGATATGAAAAGAAAATTTTAAATATTGAAAATTTTTTTTGAAACAACCAACTTCAAAATCTTAATGATTTTTTTTTCTCCCTTTATGACCACTTGTGTTGCAACATACCCTCACTGGATCACCTTTGTGCAGATATCTTTTACCATACACAGACAGACTCTGCCAGCAGAATATACACAATTTAAAGCTATAAAGGAATTATCTATTGGCTAATATAGTAGCTAGCTGTGGTTAACGTGCTATTGGGCTAAGCATTAATGCTTGCCACTGCTCTTGAGACACTTCATGAGACACTTCATGAGTCTCTGCCCACCAGATAGCCATCAAATGGGGGAATGTCAGCCCCTGACATGCCTTGGATCTAGCTGATTCTCAGTGTTGCTGAGTTGCTGTCTTCCACTTCTCTGCTTTTTAGGTTTTACTCTTTTCTTGTCAGTTCTTTTTCTCATTAGTCCTTGGGCTGCTAGCTATTACAGTCTCAACAATTACATTTATATCTGGTTTTACCTACTTTGCAGGGCTTTAGTTTATGTTCTTTCTTGCACCTAATTTTCTGAGCAAATTTGAAGCTTGAAGCTCACTGTTAAGATGAATGTATCAAAAGAAGTTTTGCAATCGTGGATCCTATAATATGGAATACTTTCATCAATAACTTGTGTGCTAAATGGAAGAGAGTGCTCATACATTTACAGCTGACACGAAAATAAGCACTATGAAATGAAAAACTCAACTGCTGTTCAGTAAGGTCTAGGGATAATGTAATTGTATACTGTGGATTATTTCTAATTATATGGTGAAGAAAGTCTAAGCAGAATCTGTGCAGATAAGAATCTGGGGTTTATAGCAGATCACAAACTTAAGCATGAGTCAATATATCAGACTCATAGGAAAATGCAAGCAGTTGTACCTAGGTGGGTTAAGTGGTGCTATTCTCCAGTCAAGTTGCTATCAGTAATGTTTTCATTTAGTGACTAGTTCATTCCCTGTTGGAAAAGGATGTAGAACTTTAAAAATCTGAAGTTTGACTTCTCCTTGGTTTCTCTGAATGCATAGTGAATTCAGGGATGGTGACATCTATCCATTATAAAAACCAGAAGGATTTCCAGGTTAAACTTGGAGAAAACACCCTTAAAGAGACTCAAAACTGCAGAGTACTGATAAAAGTGCCTTGTGACTTCTAGGGACTTATTTGGATGAGTAACATGTGCTGAAGGATGTGTTTCAAAGCAGGTGCCTTTGTTTCCTCTAACTATTAAGGGGAGAGTCAGCCCCTTTCTTTCACAGGGAAAAGAGATTTTTACCTGCAGACTTCAGTAGCAGGGATATAGAGACAGCATGGGAATATCTGCAAAATGTTTAACCTCAAAGAATCTGTACTTGGCTGTTGAGGCAGTTACTGTTTTGCACATGTAAATCTGGTGTCTGTGGGGACAGCTTACCAGCTCAGCTTTGTGTATGCATGACCACCTTCAGCTGTTGTTTTAACAAGAGCATCTGCTGGCTTCTGCAGGTATAGGACTCCAGAGACGCTTAATTAAAATTAGGTTTTGCCACAAAGACCATGGTAATTTAAAAAATGCAGAGAATATGTAGTGAAAAGAGCTCTGGGAGTGGAAGAAAACATGATATTGAAACAACTGGATATGGTAAGCTAAGTAGAAGTTGCAGCACAGTATTGGATGTGCAGTTTGCACATGGAATATTTCAGTATCTGAGGAAGGTCTGCCTGTCTTCCATCGTGATATTACATTTGTTTCCAGACCCATACAGCTCTAAATGTGGAACTCTTCTTTCCTGTGCTTGCAATTAGTTCTTAAGACATCTGCTCAGCCTATGTAGCTCCTGAAAATTTATCTCCTGAATTATCTGAAGGAAAACTGTTTGCTCTTTCATTGCAGCCATGATTCTTACTGTCATAGCATGTTGTGAGAGAAAAACTTGTTGAATAAGCTCCAGTGAATAAACTTTCCTAGTAGTCTGGAAGGGTAAAAGAAGGTCAAAAGGGAAGACAACGAGATACCTGTTAATTCTGGATAGGATGAGAATTCTTTCAGAAATCAACACTTCAGAGTGTAATAAATTAGCTTCAGATGGTACATCCACAGCTGTTGCTTCCCTAGTCAGACCTCTGTTGTAAAGCAGAAGTGATCTGCTCTGTCAGTGAGGCTCTCATGTGCCTGGTCATGTCTCTCCTGACTCTACAGCTCCTGAAATTGCCATGGGTGCATAGATCCTTTCCCCGGGAGCTGACTTGATGTTCTGTCCTTGGAAACCTCAGGCAGGTGAGATTTAATGCAGCCTATGACATTTTCCATACAATGAGGAGCATGTGAAATTATTACCTTTAGCTGAAATGATCGACTGCTATAATTGGCTAAAAAGTTTTATGCTGAGTACTGTAGACCTGAGAATCAATTTTTAAGAGACTGTAAAAGCAGGGAGAAATAGTGGCATTTGTCCCCCCGATGGCATCTCATGAAAACCCTACCTGTTAGGAAGGGGTAAACCACATTATAGCATAGTGAGTTGCTACCCTTTACTTCTATATAGTTGTACCTGTGGTGCTTACCTATGAGTAAGTCGTATGGAAATGCAGACTAACCAAATGGTCCCTGTGGCATTGCTGAATGCATGAGGCAGCGTACTGGGTGATGTTGTATATGAATTTACCCTGAGGTGGCACCACAGTATCAGTCACCTCGTTGCACGGGGAGATTGAAGCAAAAACCACACACAACTCTTGAAAGAATTCTCACTTACTGTACCCAATTATTCAGTAAAAGATAATACTTATAGTTGCTGAATCTGCAATAGCAAAATGTGGCAAATGAAAAAGCAGCCCTCTTTTCCTACTTGCAGGGAGAGCAATCCACTGGAATTTAAATAGAGGCATAGGTCAGACCTGATGTCCTTGATGCAGAAATTCATTCTTTCAGAATTGTTGGGGTTTTTTTGGGGTGTGTGGGAGGGTGTGTGTTTTTTTGGTTTTGTTTTTAAAGTACGTTGTGCTTTAAAATATTTTGGAAAACCTGGAAAGAATAATTTTCATTATATTGGCTGCTTGTCTTGTTTCTTGATTGAACTGAAGACTGACTATGAAACTGTATCATGAAGTAGTAATTCTGTTTTCAAGTTTCTCTTTCTGCTTGGGTTTTTAGGAAGAAGCTGGCAGTGCTAAACGTGTCCATGAATCCTTCAGATAAAAAAAAATCAGCTGTCATACCTGGGCAGAAATGCAGGATGAGGAAAATAATGCCATCCATATGGAAAATGTGGGCGTAGGAGATGTCCAGCTGTTGTGCAACTAAAATTTCCATGGACTAAACTACAGGGCCTGTCTTAGCTGTGTTTACAGAAATGGAAACCTGATCAGATCTGAGAAGGTATTAGAAAGTTGTGAGTGATTTCAGACAAGGTGTTTCTTTTAAAATTTTTCCAAATGTGGCAAGAAACATTGTCAAATACAGTCATTGTGTATGTCTGGGTACATAGAACACATCTCAACACTTTTATGAAGCTGTTGATTGTATATTGCTTTGCATTATAAATTTTGTATCAAGATTGCTTGTGATGCCCAACCAGCAGCAATTCAAGATGAAAGGAAAAAACCAGCATGTTCCTTAGTTGCAGTGCTGCTTGCAAACCAGGGAGGGATTATCAATCTTGTTTACTAATCAAAGAGGACAAGGAATATTCAAGGAAGAACAGCTATGCCAAGACAGTATATGACCTTCTGCTTAATGCAGTAAATAAAACCTGAGGTTTTTTCTGTGTCTCTTTGCATGGATGACTTTGCCAGGGAGAGAGGTTAAGAGACAGCCTAGGACGAAGTCCTCCTTTCTTGCAGGACTTTCTTGCTCTTCGTGAGCATTGGAAGAAACCTCTGGAGTCCAACCCTAGTCAATGCCTGCATGAGGAAGAACATTTTTTTTCTCCAGAGAAGTCTTACCCTTCTCAACAGGGATTGAGATAGTTACTTTGAATACTACTGAAGAACTCAGATGAGGGAACAAAATGTGGAACCATCTTTCAAAATTGCCTGATGCCCTTTCTGCCAGCTAATAAGTAACACCAATGGGTTATGCAAGTGTAGTTGCAAGGATTGGTTGAGTTTTGTTTAGACAGTAAATCTTGAGAGAGAATGACAGCCCACAGGGACATCTCTGCTCTGACGAGGAGCAACAGCCTCAGAGAAAGTGCAGGGCAAGACAGCAAGGGGGGCTTGGAGGGCAGCAATTAAGACCAATAATTGATCTTTCAGGTCCTTTCTGCAGGGCTCCATATATTTTTGGGTGAGCAGTCAGCACGCATGGAGCTCTTCAACTTCTGCAGCCTTTTGCACGTATTTAGATTCACCCTGCCTGATGGAGTTAGAAAAGCCAACCCCTAATATCTTTTGCGGAGCACTGTGCAGCCCCATCCCTATAAGGTCTGTGCTGTTCTTCACGAGGCAGCTTGGTACCAACATCTTGAACAGCCTATTCCACTAGCTTCAGTCAAGAAGTCTTCTAAGAGCCACTCCTGTTTGTAGCTTCTTGTGTTGAGGAGGTCTTTGAATATGCTCCTTCAGATGCTGTGAGTTAAAAATGAAGCAAATAATTACAGATTCTGGCTAAGCCGGAGTCCTGCTATTGAGAGAAGGCAGAAACTCTAATGTGTAAAGCCTCATAGTGGACAAGAACTCAGTCCCATCAGGGAGTTTGAAAGCCCTGGCTGCTGAAGGAGGCATCCAGCTCTAGACCTGATATGAAAAGTAGCCAGTGGAGCTGTCAGACTGTGCTTCCAAACAAGCAACGCAGCTCTTTTATCTAGGAGTATGGTGATCCCTGAAGAGCATTGGCCTGTGCTCCCTGTCCTCCTGTATTTTGTGGGAGGAGAGAGTCTACTGCTTTTAGCAGAACTATGGCAGAACAAAAGCAAAGGCCATTGTGTTTGCAGAGGAGTTCAGTATGATTACCTTTCCGGGACTCCTGCTACACGTGGAGTTATGGACACAAGGTAAACTGCTGCCCATAAGGTTGTTGAACCCACACCTGTGTTGTTCTGAAGACCTATATCTCTGGCAACGCTATCCTTCCTCTCCCACCACCAGGATTTTTTCACCTGTAAAATGAGAATAAGTAAGAGCACTTTTCTCCTGGAATTGTTACAGACCCCCTGAGATAGCACACTGCAACCTCCCCTTGGGATTTCCAGTGTTACCCTAGAACATCTGAAACTTGCTGCTTATATGTGCCAGTCTCTGAGCAGCCACTGTTGGGAAATGCTGCTCTAAATGTACTCAGGTGAGGAGTGTGTTGTGCTGCTTGGCAGCAAGCTGCTGCAAGTGGCGTTATAAGGCAGCTCCTGTGATCTCACAATGTCCAGGCTAAAAGTCTCTTTCTTGACCTGTCTCCTTTAGGTTGTGGCCTCTTGTAATTATGTGACATAGAAAAATCTTCTCTGAGTTCAGAAGAGAGGCACCAGCTGAAGAAATAAAATGCTGGGGGCTTTGGGAGTTAAACCAGAGGAAGATTCTTTGACCTATTGGCATTTGCTAGGATGTGGGAATAAGCTGCTATGGGGAAATCAGCTTTGTGTGCAATGTGCCACTTTTGTTTGCCATTATAGGCAGGTAAAGAGTTTGCCATGTGAAATGTCTGTGCTAGTTAGGGGGAACCAGAGGAAACTTAGTAATTAATTTGCATCTCTTAATTATTACAGCTTGACAACAAACTTTGTAATATCCTGTAATTTCCTTAGCTCCCTTATTGCACTGGAGTTTAGTCTTAGACCAGTCATGGTAGAGGGCTGGAGGAAAAGAGAAGACAGTGCTTGGGGTGCACTGATCCATGGTCCAGGCATGCTGGCTCTGAAGTAGCCCTTCTCAGTTCACTTCCCTGAGTATCCTCTGCGCTGTAGGGAGCTGTGAGAGGCGCTCGGCTGGCTTATTGCAGGTGCACTGTGCTTGCAGACCAGCCATGGATGACATTGGGTGTATAGACCTGAGGAGCTCAGAAAAGCACGGCTCAGGGGTGCAGCCAGGCCTTTGGTGGGTGGAAGAAGATTTTGATTCCACCAGATCTTCACAATCTTTCCCGAGAAAGTTCAGTGGTGTCTCCTGAAATGTGATGAACTCGGTGTTTCTTTGTGTATGAGATCTGTTATGCTTTTTCTCAATAGTGCTAGCTACGTTTGATTCTTCATTGTGCCATTTGCAGTTCATCTGCATTGTTTACTGTGAAAACTCAGATTACAAAGCTTCCTTGCTCTTGGTTCCCAAACCTGCATTTGCAACCACTCTTATACAAGGCTACTGACCGCTTCCTTTTGCCTCTGCCCTGAGAATGCTACCTGGTGAGTGCTCCTGTCCTTGTCTGTGTACATAGTACCTGAATGACAGCTGCAGCTTTGTATCTGAGCTCTTGGCTTGCATGTTGTCAGTGCTTTGAGTAACATGTCCCATCAAACTGATTGCTCAAAGGGATGTTGCTGAATGAGGTGCCCGCCTTCTAGCCTCTACTGGATCTTGAGGTGATGGTAGCTATTACCATATTGCAGCATAGTAATGTATTAAATACACTCAAGAACGGGAACACTCATTTTCTGGGATCGGAAAGTGTGGTAGGAAAGAAGGGAGGAGAAAAAGTCAGAAAGCTTAAATGTGTGACAGAGAAGACTAAAGAAGAACAATATAGAGTCATTTCAACAGACAGATTCATAGCAGTTTTCTCAGTGATAGAGTAGTTTGGGGGTGTGAAATGATGATAGGTGTAATTCTCATTTCCCTGGTTTTGTTTCTTCTGGGTGTACAGTTCCTGAAATTGCAATGGAAAAGTCGTGGATTTCCTCCTGGACCAACCCCATTTCCGATCATTGGAAGCATCTGGTGGATAAATTTTAGAGCTGATCATGGGAGCCTGAAAAAGGTATGCATTTGCAGATGTGAACTAAAGAGCTATTGAGGCAAAACCTGTAAGAACTAGTGATGGCTGTTGATAGGCTAATGTAGTAGCAGGGAGAACTTAATCCTGAGGCAAGGTAAATTGTGGAAGTTAATTTAAGTGCCTAAACAAGTTAAGTAAAAACTGTGGACAGTCTAGTTCGTGTGAAAGCTAATATGTGTGCAAGCTAAACTGAACTGAGGACAGTAATATTGCCTCAAAAAAGACTTCTGTTTTTAAGGGAGACTTTTTGCCTTGAAAGAAAAAAGCGTTTCTCAGATTTCCCACCACAGACGCATACAGAAAATCTTCTAAAACAGGGTGTCTTGAATTCAGAAAATGTGAAAAGCACACTAGTATGTCTTCTGCTGTCATGGGATGGAAACAAAATTGTGTCTCATATGCAGCCAAAACCTTAGCTCCATTGCTTTTCTGACATCCAGTCTGGGAATTGCTCCTTGCAGATGAGCTAGGAATGTAAATAATGGTGAAAGGAAGGAACTGATGGGAAGAATTAGGTCCATGCTAAGCATGTTCATACGGGTTCTTTCAGTGCTCAACATCCTCCACTGAGCCAGAACTTCACGAAAGAATCCAATGTGTTGATGTATTTTTCAAGTTGCAACCTTCCGGTAGGGACTAAGTGCACATCAGGTGGTGCCTGGCTGCAGCTGGAGAATGTTGGCTTCAGGAAAAGAACTTAAAAGACCTTGATGTTAAACTTTTCTGATGGGTACATGTTCGTTACTGTGGAAGGACAGAGCTGTACTGTTTCTTTGCCCAGAGTCAATGGCTTTGTCCTTGCTGAATACCCACAGGGTTCCCTGAGAGCAGACCCCATCGCTAGCCAAGCAGAGGTGGGATCTATGCTCGGGTGCCTCAGTTGACAGTACTTCTGTATAAGAGGGGAAGAGGCCCTGTCATTGAAACTTGAAATTTGTGGTACTAGAAGGAGAGTTACACCTGGAATATGTAATTTCAACAAGTTCTAGCTGTTGGCTGAGGAAATGAAATATGGAGTTGAAAATTGTAATCAAGAATGGACAGGTGAAGTTTCACGTGAAACAGGGGCATTTTCCTAAGTGTTAATATTGCAAAAGCAACCTAAGTCAAGTTTTAAAAAGGGGAAGAGCATCTATTCTTTTATCGTTCACATTGCTGTGAATAGAGAGTTCCCAGAGAGAGCCCAGGACATTACTGTGGTCAGCACTCTCACTGCAAAACAAAGTCACTGTCCCTTTTAACTTCCTGAACCCCTAAGTAATATCATGCGGGAAGAGAGCAGCCCATCATGTGAGCATTTTGGTTGATGTTTCTCCCATGGGTATTTTTTTGGCGTTGATCTAACCTACAGCTGGCAAAAATCTATGGCAACATCTGTACCCTGTGGCTGGGTCACAAACCTATGGTGGTGCTGTATGGATTCCGAGCTGTGAAAGACGGTCTCACCACCAACTCAGAGGATGTTTCCGGGCGATTACAGACATATGTCTTCCAAAGAATGGCAAATGGAAAGGGTAAGATGTACATATCTGTGGAAGGACTCCATCCTTGACTTTGTTTACTCTCATGTTTTCCTTACTGACAAGCCCTTAGTTCCAAATTCACTCGTTCTGACTGCTCAAGGTGAATGATATAATTCTGCAGCATTACTCTTAAGTTCTTAGTCTCCAAAGTCCCACTGTCACACATGTATTTCGGAATCTCATCAGAGCAGCAATATTTGTACCTAGCTAGGTCTCGCTTGTCCATTCGTAGTGTGGTCTATGTGTATGTCCTGATTTGAAATAATCTGGAGCTTGCAGCCTCCTCTGCAAGCTGAGGTTAAAGTAATTCTTTATGCTCCCAGTTGTTTGTTAACAGCAAAGGCTGCCGTAAGGAAAGCATGTACAGAGCTGTCAAACAAGGTCTAGCCTTTTGGGAAGTCCAAAGGCACAGGAAGGCCACTGGGGCTTTAAATATATTAGCCAGACTGCAGGTGCACCATATCCTTCTTCAGAGCTTCTTATTGTACTATCATTTACATCAGACACTGCTGAATTACGGTGGATGGAGAATAAAGAGGGTTCTGTGTTTAAAACAGAAATGGCTGAACTTGTTTCCACCAACCTTTTATCCAGAGGATATAGAGCAGATGCCTTTATCCTCAGTCAGGCTTTTTTGCATGTGGACTACAATCTGGAAAGCTTTAATTTATAATACCAGCTATGGAGAAAAATGGAATGGAGAAAAATATCTTTAAGGAATGATAAGATTATTAAGTCTGGGGCTATTTTCAGTCCATTTTGGAAAGGTCTTTATTGCCACCTTTTATCTGGGTGATGTGGAGTAAAGTAGCTGGGCTGTGACAAGCTGCCCTAGCACTAGCACTTTGTAGCAGGGATGGCTTTAACAAACAGCTGCAGCACAGCTGCAAGTTGGCAACTCTCTGCAACACAAATACCTGCCTGTTGGGCTGTCTCCTTTTCTGCTAGCCCAGGCTCTTGGGAACAACAGAAGGAATAGGGGAGAGTTATTCCAAGCTGCGGTCAAGCAGCTGTCTTGGGGAGCAAGCTGGCTTTCCCAGGAGACGTGTGGCCTAGACTGGTGGAGGGAGGAGGTTCCCCACCATGTGGATTAAACAGTTTGTGCTGGGCTGTCTGCTAGAACAGAGACTCACAGCACAGGGGCCTGGGATTCCTTCCTGTTCCACAGTGAGGCCTCTGGTCCTAGGAAGCTGTTTGTAGATTGGATAAAACCTGCTCTTCCTACTCCGGTTCTTGCTAGGTGGTTCTTGCCCTGGCTTCATTGTCTTTCCAGAAGGGACCTGGACCAGGGCGAGAGCTCGATATCTGGTATAAACAGCCTGGTAAAAGCAGAGCCCCTAAAATCCACAGACTGTAGCACAGACAACACATGCTGAGAACCAGTTATCGGTTCTAGCCATTAAAGAGTTTTTCTTTTTGAAGCACTACCAACAGGGAGATGCGATGACCTCTAGAAGGTTTGCATAAGGTTAAGAAGCACAAGCATAGGAAATGCCCAGACCTCTCCAGTGAGCTCTGCAGAAATCTGTTGGCTATGAATGGCTTGGTGAGAGACACCATCGTATTTCCAGGTGGTAGAAACTTGTACTTACTGTTCGTTGAGGAAAGCTGTCTTTGCTGCACTCCTGCAGAGTTGACATATGGCAACATCTGCAATAACACATATCCATATGGGCACGTTTGCGAACATAGCTTGCAAGTAAGTATTAATTGTATTAGAAGATTATGCAAGATAATGAATGAGAACGTTTAAGAGATTGCATGATCAGGGCATAGTCTTTCTATGTAAATAAGGGTTTAGATTCATTTCCGCTCAAAGCATGGGCAAATAGAAGGCAACACCAACCCACACTGTCTTTGCAACTTGTAGCAGGCTGCTGGGTGGAGTTTTGAGTAATGACCACTGTTCTTGTCCTATTCTTTCTGAAGCATCCAAGTTTTGGAAGGCAGGTGTGTGAGTCCTGAGATTTGAGTGGGCTTTTTGCAGGGCTGGGAATATATTAACCAAGGTGGTTTCTCTGTCTCTAACAAAATAAAATTAAAAAAACCCCACTGCCNCAGCATGATGAGAAGATGACTCTTGGTGTGTATATCATTTACTATTATATGAATAATAACATGATATAAAATTGATTCTTGATGGCTGAAGGTATCCTGGTCTCAAATGGTCTCATCTGGAAACATCAGAGACATTTTGGAATTGGAACTCTCCGAAAACTTGGAATGGGGAATAAAGGAATGGAGTGTGGGATACAAACTGAAGCCCGTTATCTGGTCGAGTTCTTCAGGGACAAAGATGGTATGCTGTTGACAAAGTACTTGGGAACTGCATTTGGGCTTTTGACATAGTACATAGTCTGCATGACTAAGGGTAAAGACTAACTGGTTTTGCTCCAGAAAAGAATGGGTTTGGGGCACAGTTTAGATTTAGAGTGCAATCAAAGCTGTTTGTACAGTCAGACCTCAGCAATGTGTATTTTTGTGTCAACGCCAAGATCAAGACTGGGGGGCGCAGGGGAAGAAATAAAAGAAAAATAAAAAAGGAGGCAAACAAAAAACAAGGCTGGGAGTTAAAGACTTAAGGCCTTCCTATCCTCATTTTTGAATAAGGCTTATCTCTTGTTATGTTTGCCAGTGAATTTTGGGTGTTTCAGTATAAAAGTCTAAATAGCATAGAGGACATCTATTATAAAATGTCATTGTGATCTTGCTTCCAAAATAGCCAGGGAGATAAAGTGCTTTGGAGATGAATGCTTGTCTCTGTCTGCAGGAAGAGCTGTCGACCCTTCCTTCCCCATTGTTCTTGCTGTCTCGAATGTGATCTGTGCTGTGGTTTTTGGACATCGTTTCTCCCCAGAGGATGAAACCTTCCAACAGCTGATTGAGGCATTCAGTTGTCTAGTGGCTTTTGGGAACAGCTACTTTTACTATGTGAGAAAATGGCTTATTTAATATACAAATTATTTTGATTATTGAGCACATTATTTATTGCACTATTATGCAATATAATTATTATATATATTGCTATAGTTATTGCATTATTTAATACACATAACATGTTGAAAAAAATCCGACTATGAATATGAACTGGGCCTGCAGTGCTTTGGGTTTCACATCGTTCAAATATTGTATTAATAATATTATTAATTTTTATTAGAATTTCTCAGCAAAGGCGATGTGCTTGGGATGCTGAACTTTTCTGTAATGGCAACACCAGTATTGTTAAGGTGAAAAGGTGATACTCTCTGTATCAGAATAAAAGAGAAAGATTTAACATGTATTAATAAATTTAATATTAATAAATGTTGCTATATATTACCTTAGCACACAGGAAAAAACAAATCAGTCTGTGAAACTAGATACTTTTATTGGTGAATTAACAAGGCAAATGCAAGTAGAGTTATGCAGTGAGGATAGGAAAGAATCCAGGCTGGAAACTGTCTTGTCTTTAATTTGTGGTTTTAATGTGTGTTCATGTATTCAACATGTATCAAATATTTCTCTTTGATGCTACAGTATTTTTTCCTAGAGAAATTAATTCAGCAATTTGGCACCAAAAATGTCCTTGCAGTATCTCTATAATAGCCTTGCTCATGTCATGTAACTTAGCGCATCTGTGTTAAATGCTTGCTCCACAGATGTGTGAAATTTTCCCATGGGCTGCAGAGCGCTTTCTAGGACCTGTGCGGAAAGCATCATTTTCCTGTGATTTTGTTCATTCTTTCGTAAGGCAGGAAATCAAAAGCCACAGGGAAAGAGGCACAATAGGTGAACCAGAAGATTTCATTGACTTCTACCTGGATCAGATAGAAAAAGTGAGTAATTTATGCGGTATGTGATGGATGCTATCATAAGATTCCCTGCACCTTTCCTACAGTTGTCTGTACATAGCATCATTATTACAGAGCTCTACAGATACAGTTTAAAAACTCTGCTGTCAAATTCAAATATGAACTTTGAATAGTTAAAGAACTTGTTTTAGAAGTAGAAATTAATTACATTGGTTTGTTGTTATACTGTGGAAGCCTAGGGCATGCTGGGCAGTGGGCAGTAGGGAGGACTTTGAAAAGGTGAAGATATTTGGATAGCTGTCTAATTCTGATTGTCTGTGTCTTATTAATATTTGCATTTATTATCTTTGTGCTTTGTACTGAGCTTTTGTGTGCTTAGTAGTACTGTATGATTATCACAACAATCTTAAAATGATGGCAATCTCTGCTCTGAAAAAAGCATAAATCTCTTAAAATGATAACATTATATATGCAATAGCTGAAATCAGCAAATGTACAGAGAGTGGCAAGGGTGGGATAAAAGTACTTTGAAATGTTTTTTTCTGATATGGAATTTAGCAGCAAGGCAACAAGTCACTCTAGAAGGCAGCATAACAGGACCTTAGACATCTGACACTTTCAACAGTGCCTGTCATTTACCAGTAGCAATATACTTATTTGAGGAAAATCTTTGCATAAATCTTTGTTTTACTCAAGCACCTATATTTTCGCTGTCTTCTAGAAATATTGTTTGTTTAGCTGTAGTGATCGCTGTCTGTCTCAGTGCTGCTACACAGGTACACACCCCATTTTACCTTTCTCATTGACACCTGTAGACTAAAAATGTCCCCAATTCTACATTTGATGAAGACAACATGGTGCAGTCTGTTTTTGACCTTTTCCTGGGAGGCTCAGAGACCACCGCCACCACTCTGCGCTGGGCTCTGCTGTATATGGTGGCTTATCCTGACATCCAAGGTGAGTTGTAGACATGAACGTCAATATGTTTCAAGTAGAACAATTGTCTGGTTTTGGTTTGTGTGGGGTTTTTTTTTGTTAAGATTTTTTTTTTTTTTAAAGATCAAGCTTTCAATTTCTTTAAGATCACATCTTTGAGCTTTGCTTTTAAGAAGCCAGTGAAGTAGAAAAATTTCAGACAGAGATTTTAAAATAATTTCAGGGGTATTCAGCTTCTGATACTGTATTTTATCTTGTTTGTTTTTGCCAGACTGTTTCAGTACCTGTAAGTATATAATGGAAGATACAGTCTGGCTCAAAACACTTGAGGTGAAATATGAGCTTGGATTAGGGAAAAGTGATGCTTTTCTGGTATCCAGAATGTGTAATAAGAATGTGTAATTTGCACTCGTTAACTGAGACACTAATTGTATTTCTATATAAGTATATTTATTGTAACGTATGAGAATGTTAAACAGAGAAGGAAGACAAAAAGATGACTGGAAAATTCTAGATGAGGGCATAGTTGCACACTAGTTTCAAAATTTTTGAATTATTTGATACAGGGCTTTCAGAGGTGATGAATTGCTAAGCCAAAGACATGTTCTCGACTCTTGGGTTTAGAGCTAGAAATCCTTCTTCTCATGCTTTTGGTGATAGAATGCTGGAAGAACAGTGCCCCATGCACACATATACCTTTCAAATTCTAATGAAATAAAAAGCAAACAAAACCTCTTAGTTTTCTAGCCTAATTTTTAAGCATGAAATTTGACCCTGAACCTTCTGAAACTGTATAAGCTATGTTACTTACTGAAGCCTAGATAACAGTCAAAAGAGATTAACAGTTGTTGGTGGTTTTGTCAGTGTTATCCTGTTCCAGTTCTCAGCATTACATATGTGCATCAGTTTGATCTGATGGCTTCCTTGCAATGTGCTGATTAGTGTGCTGAGAGTCTGTATTTAGCTCGAGTAAAAATAATAGCTTGAGTAACTGAATTGATCTCGTAATAAGAAGTTCTTGTTTTATTTACAGTTTGCTCCCCTTCCTTTAACTATGAAGCCAAATAAATCTGTTGGGCTTGTGGAAAGATGATCTGAACATAGAACCTATAAGCTAGGAAATACCAGCATGTAGTAAAATCATAACTAGATAGTTGTATAAATGTATTTACATTCTAGGATATGGTAAGTGTAAATTATTTACACGATATTTTTTTTCTATCACTACTATAATCCAAAAAGGAAATGAAAGCTCTGTTTCATGCAAAACAGCATTCATGTATCAATAATGCACTCTTCTTTTTTTTTTTTTTTTTTTTTTTTTTTTTNTTATTTGATAGAAAAAGTCCAGAAAGAGCTAGATGCTGTTCTGGGTCCCTACCATCTAATCTGCTATGAGGATCGGAAGAAACTGCCTTATACAAATGCTGTGATTCATGAGATCATGCGCTTTGGTAGTATTATTTTAATCACATTTCCTAGACAAACAGTGAAGGATACAACTGTTCTGGGGTATTGGCTTCCAAAGGTACAGATATCCTTTCTATTCCAATGTGATCATTGGCCATGAATTAAGTTCCTTGCGGTCATGTTTCCCATTAACCCTTTTTCCCTCCAGTTCAGGACAGATGAGTGTTGGTGACAGCACTGGCAGACAGCACTTTTCCCCTCCCATGCCCTCTGGCTTGTGCCTTTGTCTTGTAGACAGTGAGTGAAAATGCTTCCCACAAGCACAGTTTCACACCAGTTAAACTAGCGTTCTGTGAGAGTGCTGCTGAGTCTAACTTTCCAAGAGCCTGTGGCTTTGAAATACTTTATAAACATTTGAGCTCTTATACTTTCAAAAGACCTTGGAGAAGGCTTATCAGAAATGTACAGTGGTGCCAGTAGGGAAGGTGTATCAGACTGTTCATGCTAGGATATTTTCTGACATGTGGACAAATGGGAGGTGGAATGTTTTCTTCACCGGTGATGTCTGAGACAATACCAAGCGTCTACTCGACTTTCATCCACTTGGGACTTCTTTTTCTTATTATTACCTCTCTGGTGTCATATTTGAAATATAATGAAGATGTTTCCCCACAGCTTTTGAACTGCCACCTAACCTCAAATAAAAAGCTTCTGCCAGCGCTGTCAACTTGTCCAGCCTTTCCCAACTGAACCTCAATGCCAAACCTCCCCAAAGGCACACATGGGGGTGTCTTCTTGCACACCCCTGCTCCATGGTGTTTGTCATGCACACCTTTCCCACCTCCACCTTGAGAAGGATAATTTGAAATATACCGTTTCATTTCCAGGGTGCTTTGCTCTTCATTTGTCAAAACCTGTCAAAGCTTGTCAGAAGTGTGAAAACCATTTTACTAGATTTAGGGTAAGGTGCTAAAGAATTGCATACCACTTACTCTGTTGCATGTGCTAACAGACTGGAAAAAAGAGAGAGAGCAAGAAAAAGGAATACAGCAGGGAGATTCCTGAGTCTGAAATACTGAAGTTTCTTTTCTTTTTTTTTTTTAAGAAAAAACTCCTCACAACAATTTGAGATTAAATTTTTTTTTCCTAATAAAATAATCTTTAATTTTTGCTGTGTCTCCATGTGACCAGCAGTGTGCTGAATTATAGCTGGAATCTGTTTGTGTCCTTTACTTCTTGATGTGTGCGAAACAGAACTGAGCCAACAACATCTTCCTTTCAGGGCACTATAATTATGCCAAACATAGACTCAGTTCTTTTTGACCCTGGATATTGGGAGACTCCTCACCAGTTCAACCCTGGTCATTTCTTGGACAAAGATGGAAATTTTGTGACTCGAGAGGCCTTCTTAGCCTTCTCAGCAGGTAGGTACACTGATAACTGAACCCATTTGTGTGGGTTAGATTGTGGATGTGAAGCTGTACTATTTTCATTGAGAAGGCCAAAGGGAGCGTAATCCCAAACCACAGGAGCACATGGTTTGCACAGCCCAGAAAAACGCTTGATTACAAAAATAAGTTGTTTGGTAATTGTATAAACCCTTGTTCTTAGATTTTTGTACAAATGCAGAGAAGGCAAAAGGAGTAAGGCCCTAGAGTTGCCAATAATTTGGGGACTCTAGTCCTTACACTGTTGTCTTACATCATTCTCTGCATATGCCAGGTTATGCTATTATAGTGGCTGTTCTGTGGCAGGCTGCTCTGCTGGACCTGATTTATTTTGTGTAAATAATTCAATATGCATTGGTACACAAATTTGAAGCTGGATCAAATACATCCCAGATGGCTATGTCTTTCCTGGGGAGCTTCTGGAGTCACTCTTTCACCCAGTGTGTGAGTTTATAGAAGCTTAAACAAAAGCTCTTGGGAATCATGCCAGGATGGAATAGTCCAGTTGTCAGAGCCCTCAGCTGAGTTGTGGAAGTGTTAGGCTCAAGTTCCTGGCCTAAACTGGGGAAAAGAGAAATTTGAACATTGGTTTCTGACATCCAGGTTGAATGGCCTAACCACTACACTTTAGGGTCTGTCACTGTCTTTCTCTGACTGGAAATTATATCCTGAACACAGTTAATTGACAAATTGGGAAAATTTTTTTCTTTAACAACTTGTTTTTACTGACAACGTTATGTAGGAAAATGACTAATCAGATGTAGAATGTCCTCTGTATTCTGATTTTTCACTGCTATTAGTGAAGAAAATCAGCCTGTACCAAGTGGAAGCTGTGAGGGAACCTAAAGATGCTTTCTTGTCATTCGCATTTGGAATCAAGAGACTGAAACTCAGTTTGTAGAATCAGGCAGTCCTATAGATTAGGAAATAAAGTATGAAACTACTGAGAAGCATCTCTGGTGTCTTTTTCTGTAATCTGGGCAGATCCTGCAAAGACGGATTGCAGACATCTTAATTGTTCAGTCACTTCAACCTGAGGGGAGAATGTCAAATTCAGCAAAGCCTTTTGTTCCTTGATGAGGTTGAGCAATGCTCTTCTGAAAAGCTGGGAAGCAGGTGCTGGTTACAGATCTCTGTGGGGACTGACTGCTCTTTCCCTTCTCCCTCTGCAGGCCACCATGTTTGTCTGGGAGAGGTGCTGGCAAAGATGGAGCTTTTCATCATCTTCTGCAGCTTGCTGCAGACATTCAAGTTCACTCTACCAGAAGGAGTTAAGGAAGTCAACACAGACATTATCTTTGGGAGCACAATGAAACCCCATCCATATAAGCTCTGTGCAGTTCTTCACTAGATTGCAGGATATTAGATTTGAGAAAGAGGGTTTGCTAGAGGTTTGCTAGCGTGCTGATCTTTTGTGCAGCTTTTATGTTTTTCATTTCTAGCTCAAATTTAGTGTGAATCTATCCTTGTTGTGTTATATGTCTAAGAAGCTAGCCCTGAAAAATACTGTGTCTGGAAAATCTCTTTACATTTTTTTTCCTGCTGTATTACAAATTAAATAAACGTAGAAAATTATTATGGTGTCTGGTCTTACAAGAAACTCAACAGGAATTTTGCTGGAGTGAGAAGGAACATTAAAGCCAGGTGCTGGAGGGGCCTTCCCCTCATTCCCATGCATTTTCAAATCTAGAGTGGGGTATAGAAATGCTTTTCCTGGAGGTGATGGCTCTGTGCGTTGCCAGAGCCCCTAGGTATGGTTGCATAGGGGAACAGTTGAGGAGGGGTTCCTCAACCAGGTGTGACCCAACTGGTTTGTCTATTTAGCTGAGAGCTATGTGGAGATGATAGCTTGAATCTGGAAGGAATAGAGCTACAACAATGCAGCCTTTCATTTGATTGTGAGTCTCGTGACTCAGGCTGCAAAGTGAAGGCAAACCTGTCATATTCCCTGCTGAAGAACGGCAGAGGGGAGGCCCGCTACTGGTGAGACAAAGTGAGTGTAAATGGTAACAGACCAATGGGCTGCCCTGAAAAATGTTGAGTTTTGGTGTCTTGTTTTTTGGTTGGGTTTTTTTTTTTTGCATATATTGTTGTGGTGCATTTGAGAGGCATTTCTGTGAAAGAGGGAGTCCTCTCACGCAGTGGAGTTTGTAGTGATAATGGCATACAGTAGTCTAGGTCAGCCATGTCTCTTTATTGATGCCTGAAAGCACAGTTAAGGGGACTGCTTGCAGTCTTGTGAAGCAAAACTTAGCACCTGCAAAGGAGGGACAGGGCAGGAGAAATTTATGTAGTGTTTCCTGAGACCTGTGTGAGAATCAAACTTCTTGAAAGTTTTCTGTTAGCACGAGGGCAGTTGCACACAGCCTTCCAGCAGCTGAGCTAAGGGAGGCTTCACAGAGCTGCTGAGTTCGGAGTGCCTGCTAGCACAGCGTGTGCGTCAGGAGGGAGAGCTGCACAAGATGCAGCTGGCAGAAGCAGGAGCAGTGCTCGAGCAGGGCTAGCAAAGACCAGGTGCCAGAAGCCACTCACACTGTGAGGCTGGCCTTGTTACCCAGCAAGATTTAAAAATCGAGGTCAGAGTGAGGGCTACTAGTGGATGTAACAAACGCTCTGTTGCTCTACCAGTTTCCTTCCTTGGGAAAAAGACTTTACAATTGTTATTGCAATTATACTTCAAGGATTAGTTTTCATTGCCTTGTTTATCCACCACGTTAGTTTTCTTTCTTTAATGTAATGCTATTGGTTAAAAAAAACGTACTCGTTTTTGTGAAGGAGCTCAGCGTCACAAGGTTCAGTACTCTTTTCTCAGGCTTCTCGGTAGGGGCTCAAATGGATGCTTTTATCATGACTCACATAGATTTTAAGATGGCACTGCTGAAGCTGGTCAGAGCTTGGCAGAAGAGATGCGTCAGCTTAGTAGGTCAAGCAGATCGAACTGATGTGGCTCTCCGGCTCTCTAATCCATATCTCGCTCCGTGATGCTTCATTGCGTTGTGTTGATGTAGATTCTGTCAGGAGTGGAGGGTGGGTTGTGCACTGCTGCAAAAGCAGTTTTTCTACCAATATAAAGATGGTGTTGCAAAAATGGGTATAATGAGGTAATTGGGTAGCTGGTGTCTGTTGCGTTGACATCTGTCTCAGGCATCTCTTTGAATATAGGACATATCAGAGATTGAGTAAGAGGTAAGGTTTAGGAACAGGCACACAGGATCCATGTTGCTTTAAATTTCTTTTCACTTAAAGTGTCTTTAAAAAAATTCCCAATGGTGATACAAGTCTTTCCACAAATTTTTACAAAGGACTTGTATCTCTATTGGGAAACTTTCTTAAGAGACTATGAGTGAAAAAAAAGGTTTTTGTATGTAGCTGAATAGCATTTATGAATCTGCATTTCTTAATCATCTTTCACCACGCCTTAGAGGTTGTCTGTGGACCCATTGGGGTCTGGAGGCCACAGGTGAAAGCTGCTGGTCTGGATTGCATTATTTCTGCTGTTGGTAGCTCAATATTGGAATTTCATTTCCCAAATGGGAAGGTAAAAACTATGGTAGGCAAAAGGAAATGTAGCAGATAAAGCAAGAAACTAGCTAGCACTGGAAGAGTTTTCACTCAGAAGTAATCTGGTCCATTTAAGTCTGTATTTTAAATAGACCCATTTGAGACTTCTGCTCTGTAGTCTTAGTGGGACAAATTTCAGTAAGGAATATTTTGTGCTCACCTCTTTGATTGCCTGGCACAACATGCTGTGGCTATCTCGTTCTTAACTTCTGTCCTAAGCAGTACTGAGCTTTCATACTGTTGTTACCATGCTCAGTGTTTTAAAAACTAATATTCAGAGCTGTGATTCACAAACTGATGTCCATGTAGTCAGTACTGCTCTTTCAGATGATCAAGAAGAAGAGAAAATATGCCTCAAATTTAACAACAAATAAGACAGTGAAGAGAAATCAGTGCAAAGGGGCGAGTATATTGTTTAATAATAACGTCAATAAGGGATGGTGCAATGGTCCCGGTTCTGTCTTTCATGACCCGAGAGTTAGAAATGCAGTGAACATCATGTGATAGTGTTTTTTCTGAACTTAGTCCAACTCTATCTCATAAGTTTTAACATTCTTATTAAAGTACAAGATTGAGAAGAAGATTGAACAGGTCAGTCCTGCACCTCCAGGCATAAGCTGATACGTCTCTGGTAGCACAATCCTGTCCACAGAAGGGATTTGATCAGTGCAGCAATGTCAGCATAGAGACAAATGTTTTTCACATCTCAAACCAATAGAACTAGGCCAGCAAAATTTTAAGCACTGGCTTGACCTGTGCAAATCAATGTTCAAACATTTCATTGTGCTAGGAGTTGCCACATGTAAACAATCTTAACCTTATTAAAGTATAATGGGAGAAGTACTGAATGGCTTTCATAAAATCTAATCTGAGTATTTAAAAAAGCCTAATAATTAACTTTAAGCTGGTCAGCAAAGGGATTT
Organism: Anarhynchus alexandrinus; assembly: GCA_008711295.1. Lineage (NCBI taxonomy): Eukaryota > Metazoa > Chordata > Aves > Charadriiformes > Charadriidae > Anarhynchus > Anarhynchus alexandrinus. The sequence goes on from VUYV01000074.1 coordinate 1,015,107, forward strand.
AAGTTTTCATGTGCAGTCAACTGACCCACCCTGGTATTTTCTGTAACACCATGTTCTTTAATAACGATTAGTATGTGATTTATTACTAAAATATTGCTATGGTATTTATAATTTTACCAATTTAAATTTCTTGATTTTGTTTATATATGAAGCCAAATGCAAGGTAGATGGACAGTATTTATTGGTACTGTTACTGATAATTTGCATAAACAGGAATTGTAATTTCAGTGTCACAGCTGGATTTTTTAAGTTTTGGGGTTTTTTTTTGTGAGAGTCTTTGCATGAAAGGGAAACTTATCAGAAACACAAATTTGAGCATGTTCTCAAGCTAATTAGCTAGTGTGCAATGCAATATAGCAAGACCTTTATGTAGGTGAACTCTTAATTCTTACTTTTTGGTCTTTTGGCTGCTGGACACCTGCATCCCCTCCGTCCCACCCCCAGCTGTTATTTGTTAAACAACAGATACTATTCTCATTGCCATTTGTTGGGAAATATATTGAGGTCAATGCTGGGGATTTGTGGAGCTAGATGAAGAGATGAGATCCATTTTTGTTTGCCGCTTGCAGTGCCTTTCCTTTTTCTACTCCTTTCAGTTCTTCCTTCTTCTCCCCATAGTCTGGGGTTGTAAAATTTGTTGGGAGTTGGATAAAACAATTCTTAGAAATATCAAACTCAAGTATAAATACACTGAAGAGAAGATCTAGAAGCATATGAGAAGAAAACCACGTTTTAAATACAGCCACGAGTAAACATTTTGATAGTAAATTCCACCAAGTAACTTTCAAGGAATAAAATAATTAGATATAGTCTCTCGCATAGTTGTTGGGGGAAAAAAAAACCCGCAAAACACCCTTTGGAATACTGAAGTGCCTAAATCTTTCTCTGGGAGGAGAATGAAGATGAACCTATGTAGGAAGGGATTTAAATAAATGCTGATCGCTTATTAACTGGAAATGCAATTAGAAATGTCATTTAAGTTATGTTGCTTTAAATTAACCTACCTTGATGTCACAGCAGTCTACTTGGAAGAATTCAAGTACTGTAAAACACCTCAGTACCTCAAAAAGTGATTACTTATGCTCTCAAATAGATATCTGAAGTTAGCACTTATTTGTGACAGTTTTCTGTGATTGTTTATACATCATTTTCTCATCTTTCCTTTTTGTGTGTGTGTGCTGTGTTGCAGCCCTATTTGTCTGTTATTTCTGCTCCTCTTAGCAAGGCTGTGGGTCACAGCTGTCTCATGCCTTGGAGCTCCTGACAATGCTCGACTCCCCTGGGCTGTGAGAGCACCAAAGTCTTCTCCAGAGGAGGACTGATCTGTGAACAGTTCATGGAGGTTGATCTCAAGACTGACACCAAAATGGGGTGAGTGTTCGGTGCTTTATAAAAATAAAGAAGTCTGCACCTAGTCCAGTGAAACCTTTATTTGCTCATTTCCCACCATGGCCAGGTTCAGCATCCCCTCTGTGCCAGGGACTATGCTTCTACCCTGGGCAAATGTACTGCTTTTCTGGGCCGAACTTTAGGGGGAGGCACATGAGGGTCCCGGTGAGGTGAAGACATTGGTCTCACATCTGTGAGACTGTGATTGTGGCTGCTGTCACTGCTTGTTAGCAGTGCAACCTGAAGCTCAGTGTCTGAGTTAAAGGACAGTCGCAGTGATGCTGTTCCTCTCTCCGCTCTCTCTCTGGCAAGACACCTGCCCTCACTCAGAAAATGGGGGAGAGCGGAGGCGCGCATTCTGCTTCTGGGACTTCCCTTGGCTGTGTATGTCCTACTGCGGGGCACAGACACCCTGCCTGGCACCAAGTACGTGCTTCAGGTTTACAGAAAAGGTGCTGGGTGCAGGACCTTGTCCACCCCCAGTTTTTGGCAGGTGGCTTGCAGAGAAGGCAGCTCCTACAGAGTGTTTCTATTTCCCTCCAGAGACCCTGTGCTGTGCCCTGAAGCAGTCAGTGGTGAGCTGATGCAGGACAAGTGAAGAGGAGGAGTGAGAAGGCTGCTCTGATCCTGGGAGGGACCTCTGCTCTCACCAAGGATTGCCATGAATCCAGGTTACTGGAGACTGTCTCCCTACAAGTTATGGAAGGTGTTGGCCCTCTTCAAGAGTTAAGTTTTGTTTGCGTGCTTCTGCTGCCCTATTTCGCTTTGGCTGTTGATGTTCATCCCTCTCAGATGGTATCTAAAAAGATGTTCTTTCCTAGCATCACTCCTCAGGGTAGGGCGGCAGTCAGGTGAGATAGGGAACATGTCCTGAAACCCTATTATTAGCCCGGGAGGCTGAACTCCCTCTCTGAATAGCTGCCTCTAGCGCTTGCCTGGCAGACACCCTAGCAGCTATGTGCTTTGTGGGTGCAAGGTGGAGATTATTCCTGAAACTGAATTTGGGGCATGGAGCATATGTAATGGGGTGCAGACCAGCTGCCATGAGGCTGGTAGGGCACAGACCACAGTGTGTTTCAGTTCAAAAGCCTAAGTAGAGGGCAAACGGATCTTTCACTATGACAGCTGGAAGGAAGCGGGGAGAGGAGAATGGGCCAGCAGCTCTTCTGGGGAGAGGGAAAGGAGGAGGATTCACTGGTAAGAGGGATATCTTTCTGTTCTGTTGAGCTGTCAGCCAGCGCTAACCCCTGCCTCCCCAGGCATTCAATTCTCACTCATGGAAATCATGGCAAGTACATGCATCTTACCAGGCCTCCCTCTTCCCTGTCCTCCAGCACCATCTTGTATGAAGAGGAAAGCAAGCTGTATCCCCTTTAACATCTTCTCCCAAAGGCATGGCAAAGCTGTTTGGCAGCTGCCTTTCTAAATGCACATAGTTCGTGTCTAGGCCGTGAGGTGCAATCACCAGAACATGGCTAATATGTGTGGAAAACTCAGAGTGAGTCTGGAGAGCCAGAGATGACGCTGAGCGGCCAGCCAGGGTTGCTTAGAAAGGATGGAGGGGCCAGATGGGGCTGCAAGCAGGCAAGGCAGGCGAGCCTTAGGGGTGGTGAAGACATTCACATCCCTTCTCCCAGCAATACATGTAGAATCTGTTACTTTTTTCTTCACTCTGACAGTAACAACACTGGGGAAAAGCATCACTGCAGTACGTGCACCCTATGTAGCATAGGTGTCCTGGGCCAGAAACCATATGGAACCTGGCAGAGACCATGCCATTTAGGACTTGTAGACCCTGGGCTGATCCTCTCAAAGTCTCCCACTGCCACTATCCAATGCAAAAGGCTTTTCAGGCTGTCCTTGGAGATCTTGAGTGTGACTTGTGGTGGGCTTGGTCCCCATGGCTGGGCAAACACCTGTCCAGGAGGGGCTGGGGGCATGAGAATCTGCAGGATAACAGCTGTGTCCTTGAACGTGGGTGTGGGCTCTCTGGATGGTGAAGTTGTGATACCAGCCTTGATGCTGCCCCTCTGCATGCAAGAGTTGGGCACCTGCAGCTGGTGTTTTCTCACATCCTCAGGATGAAAAACCCAGTAAGTTAAGCGTTGGAGTGGGATCGGACCCAGAGTAACGATGCAGTCTCAATGTGAGTATGATTGTTCTCCTTTATTAGGTATTTTAGCAGAGTATCTATAGGCTTACAGCAAAAGCATGCATAGCTAACAACATAATGATTGGTCCAAACCCCTTGTTCACACGCAGCACCCCCAACTCGATTTGTTAAGGCCCTCTGTCCACGCGCATAGCACACGCTGGTTGTGTGCCTAGCACACACTCCTTGAATACTGCCTTGTATGTTAAAGAGCACCTGGAATGCATGGAGCTTAGCCTGGGGATGGATAAAGAGCTAACTGAGAGCCTATGGGTTAGGATTAAAGGGAAATCGGGAGCAGGGGACATTACGGTGGGGGTTTGCTACAGGCCACCTGACCAAGAAGACCCAGTGGACGAAGCCCTTTATAGTCAGATAGGGGT
>VUYV01000074.1:1020745-1040489 GCA_008711295.1 Anarhynchus alexandrinus
GGTGTTCAAGGCCAGGCTGGACGTGGCCTTGGGCAACCTGGTCTAGTGGGAGGTGTCCCTGCCTATGGCAGGGGGGTTGGAACTCGATGATCTTCAAGGTCCTTTCCAACCTAAACCATTCTATGATTCTATGAATGGGAGTTGAATTACACAACCACCATTCTAGGTCTGCGTTGTTCACCGGAACACTAATGTCCTAGAGTTCTGCGCCACTAATCTCTACTATTCTCGTTCTTCCCTTCCTGATCAACTCTCCTACTGCCTCCGGTCTTGTTTGAATGCTATACCTGGGTTGTATCTTTAAAAAGACCCACTCTAGAACTTTAAATGTGTCTCCAGGTGTTTTGTCAGTGGCACGGGCAGAGAGGGAGACAATTTCCCCCTTTTTGCCACTGACAAATCACTGCATAGGGCGATTTAACAGCATTACAAATTAACAGAGAGATTGGCAGTTCCAAGATACGTCGGGCTGACCACGCATCTTGCAGTTTCTGTACAACTTGCTGCAATGCAGCTTGCTGCGTCGTGGACATTGTAATGATGTCAGCTGGCTGTCGACCTCGTAGCAATTCCCTTAGGGGCGCTATTGCTGTGTTCGAGATGCCAATGCAATTGCACACCCACTGAATGTCTCTTAGCAAAGTCTGCACATCTGTTAATGTCTTTAATTGGGTTGTTAATTCTGTTTTATGCGGGCGAATTTTCACATCTGAAATGGACCATCCTAAATATTTCCAGGGAGCGGCTTCAGTGCACTTTTTCTGGGGCTACGACTAGTCCCTTTTTTGATAGGACATTGGTTAGCTGTTGCAGGGACTCAGCTGTGAAGGGTTCTTTTTGGCAGCAAAGGATATCGTCCATATAATGATATATTATTGTGTTAGTCCATTGTTCCCTAAGTGGCTGCAATGCCCAAGCTACATAGAGTTGACACAAAGTAGGTGAGTTTTTCATGCCTTGTGGCAATACTACCCACTCATAACACTCTGCTGGTTTTTCCTTATTAATTGCTGGCAGTGAAAAGGCAAATCGCTGAGTATCTTGCGGGTGTAGCGGGATGGTAAAGAAGCAATCTTTTAAGTCCACAATTAATATGTGCCACCCTTCTGGTAGCATGGCAGGGGAAGGCATTCCAGGTTGCAATGCCTCCATGGATTGCATCTGGTCGTTAACTCGTCATAGGTCATGTAAAAGTCGCCACTTCCCGCTCTTCTTTGGGATTACAAAAATAGGGGTATTCCATGGACTGACTGAGGGCTTGATATGTCCGGCTTCAAGTTGTTCGGCCACTAATTGCTTTGCAATTTGCAGTCGCTCTTCCGTCATGGGCCACTGGTCAACCCACACCGGCTTGTCTGTGAGCCAGGTCAACGGCGGGTTGGGCAACTGCTCACCAGTGTCCACTATCGAAAATGCAATGTGGTGAGGACAGCACCCAGCTGGCTGAGTACATCGTGGCCGATTAAGGCACTTCACGTTCCTGGTAGACTCATGACATATACTTTAAGGTTGACTTGTTGTGTTTCCGGGAACTGCAAGGTTACCGGGTCTTTACTCACGTACGGAACTGATTGACCTCTGACTCCTGAAATCGAGGACGTGGGCATCTCAAGTGACCAGTCTCTTGGCCACTCAGAGCGGCTTATGATTGTGACATCTGCACCCGTATCCAACATGGCAACTATTTGCTTGGATGTGTTTCCCTGAGACATGATTACTGTCATCATAGGTCGACCAGTCATTTTTGCGGTAAAACACACGGCAGGTCTGTGTGTTTTGGCGGATCCAAAACCCAGATCTTGCCGATAGACAGTTGATTCAGGTGGGTCACAAAACAAATTGTCTATTGCAATGATTTGAGCAATAGAACTGCCCTTGGGTACAAACAAGGGAGGGCAGACAGTGTAGGCCATGATGTAAATGAGTCCAGTATCATCTGCGTCGATGACTCCAGGCAGTACGATTAGTCCTTTAACTCCTGCGGAGGACCGGCCTACCAACAGAGCTCCTACGGAGCTATCTGGGTGAATCAAAGGCCCTATAGCGTCGCTGGGAATCTTATGGACGGTGTTATCGGTGAGTGTCGTGTCTACTGTTGTTGCCAGGTCAAATCCCAGGCTCCCTCTGGTTGCTGGTTGGTGCTGTTGTAGAAAACCTTTGGTTCCTCGTGAGGCTTCATTTGTTTCATCACATGGCCTCCCTTCGCGCTCTGCCTCCCTTTTCCCGTACACGCCTTTGTGGCATGAGTATTCTTCTGGCACTTTTCACACCATACGGTCTTTCCACATCGTGCTTTCACGTGCCCCTGTTCTCCGCAGCGAAAGCACTTTCCTGTGAATGGTTTATTTGGGTTTGTACCGTATCTCGTTTGTTGTCTCTGCATGACAGCAGCTAATGGTTGTATGATTTCTCTTACTGCTCTTTGGACAGCTGCTGCAACTGTAGAGGTTTGTTTTTGGTCTTCGGCCTTAGTGACCCTCAGCAACATCTTTTCAACTCTGGCCCCTCTAGGTAAGCTGGCCAGTATTTGTTTGGTGGTACTGTTGGCGTTATCAAAGGCCAATATCTTAAACATCTGGTTTTTGTTTTCTTCATTCAGGTCGGGGTGTTGCATCACTGCTTCCCACAGTCTGTCAATGAAATTGTTGTATTTTTCTGTCGTTCCTTGTTTTATGGTTCCAAATGATGGAATTGTCGATCCGGGTAACCCAAAAAAGGCATCCAAGGCGAGTTGTGCAGCTTGCTGCAGGAGAATCGCAGGGAAAGTCAGCTGTTTTTCTAGAGCGGCAAATTGTCCACTCCCAGTGAACATTTCTGCGGTGACCCCAGCAGCGGATCACCCTGTATCTGTCTCTGCGCCGCTTCCTGCATTGCGCGTTGCTGCCAAGACGATTCCCATAGCAAGAATTGTGTTGGTGTGAGTAACAATCTCATCAGGTTTCGACAGTCATACGGGCAGATCAGATCGGCAGAGAAAATCCAGCTAACAATTTGTCGAGTAGCTTCCGATTTTAGTCCATAATTGGAGATGGTGATACGAGCCTGCTGCAGGATCTTCCAGTCATGCGGCTCCCACTTTTCGGTGCCATTTTGGAGATCCTGAACCACTGGGAAGGCCAACTGCAGGGTGTTCCCCAAGCTGGCTGCAGCACCCCACTGTCCCTCTAGGATAGCATCTCTAATAATTCTGCTCCACCGTCGAGGCTTCGGATGTGCTGGCGTAGCTTCGGGATAGGGAGGAGGGTTCAGTTCTCCCGTGCGCACCAAAGGATGTACGGCCTGTGACGTTATGCCCTTTAATTGTAAGTCCAAGTCAGCGAGACGTTGCAAGACTGTCCGTAACACTCCATCTGTGTTCTCGCGTGATTGTTCCTCGTATTCACCGGCAGGTGGCCTTGGAGGAGCAGATGAGTCAGTGGAGGGCGGCAGAGGAGGAGCCGAAGGCGCGGGTCGGCAGCCTTCTCCTCCCTGCTGTGACGGCGGCTGAGGCCGCACCTCCTCTGGGGTTCCCTCAGGCACTCCTTCCGCATTTTGCTCAGTCGGTTGTCTCAGCTCGGGCGCGACAACTTCTGCTTTTTGCGCACTCCGCGGCGGGTCCGGCGGGACCTCCACTTTTTGCAGCGGCGGAGCAGGGTCGGCGCTCGCCCGGACCTCGGCAACAGTCTTACATGTAGTCCCAGTCATCCCTTTCACCGCCGGCAGCCCCCCAAAACGCGCCCACGTGCCGGGTTTCGTTTCAGTGCTCTTATACCCGGCTTTGGACGGGTCTGGACCCAGCATTTGGGCGGCAGCGCAAGCAACTTCTCTCTCTGCTTTCATGGCTTTCAAAGTTTCTAAAACCGTGCACCACAACTCTCGAACGGTCTTTAACTCTTTCTCCTCCTCCTCACTTATCGTTTTTTCCCACATTGTGTCACCAAAGGATCGCCACTCCGAGGGGGAAACATGATGTGCGTATCTTTAAAATGTCCCCATCTTTGGCCCAGCTTGATTAATTTTATCAGCTGCTTCGGCGCCGCTTCTACCCCTCTGTCAGAGAGAATACTTGTGAGCAGCATCGCTGTTGCTTCAATCTCCATGATAGCAATAATCTCCCTTTCTTTAATCCTGGAAGGCAAGGCACGACCTTGATCTGTGTCTGCCTTAGTTTATACTACCGGGCAGCACACTCTTCCAGCCTTGTTTCCCACTCCCCTCCTCTTACTGCTTACTGCAGTCTCGGAGAACTCAGTCGTGCTGAAAGGTAACCATCCTCTGCTACCAGATGTCGGAGTGGGATCGGACCCAGAGTAACGACGCAGTCTCAATGTGAGTATGATCGTTCTCCTTTATTAGGTATTTTAGCAGAGTATCTATAGGCTTACAGCAAAAGCATGCATAGCTGACAACATAATGATTGGTCCAAACCCCTTGTTCACATGCAGCGCCCCCCAACTCGATTTGTTAAGGCCCTCTGTCCACGCGCGTAGCACACGCTGGTTCTCCTCCCCTCTGTGGTCTTGCTCCCGGACTCGGTCCCACCTTTCTGATGAGTAAGGCCCTCTTTCTTCCTCCTTATCAGCCGGTCACGAAGCGGTCAAGGACAGTACGTGCAGGCCTTTTCGCCCAACTCAAATCCTGGGTTGCTCACCTGAATCAAATCATGGCCTTTTCCCTTCAGGAATTCCTCCACAGTTACGTACATCTCCGGGATGCCAAACAGGCAGTCAGCTAGGGCCAGAGCAACTGTCATGACAAAAATCCCTAGGAAATCACTGTCCATGTTGTCTTCCTTGCAGAGAATATCCAAGAAGGACAGAGTTGTTTAGTTTGGGGTGTCGTTCCAGAACAGCTGCCACAGTCGCAACGGTGACTCTTCCTTCTCCCAAGGAGACTTTGGAAAATAGTAAATTCAGAGTTGGGAGCGGTTTGAGAAATGGGCCGTGCCACAAATGAAGTTACAAGTCACAGAAGTGGTCTCTGAAGTGGATAATCCTGTTTCTCAGTTCAATCCCAGCTCTCAGTTCAGTCGCTGGCCATCAAGACTGTATAAATGTTAGCTCTCTGTCCCACTTCTGGAGTGAACCAACTTGCTTAAAACCTCACAACTTTTATTTTTAGCTGTGCCAGCTCTGTAATTTTGGCATGTGAGCAGCTAAGCCATCTAGGTGACTTCCCAGAGTGCCACATGCTTCTTCTAAGGCAGATGAGCTGAGTCTAAGCTAGTGCTGCTCCTGAGCAAGTGCTGAAGAACTGCCAAAGCTGTGTTGTCCGAAATGACCCCCTTTGGAGAGGCATAGGCTCTACCTTCATAAAGGAAAAGCGATCCATAGCTCCCAAGTGGAGTTGCTCAGTTGCATGAGAGCGCTTGTGAAAGAAGCTCACAAGGACAGTTGTATGACATCTTTATTCCTGCTGCAGGCAATACAGTGGGAATTAGCTGAGAGGCAGCTGGAGGGAGTGAAGAAATTTAGCTTTCTACTTCGTCATGAAGACCTTGCAGTCCCACTTATCCATGCGGCTGAATAGGGAGTGTGGGGATACTTAAGTGTTATGCCATTATAGCCATCAAACTCCTGTTACCCAATGACAGATTAGAGTCTTTTTTTGTTTTATGTGCTCTAGGCACAAAATTAAAAGGCCTGGCCGTCTCCCAGAGAGCTTACAATTTAAACCATGAGGAAAAATAAAATATTAAAGGAATAGCAGACAACATCAGAATCAAGAAATAATATGAGGTGAGTGAAGGAGCAGTGCACGTGGTTGATGCATGTGATGGCTACTGATGAGCCTGAACTTTTCAGTAATCCCGCTGGCCTTGGGTGTGTAGCCAACCCTTAGGAATTTTTTTTCATCTCTCTGTTCTTGCAAGAGGCTTTTTATGAAACCAATACTGTGGGCAAGGATCTTTGTCACAGCAACTGTCATGGCACAAGGAGGCATATAATTAACCCGCATTTTGTATCCCTTGAAGAGCTGGCTATTGTCAGATTTGTAGCTGCAGTATAATGGAAGGGTGTCATATATGCTTAAAAATAAGAACACTTCATTCATTCATAAGAACACTGGGATGGGGAAGTAATGTGATAAAAAGGGAAGGCCTGAGAGGCACGGAAGCTTCAACATCTTTCTCTTGTTTCAGGGAGGTACCAGCAAAGCAAGATAAAGTGGATCTCTCCTCTGTCTATATATCAGTTTTTCAGAGACAACGTAGCTTTGTCAATCAGAAGTGAAATGTTAACAGTAAGTGCGGTGCTGGTATATTTTGTGGTGTCTCTGCTGTTTGTGCAGTTTCTGAAATTGCAATGGATACGAAGACGATTTCCTCCTGGACCAACTCCATACCCCTTCATTGGAAATCTGCTGCAGATGAACTTCCAAATTCACCATGAGCTCCTTAAAAAAGTATGTATTTTCAGGCAACTAATCTATGGACTCATAAGCTGATTGAAAAGTAAATGCGAGTGTTTAACATAGTCATATTTTGAATGCTAGGGAGGGATTTATTCTAAATTGTATAAACGTGAAAATAGGTGGGGATTGTTAAAATATCTGTTTCTTGGTATGAAAATTTTAAGATTACTATGAAACATGTCATTAAAACCTTATGTGCATACGAACAGGACAATACTGATGATAATATTCCTGTCTTACATATAGGAAAAAGATAGATTTCACAGCAGAGTCTTTCATTCTGTGCAGTCTTTTGCATGTCTGCGTAGTGACTGTTGTTGCACTGGCACTTTCTAAATATCCCATGAAGTAGCTACTGAGTGCATATGTGTTTCCAGTATAGAAAGGGTGAAGTTTTTATGTTTATTCAATAGATTTTTTTCAAAAGATCATAAAAAAATATTTTTTCTGACATACAATTTGGTCAAATTTTCACAAGAGGCTTCAGTCTGCTGGGCCTGATTGAGCTTTTAAGTAGCTGAACTAATTCATTGTGTTCCTACGCTCAGTCTGTTTTCTAAGTCCGATTGTAATGCACAATACTTCTAGAATTTGTATCTTCGTGTTTTATATTCCTCATATACACATATTAAATATTTTAAATTTAAAAATATAAGTAATAGCACCTTGTTTTCACTCTGTTCTCAACCTTTCTTTTCCCTGGTTCTTCCCTGTCCTGCCAGTTCTATTCTCCTGAGTTGCATATTTTAAGGCAAAGTAGTAGGACTCTGCAACACAAAATTATAGCTAGTGCATGTCTATTGTATTTTCTTCCATTTCTGAGCTCCCGAACCGGAAAAGTAGTATTGCTTATCCCAAGATTTCAAAAGCCATTAATTAGTCCTTCCAAAAATGAAATTAAACACAGATGTGTAAGCACAAGTATGAATTTTTGCTCAACATGCGTATCTGTTCCCTCTTGTTTGCTCCCAGGCAGCAAAATGTTGTATTCCTCGTCCTGCAGTTCTTGGGATGTTTTGGCAACTCCCCGCTCTTCCCTGTCTACTGTCCCCCACAGACTTGCTACTTTGGTCTATGCGCTGTTGCACTTCCCTCAGCCTTTTACTTTTCCAGCTCCCAATTCTCTAGCCAGGGAAAGGACTGTCCTGCCCACTTCTAGTGATGTCTGTGTGCACGGCGTGGTGAAGACAAGGCTATCACAGCTGAGCTAGAAAGGAGAGGGTGATTCCTGCTTTACCCACCTCCTCAGCTGCTTTTGCTGCACTTAATACACAAAGGGGAATTTGTAGATCGTTCATGTAAAACTCACAAGGTAATGTTTTCTTCTTACAAACTTGAATTGTAAGACATGCAATAAATAACATGGCAGACATTGGCAATATCAGCTGGCTGACATTTTAGGAACATCCTGATCTTTAGTAAATGAGACTTTAGATAGAAACCTGACTTGAAGGTGTGCTACATGTAACAATAGATTTGATGTTCTCTTCTCAAGGTCAGTCATCCCTGGGGCATCTGCCAAGGGAAAAGATCTTCTTTGATTTAAATGTACTGGTTCTCAGCTGTGTTGTTCTGCTGCTGCTTTGTTCTACAGATGGCTAAAACTCATGGTAATGTCTTCACCTTATGGGTTTTAAACATTCCTGTAGTTGTCCTGCAAGGGTTTCAGGCAGTGAAGGAAGGTCTGACTGTCCATGCTGAAGATGTTGCCGGAAGGCCAACAAGCAAGACCTTTCATGTTTTGACTCATGGAAATGGTAATTATTATTTTCACAAATTCTTTTTATGTGTTCTAACCCTGGTTTTGGAAACTGATTTAGAGCCTCGAAGTCCTTAATTTACAGTGGAAAAAGGTTAATATTTTCATGAGGTTTTATGAAACATTTTTTTAAAATTTATTTTGTTGGAAAAATAATGGCATAATGTAGCTATTTTAAGAGTTTCTATACAGGAAATCGATGGCTAAACTAGAAGAAGAAAGAGGAATGTTGCCAGACTGCTGGCAAAAATTTGAAAAAATTGAATGAAAGAGAATCTTCTTTGATTGTATTATAAATTAATGAATTGATACAGTTAAAACATTAATGTCATTTGTTCATTATGTTCCTAGGTGTTATGTTCTCTAATGGTCATCTCTGGAAGCAACAGAGGCGTTTTGGGGTTGCAACAATGAGGAAAATGGGAGTAGGGAAAAAAGACCAGGAGTATCGACTGCAAGAGGAGGCCTGTCACCTGGTGGAATACTTAAAGAAAACAAACGGTATGTGACTCAGTACGCAGGTCAGTCTGTGCAATGGGTGATTTGGCTGAAGAATGGATCATCTGTAGCTTTTGAAACTGATTACAAAAGTGATTTAAAGTCTGCATGCAGAGCTGTGTCTTGAAAGGTCTGTATCATATGATCTGCATGAGACATTTCCTTGCAGAAGTGCTCCATGTGAAACCCCACGGTATGAACTTAGGACCGAGACTCCATGGTCCTTGTCTGTTAGCGTTATTACTTCCTAGTTTTACATTACTCATGATCGCAGAATCAGAGTAACAGCAAACTAACAAAATAAGTATCACAACACCCCATATTCCTCTGCAGAGAAGGAAAACAAAGCACAAAACACTAAAAGCTTTGGCCAAGGCTGCACAACCCTCTGGCTCTGCTCTGGCAAGTGCCGTGGAAAAAGCTCACCTCACAGGGCTTGTGGTAGCCTCCTTAGTAAGAGAGGAAGTTTGTTCAGATTGTGCTGCTGGATAACGGGGTGAATCTATAGGTATGCTCAACTGTTCTGTTATTCGGTTGTCAAGAATATGAGCAGAGAGTAGGAGGTGGTTCTCTTTTCAATTCAGCTGCTTATTCATACAATGTCTCAGCTGACCTTTTTCGTACTCTGGTTATTGCCAACCATGAGACCTACTGATGCCAAGGTTCTGTGAAATCTGGGTATTTTTATAACTACGACTACTACTAATTCCATTCCCACCAGCAGCCTTGCCTTTTTTTAACCAACAGTGTTTTTTAGATGTCTGAAGTTACTTTTTTACTCATGCCTTCTACCAATAAATTGTGATTTGCCAGCCAGCAATCTAATTAACATTAGAAGTGCTTATAAAATGTTATCAGCTCTCCTTTCAGCAGGAAAAGCAGGACCAGTACGTGTTAATGGTGAATGCTGTTCACTGTGTTTACAGGAAAACCTCTGGACCCCACTATGCCTGTTGTTCATACTGTCTCAAATGTGATTTGTTCTGTGATTTTTGGACATCGCTTCTCTAGAGATGATGAAAATTTTCACCGCTTGATTGAATCCATTGATACTATAACAACATTTGGGAACAGCATCTATTTTTTTGTAAGGAAAATGATTTTATTTGTTTGTTTACATTACATAGATAGACAATGAAAAAGGCAACTTGCTTGTTATTTTTATAACAAAAATAAATACTAGTGCACCTGGAATTGCTGGAGTATGCATCAGAACAGTACTTCCAGATGCCTAGTTCAAGACTTGATTAAATTGCTAATGCTTCGTCATAGCACAGAAATTTCCCATGTCTGGTGAACAGGGATGGAAACTTACAGGCTTGCTACGTGTTTGGGAGATGTAAAAAGGACAAACAGCAAAAGTGGTACTTGTACAACTCCAGTGTTTGAAACTATAACTGAAACTCAGAAGTAAAATGTAGGTAAAAATATCTGAAAAGCTCTGAAATAGGCTTATCTTAAATTCTGTCTGACAAAGTGGCTTTCTTCACTATTTGAAATTGTATGACTGTAAACAAATGTCAAGAGTAATATGGGTCTTTACTACGTCCTTCACTACTGTTAGCTAACTTCATAGAAACTTAAGTAGAGCAGCTGTTTTGCGCAAAGATAACATATCATGAAATTGCTTAATGGTAGCTTTTTCCTATAGTTTTTGGCAGCAACACCTGTACCACTTCTGTGGGCCCTTATGAGAATTCAGTAAGACACACTGGAAGTCATTCTCCATTAGCTGCTGGATGATATTTGTCTCCATTCAAGACAGCAGCTCCTAAATTCACATCTGGTCCACTGGACAGAAAAAAATGCTATATTGCTTTTGTGTGAAGCTGTGACTGCAGCTGCAAAAACAGTGGAACAGATTGCCTCAAACAAGGGCAGTTTTATCATTAACTGTTTATGAATGGGAACCACAACACTATATAGTCAACAAGTCAATGTACCAATATACGAGGCAGCCTGCTTCTGCAGAACCTGCTGGAACTCATCCAGCTTTGCATCTTGCATGATTTCCATGTTCTCTTACTAACTGGAAACTGCTGTAATCAAGATCCTAGAGAATTTGAAGACTAATTTGATACTTTTGGTAAAATAAAATAAAATAAAACTACTTACGATTTTTTTTTCTCCTAGAGGATGTGGGTGGAATGATTCCTAAGCTATCTCCTAATCAGGGTAAACGCTGGATCAGATATTTCCAGACTGCTCTAGGTAGTTATTTGTATAAGCTGTTCTTAAGAACTCATAACAGTGTGTCCACAGCTAACAAAAACATTCTAGTCCAATATTTCATTCTGTTCTGCTCTCCACAGTGCTTTCACAGTGATGTACAATCCTTTAATTATGGGCTGTACTAATCTGTTTTCCTGGGAAGTGGACAGGTAGTTTTAAGCAAAACGATGCAGTAGGATGGAGAAGAAATACAAGCCAGGAATCTGAATAGGTTTGTGGAAAGATAAATCTTTGTAATGCAGCTGCCAGTTAAATAGGTGAGCCCAAGAGTTGTGACCTAATGCATAATTTAAGCTGCAGTAACTCTGTAAACTGCAAGGACACGGTGCAATCTGTAAAAAGGGAAAAAAGAAAGGGAAATTAAATAGAGGAATGGAATTAATGTAAAAAGTGTTTTGTTTCTTTTCTGCTGAGATGTGGTTTTATAATGGTATAAGTGCAAGAATGCGAACAGGTATAGCACAATGAATAAACAGTAAGGAGTTCATGCGGCTTGGTATTTCTACTTCATCAAGTTGTTTTGCATATCACACAGATGTGACATATTTGCTTTTTATCTTTGAGAAGGTGTATCTGAGTAAAATCCCCATGCACTGGGTATCCTACAGTAAGAAAGTAAACCTGTCTTTGGATATTTCTATTTTCAGTTAGCAGATGTGTCAAGGAAGTCAGCCTGGATCTGTTATTTTAGTGATGAGATTTTAGTGATGATACATATGTTGGGTAAAATGAGAACAGGGACATGTTTTTATGAGGTCCTTGCTACTGAAGTTCAGCCTAGCAAATAATTGGGGTACAGAGGAATTTCATTTATTCTTTGTACATCACAATGGAAAATTTATAGCATAAAACCAAGAGAAATTGTGCTCCAGGGAAAAATGGGATTAAGAAAGGCTTGAATGAATCATGGGATAGGCAATATCCCTTCAATGTAATGGTGAAGGTGTAGTCATCAGAGTCTTTCATTTGCTTTTTTCACTACTCAGAAGCCTGTGTTAGGATTCAAATTTAGTTTACTAATGACAGTAATACCACATATCTAAAATATCTCTTTTATAGGCATATGAAATGTTTCCCTGGCTTGCAAGCCATCTTCTAGCACCATGTTTACATTACAGACTATGTCCAGCATCAATTTTAAGAATTCTCTATTAGCAAAGGAATTTGAAAACCACAAACAAAAAGGAAAATCAGATGAAAATCAAGATTTTATTGATTACTATTTGGATGAGATAGATAAAGTGAGTATCTCTGAACTCTTCTTATGCTCTACTAACAACAAGGGATTTTAAGTGCTCCTTTAATTATAGTGATGTCTAATATAGATTTAGGAGTATACAATTTCTCCATCGAAAAGCTTATAGGTAGATGAATTTAAAAAAGCTGACAATAAGAGATGGCAGGAGAAGGATGAAATAATAATGTAAGTAGATTTACAGGTAGATTATCTATAACCAGAATAATAACAGGTCTGCATGTGGTTAATTAGAAATGACTATTATCATGGGATTTGCAGCAGGAGTAGAAAGCGTGTACAATTAGTAACTTTGTCATGGCTTAAGAACAAACGTGTATGTGGATAGGATAAATGGACAAATGTACTGGAGAATATTAGAAAATATCTTCATATTATTCAGAAAGTTTTATTTTCTAGCCTTATAATATTTTTTTTTTCATTTTGGATAGTATCAGTAGATATTCCTGTGATACAAGATGGTTTACTTCTTTGTGTGCCATAACTTACCTTTCCAATTCATATCTGCAGACTAAAGGAGATGCTGATGCTACTTATGATGAAGAAAACTTGATCCAGACTGTTTTTGACCTCTTTCTGGCAGGTACAGAAACTACAGCCACCACTTTACGTTGGGCATTGCTCTATATGGTGGTTTATCCTGATATTCAAGGTAAGCACACCCAAACAGTTCTGCGACTTTTTATATGTTTAAATAGCAGTAGAACTTGTTCAAAGAGTAGTAGAGGAACTAATTATTAGGGTATGAATCAGGTGAACTGCATGTACCTGTTTCTTGCTGTTTCCTTTCTAACATACAGGCCAGTTGTTTTAGGTTTTATTTTTAAGAGATCTATACAGGATGCAGGGTGTGATTCATCTGATCAGGTGGAGAAGTCTAGTCTTGGGTAAGATGAATTGCAGCATTGCCCCTCCACTGACAATAATGGTTAGACTTCAACTGAGGACAAGGTGGAGTCTTCAGGTCATCCTTTTCAAGCCCTGACTGCTACTCTTTGAGGTGCTTCTGGATTCTTTGCAGCAGAAATAATTTCAGTACAGTGGGAGGTTGCTCACGTGTGGTTATTCTGTTAAGCTTAAAACTTCAAACGTAGATATCTACATATAAATAGATATAAAAAAAGATTGGAGTGAGTAGCTTGAAACTGCATTTAATTATGATGTTCACAGAAGAAAGATATAGGTTGGCAGAGTAAAATAAGTGAAAAGGAAGAGTTACAGTGTATAGGATAGAAAGGATTAAAAGGTATACAAATCACTTCAAAGGCCTCATACTTGAGAGTTTAAGCTGGGTATGAGGCACAGCAGGAGGCTGGCAAGAAGAAAATGGTGGAAGTGGTAAGGAGAAAGGATCTCCTATTGTTACCTAACAGCTATTCAAAAGACCTAAAATTTGAGACTGGATTGCACATACTGAATTTTCACAACATGATCTTTCACCCTCTCAGGACATATTAAGACAGTCTGAAGTTTCCTAATGCATAAGGTCAATCTAATGGCAATGATAAAGTCTGTGGTATTAATCAGACTATTTCTGCTTGGAAATTAGTTAGAAATTACTATTCCAGCTCAGATTCTTTGTTTAAAAAAAAAAAAAAAGAAAAAAGAAAAAAAAGTCTTCAAGAAAATTAATTTGTGTAAGAGCTTCCCAAGTCATGTAATTACAGAATATCACTTAGGCCATCTGTAGATGACAAGCAAAATCTATGTGGTTCTGAGTGAAGAACAATGTTTGATCAGTTACTAAACTGGTCTCCTAATACACAATTACTATTTCATTTTCCAGTTGATTCCCTGCCTGTAAAAATAAATATTAATAAAAGTAATCTTAAATCACCTCAAAGTAGTAAATGTAACAGGAGCCTAAATATTCTTATAGAATGACTCTGCCTGCTACTATTACTTTTGAAGTATTACTTGGTACACAACCTATAAACAACTTCAGTGTCAAATTTTATTCAGGTCATCTGTATGGGAATTTGAAGGCATTCTTATTTTATAAAATATCTTTTTCATCTTGTTGGATGTTATTCTCACTGTGAAAAGCAATAGGAAAAATTATGAGTATAAAGTTTATAGGTTGTTTGTTGTACGTTTAAAGCTGAATATTCCTCCTTAGAGAAAGTTCAGAAGGAGCTGGATGCTGTTCTGGGTTGTTCCCATTTGATTTGCTACGAGGACAGAAAAAAGTTGCCCTATACTAATGCTGTCATTCACGAGATCCAGCGATACAGTAATATAATCTTAATTGCACTTCCCAGACAGAGCTTGAAGGACACAGAGCTGCTGGGATTTCCTGTTCCAAAGGTACAGATATGCTGCATATTTGAATATCTGATGTCTGATATGCTTGTAACAGTTTTAAAAACTGATTTAATGTAACTTTTTAATGATTGAAGCCACCTCAGCTAGTGATTCCCAAAACACTATCCTTTCTTAGTTTCTTTTGATTTAATTGCTCATTTAGTTGTGTGATTGAGAACTGCTGATCTTAGTAGGTCTTTGGTACATTAGATGCATATGGAAAGGCTTTTGAGGGTTTTCCTGATTGGGGACATGAACTCTTGTGTCCTGTTGGTTCCAGCAGTGCCCTTAAGGTATGACCGTCTCTAAGGCTGGCCTTTTGCAAGGAAATGTGCATTTTGTCCTAATTATTAGTAGGTTCTTATGTCATTATTTCTGTCGACAGAAAACTTGTGAATGGTGACTGGAAATAAACATCTTAATTTCCAGCAATCTCAGGTCTGTCCCTTGTCAAAACAGCTTGTCAGCTGGTGAACAGAGGCCATTCAAAAATGGAAAAAAGGTTTTACTGAAAAACTTGGAAATTTGAAATTAATTTCATATCACAAGCTTTTAAATGCAGTATCTTGTAATTGCTATAATGAAACATAAGTTTTTTCAACTTTTGTAACTGAAAGGTACATTAGGGCTTGTTTCTAAATATTCTCCCACCACTGCTTTTCATCTCTCATTTTCATTCTTTTTTTCTGGCTCTGTTCAAAGCAACTCCAGCGTTGCAGAAATTATCGAGTGACAAAGGGAAAATTAAACTGATACTCAAAAGCTGAATAAGTAATAAAAATACTTAGTGAAAATAGGAAAAATAAAAGCAACACATTTGAACAATATGAACCTTATAAATCCTAACAATTTATGTTATTGAACTTATTGGCAGCAAGTAATAAAGGAAAGTCGCAATATTCTAAAAAGTTTAAACTACTTAAGAAATGTTTTAAAGCTTGATCTCATTTTTGAAAACAGAGGACTATGTTAGGAGTTTGAATTCTTTGCTTCTTTGTCATTATTTGCTTATCTGATGAATATGAACAATAAGACAGAACTGAAGTGGCTGCTCCTTTTTTCAGAACACCATAATTTTATCAAATATTGACTCTGTCCTAACTGATCCTGGAAAATGGGAGACACCTAATCAGTTCAACCCAGGCCACTTTCTGGATAAAGATGGAAACTTTATGAACAGAGAAGCATTCTTACCATTTTCAATAGGTATGTCCACAGAACAGGGATTTATTTACTCCATGTGATAACAACTTAAGATCCATTTATTTCCCAACGTAACTGGGAAGGCATCTACAAATAGGTATACAAACATATTCAACTGTTTTAAATGTCTCCAGGAAGAGAGAAGTCCATTTGTATGTGGAAAAGATTGAGAAAGAAGAGAAAGATTGAGAAAAGAAGAGAAAGAATGACGTAGAAAAGTTTCTCTTGGAAGACAGATCTAGTTTCTTTTGGAGGAGAGATCCAGTTATCAAAACAGTAGCAGCAAAATGCATAGTGCTTGGGAGACTGTAAATGTAAACTGTGCAACTCTGGTGATCGTTTCTAGAATGTCTTGTTGCCTGTTGTAAATATAGAATAAAACTTTCAGTGGAAATAGAAGCAGCCTTTCTGTTCTGAATCATTAAGTGACAAAGTCAGTTAAGAGAAAAGGACAAAGTCTGCAGAAAACAAGCAAACAAAAAGCCCAAGCAGGTTAGAAAGGGAGGTGTGATAGAAATCCTCTGGCTGATTGCCTTTTCTGTCTTTTCACAGGGCACCGTGTATGTATGGGGGAGCTGTTGGCAAGGATGGAGCTCTTTATTGTCTTTTCCACCCTGCTACAGGCATTCACATTCACCCTACCAGAAGGAGTGAAAGAAGTCAATACGAAGCTTGTTTTTGGGAGTACAATGAAGCCACCTCCCTACCAGCTCTGTGCCATTCCTCGGTAGGAAATGCTGCCCCACAGATTCAGGGAAGACTTACTCTGCAAGATGGTTTCTGCATGTGAAGTTCTTTTTGCGTATCTTAAGATTTTTGCTTTCCTCTTTCCTCTAATCACTTCCCTGAAAGATGCTTTTCAGACAGTTGCATCCCAAGGATTGTACCTACAAAAGGTTAATCTTTCGTTCTTGTTTTCTCTTGGGAAAATATTGGTGAATTTCTTCTGGTATGTAACAAATAAAGACATTAAGGGAAGAAGTAGAATTGGGCCTTATTTATTGCGAACTGGAAAGAGGATTTACAGAGAAAGAACTTGAAGCAAAGTGTATAAATTAGAAGTCTCACGATTAAAGATCTGTGTGTTCTTCCTCATAAGCCACATTTGTGGAAGTAGGAGGTCTTTCAGACTGTCCCAGGATATTAGTGGGTACAGGAGTTAAAAGAAGCTCTTGGGGGAAACTTTCTAGAGGGGCAGATAGTATGATCTGAGATAACATTCCCTTAGACTGATCAGGTTTGTTGTTGTGCAAGCTTGTTGTATACAACTCTATCATTGACACCTGGCAAGACAGTTCAGGGTTTCAACCACTAAAACAGGTAATATTTTAGCCCTTCAGATGAAAATAGAGGAGTGGTTTCACCAGCCAGGTGTGGAGAGCTTTTCATAATACAGGCAAAGAATAAGGACTGGAAGACAAATGACAACATGGAGCAGACACTGTATTGATAAATCGTTCTTTTTTATGAGCCCACTGGGTTGACAGCAACATGAGAACACATTTTTCATGACAGGTAGTCTTCTGGTGGTGTTTGCTCTAGATCTTCCAATAATTTATTCAGCTTCATTTATTCCTTCAGTTCTTTAATGGATTCTTTATCACAGTTACCTGACTTCACATCAGTCAGCATAAATGAGCCTATCAAGACCAACAGAAGATTTGGCACTATTAAAGAATTCTTGAAGCCATGCTTCATGGTGCTTAAGGACTTGGCAAACGTAGATGTTTAACATTTTTCTAGTTTGGTTACTGACAGTTAACAAGGCATGGTTTTTTGACAGCATTGGGAGTACGTTTTTCCTGTATGAGGTACAAAGTGGATACTGTATGCCAACATATGAGGGTTTATTTTTATACACTGATTAGGTGACAGTGCCATCTGTGGGACTGAAGTCATCATCAGCTGTATTTGTTCCAGGTACCTCTGCCTACTTTGTATTTTAAAGCATCCCAGTCAAACAGGCAGAGACATGTGAAATCAGTAATCTCATACAGGATGAAACCTGGGTTGCCATTTTCTTCCACTGCAGGATTGCCTTTATGGGATGGTTCAACCCTTTTCACTGCTGTGGGCTGGATGGCATGTCTAAACCGGTGGGTGATTGGTGTGAAGTACCCTCCATGCTGGAATCATAAACATCCCCCTCGAAGTAGCTCCACACTGGTAAGGGGGTGCTTCATGTGGATACGTGGATAGCAGGAGTACAGACAATGACAGCAGCAGTTCCTTGCCTTTAGCACCAAAATTAAAAATTACTAATCCTAAAATATAACTGGTAGGTAGCACCGAAGAAATGCTGCTGCTGGTTGCATTCAGTAATTATAAAGAAAATGGAGCCTACGCAACCTCATAAATACATTTTCCATCAAATAAAGTAAGATAAATCCCATGCCTCAGATCTAAAAGAACCCACAGTCATCTTCGCTCCAGTGTGAGAGAACCATATTCCAGGCTAGCTCCAGCTGCACCACTGGTTAAAATGTCTACAGAGCTCAAAACCAAGTACGGTTTGAAGCTATCAAGTGTCAACAACTGAGGTTTTCTTCCCACCTGTGCAGCATCCTGGTTCCTTCCAGAACCTCTGCCTCCTCTTCTTCCCCATGTTTGTCTCACCTCTCCAAAGTGTTCTGTTACCCTTACAGTCTGTACCATCTTTCCTACCTACCTAATTTTCTCATTTATCCTAATTTTTTTTGCTCTTCATTTTTGTTCTTGAGTCAAGGCTGTCCCTTGACTATTCTTCCATCAGAAGATGTCATCCAGTTTCACAAGTTAGTAGAGACAATAAGGTCACCCCCGCTGTTCTAGAAAGACTGTTACAAGTGGCTTAAAGTACAGCTTTGAGCCCAGCCTCCAGACAAGTTATTAGGGGTCATTTGAGAATTAATGAGATTTTCTTTTCAGATTCTTTTTAATATGCCTTGAATGTTTGAGCCTTAAGGATCTAAGTAGATTACAAAATATTCCTAGATAAACTGGAATGTAATCCTGTAGTGTCACCTGATGGAGATACTCTTACACTGTAGTAATCCATGGTAAATGTCTGTCCATTCTTTCTAGGGAAAACTACACATGCCAGATTAAATGCAAACATTTCCGAGCATGAAATCCAGCTTTGAATGTGCTTGCTATGCAAACTGTGTGTAGTGGCTCCAAAGGAAGCTCTGGTCCCCTTTTAGAGAGGGGAGGAGAGGGTGAAATGTCTCCTCAGGGAGAAGAGTGTGAAATACACTATTCCAGCTCTCTTCATCCCTTTTCTAGGGCTGAGAGACAAATCCAGGAAAGAATGAATCTAAACTACAGTCATGCTTTTCCTAGGGCACTCCCTCTCAGTGCCACTTCCCTCGTGTTTTCTGGTGCCTGCTGAAGGAGAGTGCAGACAACTGAACTTAACTACAATAACCATGTTGGCTTCATCTTTCTGCATTCAGGACCTGATGCTATTTGCAGAATAGCACAGAGCACAGGGACTAATGGCTGAAGGTGACTACACACTGCTTTTCCTGTAAGTAATATGTAAGTTTCTGGGTGGGGATGCAGTCCCCATCAAGCAAAAAAAAAAAAAAGGTGCAGGACTGGTGTGGAGCAGACATATAAGAAAGTATTGGCCATCCCATTCCCCCCAGATCACTCTACTCTTCTTTCCTTGCTTCTATTTAATCTCCAAAATCCACTTTGGGTGTTGTCTTGCTTGGTCTGCCTTCATGCTTTCAAATTTTCCTCCCAGTTTGGCTGCATTTGACTTCGCTCTTTGCCAAAAAGGCTGATGTGAAATAAGCTTTCAGAGAAACACGCACACTTTGTGTATGCTGTAGTGAATCCAGGTAGGGCTGAAGTAGAATCATAGAATCATAGAATGGTTTAGGTTGGAAAGGACCTTGAAGATCATCGAGTTCCAACCCCCCTGCCATAGGCAGGGACACCTCCCACTAGACCAGGTTGCCCAAGGCCACGTCCAGCCTGGCCTTGAACACCTCCAGGGATGGGGCCTCAACAACCTCTCGGGGCAACCTGTTCCAGTGCCTCACCACCCTCAAAGTGAAAAACTTCTTCCTAATGTTCAATCTAAACCTGCCCTCTTCCAGTTTGAAGCCATT